>CAUJNA010003749.1:557396-687575 GCA_963377175.1 Effrenium voratum | reverse complement strand
CTTTGAACCACCAAGCCTCGACAAGCACTGGGTGTAAGGGCCGTTGGGCCGGTATCAAAGGGAATAAGAAAGAAAACACTTTGGGAGACTCCTATTTCAAAAAGAGCACAAGAAAGGAAACACTTTGGGAGATCCCGATGTAAAAAGATGTAAAAAAAACAGCGCTGAAGGCTTTTTTGACTTTTTGTGCAAACAGCAGACCCAGGCTGCACGTAGTAACTGTACATCACGGTCCCCAGCTCCTGGACAGGTGCTTGGGATAAGCTTGTTGTGCATATTCAGTGTATTTTTTACATGTATGCATATATAGATATGCGCTTGTATTATATACCTGTATATATGTATAAGCAAAGTTTATATTTTGTGTGTCTATCTAGTTAACTGCTTGTCTATTCCTTTGATTAACAGTTCTGTGTGTTTATTACTCATATGTGCATGTACACGGATTCGGATGGGTGTATGTATGCAGCATGTGCGGCAAACCTAAGACTGCTTTGGGCGATGTCGAGCAGGAAGTTTTCGGTTTTGGGGTTTCGATGTATCGTTCGCCAATGTTTCAGACATGGCCATGCAAGGTGATCGTTTTCTGTGTTGCCCTATATCGTTCCTGAGAAAAAAACACAAAACACGCCACGCGATCATCGAAGATATAACTCTGGATGAGAGAGATTAGCCTTTCTCTCATGTAGGACTCAGATCGTTCTGGCAAAATACCCCTCCCAAAACCCGAAGCAGGCGAACTGTGTTCATGTCCCTGTGGTTTACGGAGATTCGGTGCGCAGGTACTCAGAAAGCCGCGACAATCTCAGGATTTCTTGGACATTCGAACCATGGGGCGGCTCCCATGGGGCAAACCAACAGTCGCGTGAACTTGTCACTTACTCGCAGAAAGCTTAGTAAAATATTAGGCACTTGGGTTAACCCCCTCCCCCGGCCCAAAAAAAGAGAGAGAGAGAACCAACAAAAAACGATCAACGAGAACATGCTTAATTCCACCTCAGGGGGACCCAACTTGGTCCCAGCAAATTGACATGATCCTCTACAAATAAGGCTGAATTGGTGGGTTCCATGCTAATCTGCGGGTTCCAACAACTGACCTGCCCGAACACTCCAGTTCAGCCGCTCAGACTTGCCTGAATCCGTCACAAACGGAAGCCAAGCTGGATGGTCCGCACGAAGGTAATCCTGACGCACGCTCAACCTCCAAGACAGCTGGCTGTGATTTGCTTAAGCCGCCTGGAAAAAATAAACATATGTCCAGTAGTGATAGATTCCTTGAAAACCAACAGGGGAAAATAAATCCTTAACCAAATGGAAGTAGAGGAGGGGTCTAAGCCTGGATAAGCAATTTGGATAGGCCAAGAAGCCTCTACGGGGTGCTCAAGATTAAAGAGCTGGGGTTACGGCTTTCGTCTTTGGCTCTATTTACCAAGGTGCCATGTCTTCTTGAGCCAAAGCCTACTGAGCCCTCAAAACTTGGTTGCTGTTGCCCCCCCTGCAAAAAGTGTCTATATAGTGGAAAACCCAACTTGATTTCCCAAAAAGTGAAAGTCTATAAAGATTCAACCCAATAGCAGTCAAGAAAAGCATGAATCGGTGATATTTCCCCCCCTCTCCAAAGATTCTAAGATCCCCTTTAGAGGTCCATGGACAATGACTGATGTGAGATAAAGCGAGGAGTGCCATGCTCAAAACCCCTGTGAAAGCGGCAAGCCATGCTTTCTTTACGAAATCCTTACGCTGAAATGTCTGAACTCCTAAAGGGTGTCCTGACTATCATCAACTCCAAGCATGGCGCGCCTGTGCTGCGGTTTTTTGTCTTCAAGGGAAGCCCGAGACTTCATTGCCCGCTTCCCTCCCAAAACCCTGAGATCTAGAAGTTTGACCTTTGATTCGGTGGTCAAATGGGGGACTGGTAGAAATCACAACATAACACTTTCTGTTGGTTTACCTCCCACTAGGGGGGCCGCAATTTGAAGACGGGCGCAAAAGTATGGGCTGGCAGGAAAAATGGGTTTCTAAACAGCGCGACGCGTACGGTCAATAAACCGCAGACTTCCACACCCTCACGCACACGAACACGAACACGCTGTACTCAACCGATTTGTCATCTTGAAGTCGAATTTGACCGTGCCGAAAAACATTTGGTTCTGCCAGGTGCTTCCAAAGGATGCCCATGAAGCCCTGCGCCACCGAACAGAGAAGTGGCACTTCAGGTGTGGGACCCAACTTACCCCTGGATGGTTAGGAGCCCTTAAGGGGTGGTTTTCATTTGCCCCTACAAAAACAAGGTTCAGAGCCCCCAAACCTCCAATTGAGGTGCAACCTGAACGCAGGAGGGGGGGGGGGAATAACATTGCTCTCCACGAACCAAACAGGCCTAGAAAGGTCCCGGAGCGGCCCGGAGGTTTCTCCAAAAAAAGGAGCTTCGGAAGGGTTCCTGGGGGGGCTTTGGCATAAATTTCTATTCCAATCAAGAACAAAAAACGATTGACACAGTCATCATGACCGCCTTGGTATGAACACAAATTGCGGTGGGACTCCCAAACGTGAAAGTCGTTGCGTTTGGTTTCGGCAGCATGTTTTTCGTGTAGTACGCACACGAAATGCAAGGACTTTGTCATTTGGGAGTATCCCGGTATCCCCGAACAGCAACCATGTTTTGTTTCGAGAACCACGATCTGGGGAAATTGCACAAGGAAGCCACCGTTAACTTGTCAGATTCTCGTTCTTATTTGAAGGGACACTCCAGTTGGTGAAAAACCTAATATGGGTATGAGTCGAAATTGAACCACCAGAAAACCGCGGGCTCATATTGCTCCATCTCGCCTCGAGCCGCTGCCAAGTACCATCTCGACACTCGTACCTCGAGCTGTCCCAGCTGGCAGGGCTCAGAACGTATATTGACTTCCCAACGAGCACTGCACCATGTTTAGGGGAAGGACGCATTTCTGGGCAAATTATACCATATGCTCACCAAATGGACACAAGGCTAACATAAGGAATTCCCAAGTAAAACACCTTCATCATGGCACCCAAACAAGCACCATGTTGGGGACGGGTGACAAATTCAACTGGCCATGAGGCGCTGCAATGGTTGATCCCCGAAAAAAAAAAAAAAGGCAGTGCCATCACGAAGCCTACAACCCTTGTCCCCCCAAAAAGAAAAACAAACAAACACAAACAGCAACAAATATGTAAAAAACAACAAACAAACAAAAAAACGCAACCCCACCCCGCCCCAAACCCAAATGTAAAATGGCTGCTACCGGAACCCTTGGGGCGGCTACGGGGCCAGGAAGCAGAAACTGGCTGGATCGGCATCCAATTCGCGGTACATTCTGAATTGTTTCCAGTCTCCGCCTTCGAGTCACTTCTTACTTGGGGTCAAGCCATGCATCTACATATCACACACATATATATATATATTATAACTATATATAGTATGTACGTATGCATACAAATAAATATGTAGATGTAATTAGGCATAGAGCTCGTGGTACCAGTGTCATGGATGCAAACCGACTTACTTTGGTCGGTCTGGACTTTCTGGAGCGCCTCTTTTCATGGGAAGCAAACAAAAATCCGGAGAACAGTTTGAGGCTTGAATGCTTGAATGTTGAGACAATCCCTTGCATCTCTGACCCTTGCATCTCTGACCAGCTGCACACAACCAAACTCGATCCGACAACAATCCTCTCCTCAAAGGCCTAATTCGTGGCTCCCTCTTTTGCTTGGATCCCCGATTTTCAGCTGGTCTCAAAACGAAAATGAGACGCTGGGGGGGCCCTGTTTTTGAGGCACTCCCGGTTTAGCCATGCCTCCAAATGGCCGGGGGGCGGGAACAAGTGTGCTCTTACTGTAGCCTCCCTTAAAACCAAACCCACAACATTACACCCTCAAACAAACCTTCATTTGTGTGGTTCAACGAGTGCTTGTTGCCTCCTCGTTAAACAACCTCCGCCTTAAACCCGACCGAAGCCGGGAGAAGGGCACGTGCCCTCGCGGGTGTCGGTGCTCAAACAGTGGTGGAAGGAAGGTAAGCCTGTACTCCGATCCATCCACCTCGATAGGCACGAGCTCCGAAATGACCATAGCTACCCTACAAAATAACGGAAGGAACCCCAAAATCTGGGGTCCATTTCCCAAAAGGCGTCTCCTCTGTTAAGAGCTGTATTGTTGGGCCCACGTTCATCTAGAGGGAGTATGTGTGGGACAAGGTCGAAAACCCCAACGTGCAACCATTTTTGTCTGGCCAGTAGCCAAGGCCTCATTTGGGGTTTTGCTGATGGACTGAAGATAGAAGCTGCCCCAAAATGGACTACATCTTTGCGAATGTCATCACGCTTTCCCCCTTCAGGTTTGCAGGCGTTTGCTACACACAATTCGTGAAGCAAATGGCGCGTCTCCCCTCCCAGTCTACCAACATAAAGGGGCTTGCGTCATCACAAAGTTGCAGGCGGCCGATCATAAAGTTGCAGGCGTCTGCCCAAAGGAGGCCAAGATTACAGCAGCGCTTGTCAAACATGTCAAACACACGCGCCAGGCGCAGCGCTTGTCAAACACGACAAACACACGCGCCAGGCAATCTGTGGTTGCCGCCAAGAATTCACTCTTCTTTGGATGGCGCGTGTTAACTTTTATGTTTTTCACTCTCTGTAGGCAGCTAGTCAAAAAGCCTTGCAAGTCGTTTTTCTCTGGCAAATTCTCCGTGGGGACAAGGCAAGGAATCGGAGATGGTCGCAGTCCTCCGATAGGGAGGCCAGCCGAAGGCAAGGCTTGTTTCTTATGAAGATCTGAGGTGCGTTGATACCACGTATGCCTACGTTCAATAGCTACTCTGTGCTCGCCCCGCCCGCCCGCCCGCTCACCCACCCACCCCACCCACCCCCCCACCCCACCCCACCCCACCCCACCCCACCCCACCCCACCCCACCCCACCCCACCCCACCCCACCCCACCCCACCCCACCCCACCCCACACCACCCCACCCCACCCCACCCCACCCCACCCCACCCCACCCCACCCCACCCCACCCCACCCCACCCCACCCCACCCCACCCCACCCCACCCCACCCCACCCCACC
Source organism: Effrenium voratum (assembly GCA_963377175.1). Taxonomy (NCBI): domain Eukaryota; class Dinophyceae; order Suessiales; family Symbiodiniaceae; genus Effrenium; species Effrenium voratum. The sequence goes on along the minus strand of CAUJNA010003749.1, from coordinate 682,488 downwards.
CCACCCCACCCCACCCCACCCCACCCCACCCCACCCCACCCCACCCCACCCCACCCCACCCCACCCCACCCCACCCCACCCCACCCCACCCCACCCCACCCCACCCCACCCCACCCACCCACCCACCCTCTACACCAGTTGAGATGGAGGAAACCCGGTTTGAATACTGGTTGATGAACCAAGTTGCAACCGGTGCCAAGTGGACTTTGTAACCAAAGACTGCATACTTGGCGCCAACAAGAAGGGCCTGAATCAGAACCATATGAGCTTCCCACCGCTCCCCTTGCGACGGGGTTCTGCATCATGAAAACCACTGAGGCCGCAACCCGTGAAACGCGGGGAAAAGATGATGCGCCTCGGCAGAGTTGCGTCATCTCAGCTTCTGGGGAGGGCGGCACAAAGCACAAAACTGCTTCTTGGGAATGTCCGAGACTTCCTTCTAAGCAGGACCTGCTTGAATTTTGCTTCATATCTAGTGAACATCGATGGGGGTGTATTTCGAAGGCACCCCTTGTGTTGGGCCTGTTTGAAAGCGACCCCAGAAAAGAACATGCGCATCTGAGGCGGGGTCTCCTACGTATAAGACAAACCCATGTAAAGGGATGCTTTTTTGTCAGTGTCTCAGAAAATGCGCACAAGTCATGGCAAATCCACCCGCATCCATGCCGGGCACGCATCCATGCCGGGCATATGCTGGAATCAACAGAGAGCAAGTGCCTTCAGGTGACTAAAACCAAGGCCAACTCCCGCAAGAAAGGTTGTTAAAGAACCTTCTGATCGAAGTGGTTGATTGAACACATGGTAACTCTACTGTGCCTTCGGAAGGCCGAAACCAAGCTCATTTGTGCGTATTGCGCAGTAGGTTCTCCAGTATAGAGGTTATAATAAGGGTACCAACTTCCTTTCTTTTTCTGTAGTCTATTTTAGTAGGGGAACCCTCCCAACCAAAAAAGTTTGTGAGAGGTCGGGCACTAGAAAAAAGACCTAGGCGCAGTAGGTGTGGATACAAGTCTTCTTCCGTCTCTCACTTTCTCACCCAAGACCATCCTCGAGTACCCAGGGGACTCTCTGACTGGTTTTTGCCCTTCCTGAGCTCCAAGCGCAGTGATGCCGAGAATGCTCACCCACCTGCCGGACGGGCTGCAAGCTCTGGGCTTTTTCGCGATCCCTTTTCGGGGGCGGATTCGATGATGGGAACCCCGCAAAGTGGGCGGCTTCTTGGTGGTTTCCCGGTAGAAAACCATCCAAAAAGCGCAACCTTAGAACCTGGCTGTCATCCAGTTGCCCGGCTGTTACGCGAGAGTTTCGAGCCTTTCACAGGAAGGTTGCAAGGGAAACCCGCCACTTTGGCCGTCGTTGCGTGGGGCAATCTGATTTTTTCCCTCCAGTTGCAAGAGTGACCCGCGTCCCCGAAATCGGAGTCACGGCGGGTCGATTCCATTTCGAGAGGGTCCCGATCCAAACAGAAATTTCAGATGAACCAACTCAAGCCATGGGTCAAAGTCCCGGTTACCCCCCAGTGAACATCCCAATCCCCAGTTAAAAAAAAAACTCTAAAATGGGTGGTGAATTCACCTACTCCAAAATGGTCCCATTGGTCTTGACCCACAGCCAAATGGACACGGCGAAACTTATGCCAACCGAGAGGACATGGACTAGGTCCTCCAGTAGAGCGGTTAGAACAAGGGTGCCCTTTTTTCTGTAGTCTGTTTTAGTCGGGGAACCCTCCCAACCAACAAAAGGGTGAGGGAGGTCGGGCACTACCGGGGGACCAAGTGGACGAGCCAACTCCCGAAACCGACTGCCGATCGGCTTCTCATGTGTGCCATGTGGAGGTGAAGGTGAGCCGAGGGTATGGTCCTGAGACATAAACCCGGTTGACCCAAGCAAAACACGTGCTGGTGAGGAGGAATCATGAAGCTGGGCTGCCCGGTTTCGGATCGCACGCTAAAAGTCTAACTTTCTTTTAGTGGGTTCAATGGAAACTACCACTAAACACTAAAAGGCGAAAAAGCTAAGGGAATGGCTGGGAGCCACCAAGATGAAGGAAGGGGGTCTTTTTGCCACCTTTTGTGGACAATTGATCGACCCCCCTCGTAGTGAAGGATTCCTTTTTGAGGGGGTCGCCGATTTTCTCACAACAGGTGGCAAAAAAGACCCCCCTGCTAGTTGGGAGGACACATGAGGGAAATCCAAACATGCGTAAAAGGACAACCGGGTGAACGTTCGTGGGTCCAAAGCTCGGCACCTCCAATCCAAAGATTTGCCATTTGGTGGATAATATTGTGGGCCGTAATTTGGGCCGCAATCAAGGATGGGTTCCGGACAAACTCAGTGCCCCATATTTATCTTTCCCTCCCCGCCCAAGGGAAGCCGGCTTCACAAGAGCCGAATGGGTGATGCTTCCAACCAACTTTGAGGGGAAATAGTCTTGGAATCCTTCAACAAACAAAATGAGCCAACTCAATGTTGACATATCATACACCGTGCAAAATGTGCGGGTGAGAAACAGCTGGACCACTTGCAACCGCATGTGCTTGTATCCAAAGTAAAGGCGGAGAACAGTTCGTATGTCAAAATCTACTCACATCTACTCACACAAGAGACTCACTTCTTGTGTGGATCAGTCAGAACAAGTTCAGACATTATGTCGCACTAACCTCAACTTCCCAAAACTTGTCAAGTCCAGAAACCGGGACATGGAGAGAGCAACGCGGGGGCTGGATCCAGACGTCGCATCTCTGACTTGTAGCCGCCACAAGGCAGCCATGGAAAGAGCAAATAAAAGGCATGTTTCTTTTTGCCCTGGGCTTTTGGTTGATCCCCAAATTGTACAACTTCTTCACCTGCCACCCTCCTTGCGCTTCAGATGTGGCCTCTCCAAAATGGTTTGTATCCCCCCGCCTCCCATCTGTGCAGCAACAAGGTAACAACATCTACGGTCCCCCTGGGTCCTGTAATTCTGAGCCACATCCATTTCTTGATCCTACTCTGGGACCTTGGGATACATGAGCAACATATGATGTCCAAATTCTGGCCCATATCCCCTTAGGGACCCAGACAGACAAGGTGATCACATTTCGGGGCCATGACAAAGAATGGACCAACAACTTGCTGGCCCATTTTGAGCCATGGCCTCAAAGGCTCAAAAGGTGGACCAACAAGACTTGGTTGACGTTGGACGGGGAGCCAAAATATATGTTTTGGCAGTTCAGTGGTTGGATTTCAACCACCAAACCACAATAAGCAAAAATGGTTCAAATGTGTCCCAACAACAACCATGAAGGTGTTTCACCGAAAAAGTTCCAAAGGTCGATTCGCTTTGGCCAAGTCGGGATGCGTCGATGCGTCGATGCGTCGATTCGGGCCGCCGCGCCAGATCACACTTGGAGCCGCAGAGTGGGCATCGCTCGGAGCATCCCCGGATCAGGGACCAAGCTTGCAGCGACTGTTCGCGCAGTGCCTGGAGAGATTCAAAGCGAGCACCCAGCACCAGGGGGAGACGTGTCAACGTCACATTTTTAGATAAACGAACACGATGTGTTCAAGGGAGCATGACCACATCCTGCCCAATGGCCGACCCGTCCAAGCGAGTGCCAGGTTTGGGGAGCAAACAAAAAACAACTATGGGGATTGAATGGTCAGCAAAACAGGGAGCAATAATATTAGTTTTTGATGATGTAGCACATAGGCATGAATTGCAATTATTCATGAACTTTATCATCCGCAAATTAAAGACCGGCCCCCAGCCAATGGTGCCTGGGCACGTGTTCGGTTGCTTAAGCATCGTTTTTTACCCACAGGGCCTCCAGTTGCAAGCAATGATCGGAAAGGTAGAGATGTCTGGCGCCTCCACTTTGAGTGGGGAACTTATGCCCAACACAAAGGGGAGGCATGTGAATGAGTCTGCTTGCGCAGGGTCCCTACAGCTCTACCTCCCTGGAACCCTATGCCCAGTTCTGACTCCAGCGCTGCTGTTGGCGAAGAACTGACAGGTGCTCAACCGCTCGCCTAGGCCCTTCAGTAGAGATGTTGGAATAAGGGTACCAACTTTTCTCTGCAGTCTACTGTAGTAGGGGAACCCTCCCTTGGTAAAAGGGCACTACTGGGGGACCTAGTTGCGCTTCTTCCGCATCTTTGGCGAGTCGCAGACCCGCCAAGCAAAGGGAGAACATCTAAGGAGGGAACTTGTTCAACCATCGGGTGTGGGGCTGTCTTTAGGGAAACCAGACTTTTTTAGTTCCCGAATTCACCAAACAAGAGGACAAAAGGGAACCCGCCAAAACAAAAGGATTGATTGAAAAAAGAAGCAGAACGCACTGAACAACTGTTGGGCTCTGCTCCATTTCAAGTATGTAGCACACCCAAAAGGACAAGGAGTTCTCCTTTCAATTACCGCCTTTTCAGAAACCAATAATTCCCCTTGGATGGCTGTCTGCAAAAATAAGATCCCTTGGGCGCATGGGGAACTTCGCCCTTGAGTGGCTGAGAGCCCGAAAATCGTGGATGTTTGGCTCTGCAACATGGTCATGAAGGCTTACATGCGGGGTTTTTGAGGCCACCCCTGTGTTGGTTGAAAGGGGCCCCCCTAAAGAAAGACACCCCCCATAATATGGCCATGGGTCAAAATCCCGTACCCCCAGTGAACATCCCAATCCCCACGAAAATAGACTAAAATGGGTGGTGCACCTACCCCAATATCGTACCATTGGTTTTGACCCACGGCCATATAAGCTTCACTTTAAACCCTACAAAGTGCAAAGTAGCATGGCTGTCTCTGCGAGCAACTTAGCGCTGTCCCTGCGAGGGCGTCTTACATTAAACTCCTCAGTCACAATCAAAACCCGGTATCAAATGGTTGACCCAGAACCTTCACCTACCCGGTTTTGACTGTGGCTCACCTGAACTTTGAACATAGCACTCACAATGGTGGTTTCCTCTCGGTGGAACCAATCGTTCGATGATTTGAATGGACAAAACCAATCCTTCGCATTCCTTCGCTGGGCCTCTTGAATCGGCCCCAAATGGCGGTGCCTCAAGGACAATTTCTAGAACATGCAACCACTCCTTGGTTGCTGCTGCCCCCCCTGCAAAAAGTTGAACTTTTTTGGGGGTTTAGTGGAAAACCCAACTTGATTTCACCCAAAAAGTTAAAGTCTAGAGATCCAACCCAATTGCAGTCAAGACTCTATTCCCCCTGCAGATTCGCATTTCTAGCGGAAACTCGCCCCTTGGGGGCGCTTTGGGTCTTAACTTGCAGGGGAGGTAATTACTTGACGCCGACGCTTTTTCCTTAAAGGAGCCACTTTCCGGTCAAAATGAACGCCAGGGCTGCGGTCACCGCAGCTCGCTCGGGCCATGGGCTCTCAGAACTTGAGGCCCTTGAGCTTTGATTCGATACCCGACGGCCCGACCTCAACAAGTCCCGAGGGAATTCTCCAAGAGAAATCCGAGCTCTTGATCTACACAATTCGTCGTGCCTTGGATCTACCAAAATTCGTCCCACACCAAACAAATGACGGTCTAACATCTCAACTCCGAAACGGAACCCGGCCTGAGAACCTTTTGAGTACCCCCCTCCGTTCCAGGGGCCCCTCGACCACCCCTCCCACTCGTCCCTCGGGACGGGAGCCCCGCCCGCCTTTTGCAGCTGCTCGCCGAGCCTCTTCGGCACATCCCTGGAGTCCGCACAGTCGCCGATCCGCGCCTCGCGAGCCGACCGACATCGCCCGGGGGGCTCTGAAGGAACCCCCAGAAAACAAACCAGGTGGGGGTTTCTATATATTTTTTCATATATGGGTGTGTCTCAAAAATATGGGGAGCCCCAAACTGGCTGGTGTCCGTTTTGGTTCTTTTTAAACCACCATCCAAAAGGGGCTGTTGCTATTTAGATCACAGACCCATATCTGTTCTTAGGCTACCCCTGGTTGGTTTTCAAGGGACACGAAAAGAACCACCACCTTCTCTCATTTTTTTTGGGGGGGGTCCCCAAAAACGACGAGCCGAATAGCCGCCATCCGAATCGACCGAGCGATCTTTCCGGTTCTATAGGTGTAATTGCCAAAAAATCGGTGTGCCTTTGGTTCCCCGCAACCCCGACTCCGCTTCTTGGTGGTCCGAATCCCATTTAATGGTCCGAAGCCCATGTAAGTTTGTATCTCTTAGGGTGCCCCTGCTTGCTTTTCAAGGGAAACGACAAGGACCACCACCTTCTCGTTTTTTTGGGTTTGGGGGGGGGGGGGTCCCCTCACAAAAGACGAGCCGAATCTGACCCGCCGCCCGCCGCCGAATCCACCGCTTCGCCCACGCGTCGCCTGCAGGGTCTCCGCGAAGAGCTTGGGATCCGCGATCTGAAAGTCCGCCGTGGCTGGGAGCCTTTCCGCCAGCTGCCGGTGCGCCTCAGGCGTTGAAACCGCCCGCACTGCGCGCAGGCGGCGAGCGGATGAATTGGAGCGCTGGACCATGGGGGAGCTCCAAAAGGGCCGGCTCCGGGCCTTTTCCGTGCTTTCATTACAGGGACACCTGCACTGCCAGGAAAGTCTTTTTGCCACCTGTTGTGAGAAAATTGGCGACCCCCGTAACAAGGAATCCTTCACTACGAGGGGGTCGATCAATTTTCGACAACAGGTAGCAAAAAGACCCCCTGTGCACAGCATTTATGGCAAAAACAAGTTGGTGGAAAACTCTGAAACATGGTCTGGTTGCAATGTCTCCTTCCAAACAGTGAAACTTGTCCCGACGCTTGAAAGCCCTGGCACGAAGCTGTCGCGTTGTGGTTTCAAATTGGACCACGGGGGCAGAGATGCATGAACGAGCAAGCTACAACACATTGAATCCTTTCTGCCCAGAGGCTCCCGATTGATTTAGGGCCTTCAAACAACCTGGTTTTGAGAACCCCAACCACCTCGGGGTGTCTAATCGAGGGGTCAGGTTTTCCATTGAAAGCCAAAGCCAGGAGCCTCTGGGTGAAGAAAGACTTGAGGCTTGGGAAGCTCGCTCAGCGAGCTCCATCATTTCTCGGGTGCCCGGGGTGGCTGTGATTTGCGCAAGGGGTTCGTCCGTGGTTGCTGGTCACACGCTTCCGCAACCTGAGTGAACCATAGGAAGCACGGCACGGAACGAGTGGGGCAGCTGCAATTATGGATACCGGCATATCTTTCCTGGAGGGTCCCCCCTTTGTTGTCGTTGTAAAGGGTCCCCTAAAACAAGGCACACCTAAAACGACTTGTTTTCCCACATACGAAATGAGCGAGTCCGGTGAGGTAATCCCGAAAACATGTGCCTCAGTGAATCCCCCATGCGAATGACATACAAACACAAATTAGGAGACTTTCACTCAACGAAGGTGGAAATTCCACACAGGAAGTTACTCAAGTTGCACCGGGATTGACATAACGACTGTCAACTAGGCCAGTCCTTTTGGTGTTCAAGGGAAACCAAAAGCAAGCAGCCACGTTTTGAGGCCATACCTATGACGACTTTATGCTTTCAAGGGGGGATTCTCTCGTTATGGAAGCCTATTTACCACAACTATCTGCTGAGTTTAAACCAATTTCAACACCTGCAAAAAGAAAAGGCTCAATTCCCAAGGACCTTCATCACGGTGAGCTCGCTCGTTTCCCCCCCCCCCCCCCGGAATAGGAAGAATCGCTCGAGGTGGCAGACCCTTGAAGTTTTGGTCATGTGAGGTTTGATTTGGGACTCTTTGACGAAGATCATGTACTTGGTTGACGTTGGAAGGGGAGCAAAAAATTAAATTTTAGCAGGTAAGTGGGGTTCCCACTAAACCACAATAAGCAAGAATGTGTAGGTCAGGATGCATGTCACCAGCCACTTTGGAGTTCTTTCCGTCTCACCATGTTGCGACAGATTGCAGAGGCGGGTTGATCAAAAGGTCTTTTTAAAGATGGGATGACCATTGGCGAAACCACTAAAACGATGATATGCCGCGCTACATGGGAAAAGCTACCGGTCACTTGGGGCCCCGAAAAAGGAATGTAGATCAAGCCCCACGTGGCCAATTTAGGCTCGAGGCAGAAAGCCCGAAGGCTCAAAGCAAGGCTTTCGGAACCATCAGAGGCATTTCTAGGGGTTGATTCCTGGTCCATTCTTTTCAACCATCGTTCTTTTCAAAAACCAGCTGTTTCCCCAGGGTGTTGGGTGTTTTTTTAGAAAGAAGGATGCCTGGAAAGAATGGGGAAGGCACCCCTAGAGCATTGGTCTCTCCAGCCTCGGCGATGTCCACGTTGGTCGGCACGCTCTCCGCGTGGATCGAAATGAAATCCTGGCGAAGCCAGCCGCGAGGTGCGTGCGTGCGGTTCAAGCCAGCGGTGGGCCCATACGAAGCCAGTCATAGATTCGCGGATTTTCTAAATGGGCGTGTGTGGTTCTGCTGGCTTCTTTTATCACAACCCCACAGGATGCCCTCAAAAAGCTGGATGCTCTTTCGGGAATCAGGAAAACTGTTGAGGGTACCCGTTTCAGGCTGCTTTGAAGGGAAACCAAATGGACGACCACCATTTTGGGAGTACCCCTATCTTGACGCATACCAACTGAACCTCAAATAGCAAACAACCTCACAAGACGTTCATTAGACATTGTTGCAACGTAGTGCGTCAAACATGGCGGTTGCAAGCACGGGGAGGGCAAATGTTGAAAGGCCCTTACTGAAAACAACACCAACACAACACGCTAAGCTCTTTACCTCATCCCAAACTTTTCAGCTAGCCATCCTCGGTAAGGCTGGCCATCAGGAAAGGGTAACATGAGTCACAATCAAACCCCGGTATTAAAACGGTCTACCCAGAACCATGTAAAGAATTAAGAAGGCTGCCGCAACTATTTCTGCCTGGGACTGCCCCTTACTAACCTTCACTTACCTGGGTTTTGAGCAAGTGGCTCACATGATCCTGGTGGTTGCCTTCAAAAGTCAGGATTGATCCGTATCATTTGCCAACAAACTTGGGGCAAATGATGCGCCTTCTCTGGGTCCCGATCCGGCTGGGTATGTCTTTCGGGATACACCCGGCCCTTGGAGAAAGGGACACGGTTTCCGCTTCGTCCACTCCAGCCCTTGATATGTACCATTGAGCATAGTCAAAGCTGCAGTACATATGTTCCATGCTCATGGCTTCCTTCATAGGACTTCAAGGCCCTTCCAACGAATTTCCAAAATCCCAATCAAGAGCTCCTTGACCATCCCTGCTTACCCCAAGTACAGGGGCATTAACCATTGCACATATTTGGCTATTGTCTATTCGTAGAGGCATCATGCGAGCGGTGTACATCAGGGTACGCCAGGGTACGTGGCAAGGAGCACTTAGACCTTGTTGTATTGTAGGCTTCCAAAGAACGTCGGACAAGCCCCTTTTGAAAGGCTCTTCGCAGATTGGACCAAAATGATGGACATTGCCCATTCAACATCACCCCCCCGCCCCGCCCTTCATATGGGCATATCTCAAGAGTCGGAGTGTTGGCGTATACTATATATATATATATATATATGATATGTATATATATATATATAGCTGTATGGTCATTTGCACATGTTTATGCTAGTGTGTTCATGTATGAAGGTATATCTCTATAAAAGGCCCCCACCCTTGCGATCCCCTTCGGAAAATGGTTGAAACCATACCGTTTGGTACGGTATTTCTAGAATCGAATCTTCTTTCCGTGAAGCGGTGGCGCGAAACAGATGGATTTCGCACCCATCCGCAGTATCTCTAAAGGATCAACATGGATCCTTACATTATACACCTGAACATTGCAACTCGTAAATGGTGGTTTCAACCCTTATTTTGGTGTTGAAAAAGCAACATGTTTCAAATGGTTGCCAAAGGTATCTTTTAAGGAGCCCTGACCCACCTTTGGGTTTCAAGGAAAGGCCCAGCCCAAGCCTTGAGCTCCTTCACTGACCTGCTCGCGGTCGCCGCTCGGCCCTGGCAACTGGAAGCCCATGCCATGCTCATGTGGTCAGGCTGTGGGTGAGAGAAATTTCGCCCCAAAATGGGTCTCACTTGCTGAGTGGATGGCCCAAAAAAACGTTCAAACTTTATATTTACCACTAAACTGGTCTTCCCAAACAGTTTAAAGTTCATGAACTCAGGAAGTGAGGGGTTGCCCGATCGGTAGGTTTTTCAGGTTCCATGTCAATCTCTAGGAGGACACATCATGCCAAACATTCTTCTCATCTCCCATGACTGAACTTGATTTACTAGTACCCAGCCAGGTGATCCACTCTTGGGTTGCCCAATTTCAAGCCATGAGCCGTAAAGCCAGAAATGTCATGGTCAGTCAACAAGACTCGATCTCTTGTAGGGTTTGGGTTTTAAGAAAGGAACCCAATTCAAGTGAGTCGCTAGCTGCGCGCATCTTTGACTGACTTTTGGTCACCCCTCGCTGCGATTGCCCCCGCTTTGTCCAAAAAGCGCTCCGCTTGCGGCCTACCGGGCCAAGAAGGGTATGTCTCAAAGGGGCCGATTCCTCCATGTTTTGTTTTGGCCGCCCTTTGCCATCCAAGGGCTTGCCTTAGACAGACCCATGTCTGGGGACGTGCTTTGGTCATGGTCAAGGCTGAGAAAGCCCGCGTCTAGGCTTTCCGGACATTCTCAAATTTGGTGATAGGGCCAGCATCACCATGGCAAGGGTATATATGTTCTTTCTTTGGTTCAGGAAGCTGCCTGGTGCGTTAAGGCCACAAGTACTTTGAGAGAAGCAGGAATCATCCATTCAGATCCAAGCTGCCCAGGCAATCCTATATCTCCAGGGCGTCAACACTTGAATACTTCTTGCGGGTGAGAGCAGAAATTGGACAGTCTCTCCGATTAGCGAACAGGCAACTGTGTACTATGGTAGTTTCGGGGTACTTCACTCACTTCACCCGGATTGAGCTCGATAACATTGCCACCTGCCACCAGATCAGGTCCGAAAACCCGATCATCGGCACACGCGTAGAAACTTGACCCATGGTAGCAAGAAACCACATGAAACCAACGGAAACCAACGGACACCAACTGAAACCAAGGAAACCAAAGAATTCAAAGGAAACTAAATGAAACCAAAGCGACTTTATAACCTTGTACAATTGTGGTTTGATCATCTTTTAGGATCTCGGAGCAACCCTGCACACCTGTGGCCAGCTAAACCCATTGCTAGAGTGGCCCGTCGTCAACAGGTTTTGGGCGCTTCTCTTGCAAGGAGCTTATGCCAGACTTCTTGGCTCTCTAAAGGTTCTGCCCACAAGCGTCAAAAGGGCGAATATCTGCACCAGTTTCGCTTGAGTGAACTGGCCAAACCAAGTCCAACTTGTTTTTGCCACCGAAAAAAAGGGTCTTCCAAAAAAGTTTAAGTCCAGGAACTCGGGAAGTGAGTTAAAGGATGGATATCTGCACAGGTTTCGGACCCGTTGCACTCAATTACCCTCCCCGTTTTTGAAGCTTTATAGGCTCAGAACTTTGCAACTTGCAACCATAGGCGTCCTTTTGGCAACATAGATGGCAGCGGTAGATGAACTGAAACCAATCTAAACCAGTGCCATCTAGTTCTGGGTAAATTAACCTAAAAAGCACGCCTATGCTTGCAACTGGCAGCGCCTTGGCCAAATCCACCTTCTCCGTGGGAGTGGACTCTTTCCTCGCCCATTGTCCGACCACCTCACGTCAAAGCGAAATGTGCCAATGCGCATGAACTATCAGGAGGTCCTAAGACTGGGGGCCCTGCCAAAGGAAACCAACCACAAGAAGGGTCTTCTATTTTAGGAAACACCCACGTTGTCCTCTTGCACGTTGAGACTTGGGGCTTTGACAGAGTCAACAAATAGAAGAATGGTAGCTGCACCTATAAGCCTGTGTCTTGAAGCTTTGGATCACGGTACACGCCTTGCTCACTCACCGAGGGCAAAAGTACTTTCGGCGGCCAGCAGTTCCCGTACTAAAAGTGAGCACTCTTTTTGAATGGTCTACACGTTTACCAAAGCAAACAACATGTGGATGGTTTCAACCATGTTTTGACCCTTTTTGGGGGGTGCTAAAGGGAACTACAAAGGAGACCAAACTAACCCTTTTAGGTGGTCTATCTTTTTAGAACAGAACAACACAAAATGACGGGGAGGGGGCAAGCCCTCTTTCAGCGGAACCCGCTTGGGTAGGGGTACCCGGTGATCTACTTACCCCTCTAGTAATGGGGAAAAATCATGTCAACATATCCTTGACATGTAATACCTCATGTAACCAACCACCAAACCAGCCAGCTGGGCAAAGGCACAGGGGTCAGAGATGGTCTTATCTTCAAATGTTGCAATCCACTGGTGTGCTCCAACGAAACTGCCACATTTGGAGACCGCACACAATTCAGAATAAAATCATGGAAAGTCAAGGCACATCAAAAATCACAGAAAAACGTGCAAGATCTTGGAAACACATTGGACATCAGGAAATCCTTGGAACATCTCAGGAACATCAGAGAAAAAACATCTCTCCAGCTGCGAGGTACTGGGCTGCCGTGCATCCTGCAGCAGGTGGTATGCCCCCAGCACGCGCTTCTCCACCCGACTGCGCGCAGGGCCCACAAAGAGCCGCTTCTGCTGGTGGAAGATGTGCAGGAACCTCATGTTGACCCCGGATTCATCAACCCCTGTCTATTAATATTCTAGGGGTTGATTCCTCATTATTCCCCGCGTTTCCGGAGGTTTTCTAGAAAGAAAGAAGGATCCCTGAGTCATACACAAAACCCGGTATTAAAAAATGGTCTACTCAGAACGATGCAAAGAATTAAGAAGGCGGCCGCAGCTATTTATGGGTTGACCCCGGATGAATCAACCCCTGTTTATTAATATGGGGGTGTCCCCGGTTTGGGGATGTATCACTTTTGGAGGGGAACACCCCCATACTGCGGATGGACAGAAAATCCTGCACCACCTAAGAAACCCTGGTTTCTGATGCTTCAACTGTAAATACCAACCAACAATGGCTTCAACCATGCTTTCAAAGTTGTGCGAAATGGACTTCGCAACCATCCACAGCATTAATAAACAGGGGTGGATTCATCCGGGGTCAACCTTAGGTTCCTCCCAACCTGAGCCACAATCGGTAGATGAAGGTTAGTAAGGATTAACTCAGCTTGGGAGTTGCCATCCCCAAAACGAGTCAACGGGTACTTTGAAAGAAGGGGAAGTGCCCTTTGATTGTTAGCGTGTCCACCCCTTCTTAAGAAGGACGTTTTTGTGTGTGTGGGGGGGTGGGGGGGTGGGGGGGTGGGGGGGTGGGGGCGTTTTGCTTCTCTCGTGTTTCTTTTTTTTTTTTTTGGGGGGGGGGGGTTCAACAAAATCGGGGAGGGGCGGTTGTTTAAAATAGATTATATAATGGAATCTAGCTTGGGAAAGTCCGAACAAAAACAGATGATGTAAAACCGCCGAAAAGGGAAGGACCGCTGCAGAGCAGAGGTCAAGAGACAAGTGGGGTAAAACCGCATTTGGGGTCTCTCATTTGGATCCCCCATTTGTGTGTGTGTGTGTCTTAAAATAGGAAGATTCCCCCCAAAAACAAACAACAACAAAACATGTATCCTAAAATAGGGGGACCCCCCCAAAAATAAAATGGTTGTTCCATATTATATTGAAAGAACCCCAACAAGGTACCCTCAAAAAATAGACACGCCCATGTTGGATCCGGCGGCTGCTTCTCCAGGTAGGCATTGGTGTCCAGCACGTACTCCAGCACGTCAGACCAGTTCCGGGATCCAAAGGACATCCTCTCGGCTTTCCGGTCTAAACAACAGAGGCACTCATATGGGCTGCCCTCAGATCCCCCCCCGCTAAAAGTTTAGCTTTTAGCGAGTTAAATGGAAACTACCACTAAACACTAAAAGGCTAAAAGCTAAGGAACCGGATGGCTGGGAGCCACCAAGCCATATGGCCATGGGTTTAAAGCCAAATCGTATTTGTAGTGAACATCCCAATCCCCACTCAAATGCACTAAAATTGCACCTACCCCAAAATGGTACCATTGGTTTTGAACCACTGCCATATGGCAACGCAAAGGAAACCCAAGGCGACTCAAAGGAATCCCTACATGAGTGTCTTTGTTTAGGGGACCCCCAAAATGAACTTCAGTTGTCCTCTTCATTTCCCTTAAACACCACCAAGAAAGGCACACCACACAAGAAAGACAAACCCATTTACGGAAGTTAGACATTTCCTGCCAACCATCTATGGTAGCTGGTAGCCAGTTGGTGGAACCGCACTCCTTATGCACACTGCTCTCTCTTTATTTTTATTTTTTTGGGGGGGGGCTATGAGCGGGATGGGGGGATATGGGGGGGGGGGGGAGGCTGTGGGCTGGTTCTTCCATACACAGCGGGGGGCCCAAAAAATTGGCCACACACCTCTCGCGCTCCGAGCGTCTGGAAGGCCATCTCGGAGCTCTTCTGGGGGTCCGGCATCTGCTGGAGCACCTGGCTGCCTGAGGCGTCGGGGGCCGACTTTCGCGGCTCAGCCGCTCGGGTCTGCCGCAAAAAAATTGAGGCCGGCGCCGCTGAAGAATTGCAGCTGGCTTCGCCCTGGTTTACCGACAGAAACAACGCTGCCTTGAAGTGAACCATCCAGCTAGTTTTGTTTTGAGGGCGCCTCTCCTCGTTGTTTGGTGGTTTGGAAAGTGGTGGTTTGGAGCCGAATCGGTGGTTTTGTGCAATGGAGGGTTTTTGTTCATCCACCCTCTACAAGAACCAGGGGTTCTAATCCGCAAAACACTAATTAGGGGTTCCTGCAATAGGTGGCGCTTCCTCCTGGTTTGCCAAAAGAACTTTACCCCAGAAAGGATGACCCAGGTTGTCTACGGTCAGAATCGCCAAAGTTTCCTCAAGAGGACATGGCCAATTTGGGGCGTGGCCCCTGGAATTTGTGGGACACTTAGAGTCCCTCTCCCAAATAGACAAACAATTTTGATCGAACCTCGTATTCCCTCGTATACAGCGTCTCCATGCAGTGGCTACACCCAATTTCCCGTGAGGGGAATACATAAGTATGAAATATCCTACTTAAAGTGCCTGATTCCCATTGACAACTTTGTCGCTTTCATGGGTATTAATTCCCTTGTTCGCTGACAGAAAGTGGCGACCGACACCCACTTTGTCCACAACCATGTCATGGCGCCTTGATTGGGGGGAGTGAAAGGGATATGAACTGTGGTGTTACCCCTATCTAATGATTTGGATTGATAGTTTGGGGGAAACTGAGGAGGTTCAAATTTCCAAACCAGCAATCACAAAACCCACGCAAATTAAGGGAACCTGACATAGAGACGATTCCACCAAACACAATGCAAGTAAACAAGCCCAATTCCATGATTTACAGGGTCTATTTTGATCCCTTGCCATTTGAAATCAAGCCCAAGGGACAATTGGGGCCTTATGAAAGGAGACTGGCAGATTGTCTACCCGGGCGTGTCTTTTTGGAGTTGGTACCCCTTGTTTGTGGCAAAAAGGGGGAGAAATCAAGAGGAAAGCCAAGCATTTGAGTGGATCCCCTACCAAAAACAAAACACACACACACACACATTCACCCTGCCTGTGTTTATTCCAAAACCTGAAGATCGCAGCCAGGCTTGAATCCCGAACAAAGAGGCTTCAGTGGGGTCCCCCTAACTGCATTTTCCCAGGTCCAACATCCGCCTGCCTTGGCGACCAAACAATGCTTGGGACCCGCGTACTGGGGGGTCGAAGTTAACCCCGGCGCACACATAAAATCGGCGGACCACTGTTTCAACCTGGTACAAGGCGCTGAAGCTCCCAACCCCGCTGGAAACCGGCTCTCGATTGGGAAGTTACCGCGGTGTGGCTCAAAATTCAAGGTGGGCGTGCCATATTAAATATGGTGTGAGCCACAGCCACAAGTTCGTTTGGAAGTCGTATTAGTCGAGTGGCGCACATCCGCCGCCAGCTGCGTGACTTCGTGGTCCAACCAGCTGCTCAATGACCGGTGGTACAGCGTCGCGAAGTTGGTGGCCCTCTCCACGTCTCCTGCAAGCCGGCTCGGGGACCTCCAAAAAGCGGCTCGGGGGTGGTTGTTGAGGGAACATCCTTGTTCAGGTTGGTTTAAAAAGAAAACAACAGGAAAACCACAACTGTCATCATTGTTCACCCTTGTTCAGGTTGGTTTAAAAAGAAAACAACAGGAAACCCACAACTGTCATCATTGTTCACCCTTGTTCAGGTTGGTTTAACAAGAAAACAACAGGAAAACCACAACTGTCATCATTGTTCACCCTTGTTCAGGTTGGCTTAACAAGAAAACAACAGGAAAACCACAACTGTCATCATTGTTCACCCTTGTTCAGGTTGGTTTAACAAGAAAACAACAGGAACACCACAACTGTCATCATTGTTCAGGTTGGTTTAAACAGAAAACAACAGGAAAACCACAACTGTCATCATTGTTCACCCTTGTTCAGGTTGGTTTAGAAGGAAACCAACAGGAAAATCACAACTCGCATCTATTTGTTCTTTCCGCAGAAAGCTGCCTTTGCCCAAATGGCTCTGGAGTGGTTCGGAATGGCTGCCAGGGCCATACTCAGATGGGATAGCAAAACTTCAACACATGAAGATAGCCAACAAGAACAGGATTTTGTTCATTTTCGGTTAGGGGAGGAGTCTTAAAACACACCTGCTGGTTGCATTGTGCTTTCTCGGTTTGACTCCACACAGGGGAACTTAAAATGGGTCAACCCCAAAAAAGGCAACCTCGAGAACAATGTCTAGCGGAACTTACCCAGAAAACCCGGAAAACTACAGTTTGTTGAGGAATCTACGTCCTGCTTTGAGGTTCCTGCCTTTTGCAGGGGAGCATCCTGTTGGTTGGCTTTAAAGGACGCCAAAAGGGATAACCCGGAAAACTACACTTTGTCCAGGAATCTCCCATGCTTTGCAGGGAGCATCCTTTTGGCTTTGAAGAACGGCAAAAGGAAACTCACCGTTGTCAGGCTTCCCTCATTTTGAGACAAACCCACTGCAGACATCTCACTCGGATGCTGACGGATGCTGATGCGTCTCCTTTGTTGGCCTGCACGATCAGCAGGAAATGCTCCTCCACCAAGGTTTTCTGGGCCAACAGGTCCGCCATGGCCTGCGGAGAGTGGAAAATTGGGCTGTTCGGCCAAGTCAGTAACTAGGTCCTCCAGATTTACGGGTACCGACTTTTTTTTTCTGTTTTGTCTATTTTAGTAGGGGAACCCTCCCAACCAAAAAAGGGGTGAGAAGGGGCACGACTGGGGGACCTAGGTAAGTCATTGGTAGCTGAGGAAGATGGAATTCACCTTCCTTTGAGTGGGTAACCTTAGCAAACCACTGAAATAATGTTGATCGGGGGGTGTGCCATGAGAGAAGCTTTGAACCCCCTTAAGCCAGGTTGGTTGATTAAAGAAGGGGCTCTGATACAAGAGTACCTTCCTAGGCGGATCGCCCAGTCAGGGTGGCCACGGTTCGATTCGGTGGGGTTTCCAGAAACCAAACCTTGCGGAATTGTTTTCGGTTCGGTTTCTTCCTTCGAATCTGACCGTCGATTCGGTCAATGCCTAGCTACTGATTTCGTCTCGACGTGTTTTCTTTTGCAGGTGCATCTAACTCTTCCATTTGCTTAAGCCCCCTGGAAAAAATATGTCCAGTAGTGACAGTTTCTTTATAAAACCAATAGGGGAAAATACAAACATATTCTTAACCAAATGGAAGAACTGCAGAGTATGGTCATATGTGACCTTCTGGAAAAAATAGGCCCTGGTGAATGGAATGAACCCATCTAAACCAGTGGAACCCATCTACTTCTATCCAAACTAACCTCAAAAGTTGACACTTCTTTGCTGGCGCCGCTGAGTCCAGCTTCGCCTTGCAGTTTCCAGGGCCTCCAAATGTTAAATGTTGCCCCTCGGTTTCCCCCTAAGACCTTGAAAGGGACACCCTCCCATAAAAGGAAAAAAGGGCACCACTAGAGTTCTAGTGGCACCCTTTTGTCCGTTTTCTTCCCCCCTTTTCGCAGGGGTTCCCTTTAAAGTAGTCACTATAGAGGTCAAGGGCATTTTGGGGTAACAAATTCTGCTGGCCTTCTTTTGCTTGTCCGTCTCCACGTCCTCCAGTGCTTCCACGCAGGCGGCACGCAGCGCGAGGTGCAGGGCGTGCAAGATCTGGGGCCGCTTCAACGTCACTGGGCAGTCAGCTAAGAGCCGCGTCTCCTGGGGAAATGAGCTGATACGATGATCCACCTCGATCAATACTTGGTTGACGTTGGAAGGGGAGCAAAAAACAAGTTTTGGCAGTTAAGTGGGGATTTCCCACTAAACTACAATAAGCAAAAATGCAAAATGTGTCCCAACAACAACCATGAATATGTCAATGGGAGGGATTGCTTATCTTGTTGATTCGCGTTTTGTTGCCATGATCGACCTATTTGTATGTCAGAGTCAATATAGGTTGCTGGCGGATAGTTTTAGTTCAAGGTGTGTTTCTCTTCTTTACTGGCCATTGTAACTTTAGTTGCTTACCTCCATTTGACTTTCCGTCCCCTGGGAAAAGTCAAGCATGTCTTTCCGGTACGTATACGGTGATAGATGTTCTTTAAAACCAACCTGGGAAAATAAACATATTCTTCACCAAATAGATTAATTGTTCTACCATAAGGTCATGGAACATCCATGATAAACTGCGATGTTCGACTGGCAACGTTTATCATCTAATACGCAATCCTTGGGGCACCACTACGCTCTATTTCATACTTAGTCTACCCTGAAATAAAACATCGTTTTGGAGGGAACCCAAAGCCTTAACCCAACTTGGTGGCTATCGTGTGTAAACTTGCTGACAAGGAAATTTATAAGGATAAGTTTGATTTAAGCGCTATCTCAAAAGTCCACATGCTCAAAAGCTTTCGGCCTCCAAATGAGCGAGCACCAGATTGGATGGGTTTCCACTTGGTTTCCCTGCAAAACAACCAAGCAAGAGCTACCGCGGTCACGCCCAGATTTAAAAGGTGCAGGTCACCATTTCAAGCAATGTCAACCGACCAAAGGCGGTGAGTGTACTCCTAAAAAAATCGGAATTGTCCAAAGGTGGGCCGTTTCTCTGGGTGGTTGCCGCGGCTTTCCGCCGATTTGAACTCGGGCGGTCCAGGTCCTGCAATCCACCCAACCCAAAAGAAGGCATGATCTGTTTACAACCAGTTGATACGTTGGCTACAACTCTTCTTGTTTGCAACCGACCCCTGGTCCTTGTTTGGGAAACCCAAACTAGCGCATGGCTGTTTACTACACTTCTTGGCGGCAAACACCTTGTGGATATTTACCAACAACCCACCAACCAAACCAACCCAAGCAACCTAACCAGCCCAACTAGCCCATCCAACCAACAAACCCACCTACCCGCCCACCCACCCCAACCCAACCCAACCCCACCCCACCCACTCAATCCCACCCAACCCAACCCACCCCCACCCCACCCCAACCCAACCACCCCACCCCACGTCCACCCACGCCACGGTCCAGGTCGTGCAGAATGACGTTGGCCACGTGGCGCAGGCCCTCCCCGGCCGTGGCTTCGTCCAGCACCTGCCGCGCGTGGACCTCCGAGCGCAGCTGCTGGAGCCCCGTCTGAACCGCCTGGCGCATGCCTTCGCGAGCGGAAAAGGACGGCGAAACGGCGAAACGGCGCGACGCGTGGGGAAAGAAACGCGGCTTCAGGGCTTGGGACTGACCAAGAAACCTGTGGTCTGTGGAATTGCTGTGAATGTTTCCCAAAAAAAATGGGCTGTGGGCTGTTGGCTGTACCTCCATTTGCGTTTTCGTCCTCCAAGAAATGAGAAAACAAATCCAGTGATAGATTCCCTTGAAAACCAACCAGGGAAAGTAAACATATTCTTAACCAAATGGAAGCGTAGGGAAGCCAAAATGGAACGTGTCGATTTGGAGGGGTATACCTGTTTTGAGGGATTTTTTTAAGTGGCGGTTTCAAATGACAGCCCTTGAAATGCCTGGAGTCTCCACCCGAAAAAAGTGCGGTCTTATTCGGGCAAAATGGGGTCTTACTCTTGGCTTAGGGAAGCCCAAAAGGACATCGTGCCGGTTTGAGGGGTATACCTGTTTTAAACTGTTCTCCAGTTCCACCAATGGTTGCGCGCTTCCATGTTTGGTGGGAGGGTGCAATTCACAATAGTATAAATACGCGGCTGGTGCTTGGAAACCGCAACTCTGATCATTTGCTGGTTTGCATGGGGAAAAACGGCCATCGTCTCATAATTTGCTCATCCCTGAAAACAACCCGCAGCCGCTTGTCTGTCAGGACAGGGTGTGGGGCTTCTGGGTGCCTCGAGAAAGAAAACCCAGCCACTCAAAAGCCCCCTGCTACTGGGCTATCCTCAGATCCTGCTGAAAGCTTTGCTTTTAACGGCAAAATGGACATCCCCCTCCAGCCAACCAAGAAGCTGCAAAAACCTAAGGAACCGGACGGCCAATAAATGCTGGGAACCAAGTGAGATCTTGCGTGGTCCCCAAATCAGGGTACGCCGTCCAAACGAACCACACGGCTCAAAAACAAAGTGATAATTGCCAAACTGGCACCAAACTGGTAAATGGAAACCAAAGACCAAAAACCCCGCGGAATTAACCCCCGGCTCTTAAGAAGTTCGAGCCGTACCCGCATGAGACTCAGCACTCGGCTTTTTTCGGGAGCTTCCAGTCTGAGGCGCGGGGGATGACGTTGTTCCGCAGGCCTGTGCCGAAGTTGGGATCCAACGTGCCCCCGGCGGTGTGAAGCAGCGCCAGGCCGTGCATCTTCATTGCGCCCCACCAGCCGATGTGGAAATAGTTCTCCTCGGGCTTGCCCCAAAAGAACACGGACGATGTTCGCTTTGCCTTGGGAAACCCCAAGAGAAACAAAATGAGAAAGGGGCATCTACCAACTCAAGAGAAACACAAGAGGACGATTGGCCCGAAAGCATTTTAGAGGTGCTCATCCAGCTGCGGAGACACCTTTTTACATCGCTGCGGCGAGCGTGTCTGCGCGCGGCGATGCTCAGTGTGTATGGTCACATGAGAGCTCCATCTCATCATCCTACTTTCCTCTCGAACTGCGCCGCGCGATTTCTCACGAAAGTGGTCTGCGCAAGCTGCATTGTTCCAGGCTGCTGCGCGCAAGTTGCTCTCTGCAAGCTGCTGCGCGCAAGTGCTCTGTGCAAGTTGCTCTGCGCAAGTGCTCTGAGCAAGTTGCTCTGCGCAAGTGCTCTGCGCCAGTTGCTCCGCGCAAGCGCTTTGCGCATGTGCTCTGCGCTAGTTGGTCTGTGCAAGTTGCTCTGCGCCTGCTCTGTGCAAGTTGCTCTGCGCAAGTGCTCTGAGCAAGTTGCTCTGCGCAAGGGCTCTGCGCCAGTTGCTCCGTGCAAGCGCTTTGCGCATGTGCTCTGTGCAAGTTGGTCTGTGCAAGTTGCTCTGCGCAAGTGCTTTGTGCAATTGCTCTGTGCAAGTTGCTCTGCGCAAGTTGCTCTGCGCAAGTGACTCTGCGCAAGTTGCTCTGCGCAAGTGCTGCTGGAGCTGCGGGGGTGCGCTCCGCGTACTACGTTTGTACTTAAAAGTTGCGATTCTCCAGCCGGAGCTGCAGGAGCACGCTCCGCGTACTACGTTTGTACTTAAAAGTTGCGATTTTCCAGCCTGAGCTGCGGGAGCACGCTCCGCATACTACGTCTGTACTTAAAAATTGCGATTTTCCACCCGGAGCTGCAGGAGCACGCTCCGCGTACTACGTTTGTACTTAAAAGTTACGATTTTCAAGCCGGAGCTGCGGGGGTGTGCTCCGCGTACTACGTTTGCACTTAAAAGTTGCGATTTTCCAGCCTGAGCTGCGGGAGCACGCTCCGCACACTACGTTTGTACTTAAAAGTTACGATTTTCCAGCCGGAGCTGCAGGAGCACGCTCCGCGTACTACGTTTGTACTTAGCTGCGACTTTCAAGCCGGAGCTTTCCGGGAATCGAACCCGCGACCGCGGGATTGCGAAAGCAGGCGCGCAAACCACGAGACAACTTCCAAAGGCCGTTTCGCGAGCAAGAATATTGCACGGCGCCACAGCGAGAGCGCTTCGACACGCACAATCTCCGCAGAAGGTTCGCCGAGACTAAGACAAATTCGCACGGCGCCACAGCGAGAGCGCTTCGACGCGCACGATCTCCGCAGAGGGTCGCGCGCGCACCGCAGAAATCGTAAAAAGTCCTCAGTTTTTGAACCTCGACCACGCGAATCTCCGCAGAGGGTCGCGCGCGGCCAGCAGAAGCCGTAAAAAGTCCTCAGTTTTTGAACCTCGACCACGCGAATCTCCGCAGAGGGTCGCGCGCGGCCAGCAGAAATCTTAAAAAATCCTCAGGTTTTGAACCTCGACCACGCGAATCTCCGCAGAGGGTCGCGCGCGCATGCTAAAAATCTTAAAAAGTCCTCAGTTTTTGAACCTCGACCACGCGAATCTCCGCAGAGGGTCGCAATCCCGAGCGACGATCAAACTCCCGCCCCGGCGCCTTAGAAACCTAAACTAACTTACATAGCTGCTAACGCCGAAGCTCTAAGCTCTACCTAACCTTGGCTCTATGTAACTTGGCTCTATGTAACTTGGCTCTATGTAACTTGGCTCTATGTAACTTGGCTCTATGTAACTTGGCTCTATGTAACTTGGCTCTATGTAACTTGGCTCTATGTAACTTGGCTCTATGTAACTTGGCTCTATGTAACTTGGCTCTATGTAACTTGGCTCTCAAGGCCTCCGCACGGAAGAACCCTTCGCGATGCTTTCGGGAAAAACACCTCTTCTTCGTCGCTTTCAAATAGTTCTGATCTGTGGGGTCGGGCATTCTGTTGGGAGTGCTTCTGCACGCAGTGTCCCTGTATTGTCCCCCCAACACGGAATCGGTCTAGGCCGCCCTTTTGCGATCCAAAACGTCGATCTCACCTTTCCCAGGTGTTTTCAAAGCAGGAACATGTATTGGGATTATATACTTAGCTCTCGGGGGGTGGCGGATGGTCTCAAAGGCAAATCTGGTCCCACGCTTTTTGGACTCTGGTACACAACTGGAGAACCTTATGCAGAACTATTTCAACCACGATCCCAGTGACCCCTGGACAATTCTGGACCGCTTGCTTGAGCATGCTTAAACCACTAGAGTTCCCTTTTCTCTTTAAAACTTGTTTTTTTAGACCGAACTTGCAACCCTGCCGAAAAATACCCCCCCCCCCTCCTTCTCCCACTCCGCTAGCTTGCCACCAAAATTGTCTAAACCCATACAAGTATACAAAGTCCAACAACTCAGGAAG
This sequence comes from Effrenium voratum, assembly GCA_963377175.1. Lineage (NCBI taxonomy): Eukaryota > Dinophyceae > Suessiales > Symbiodiniaceae > Effrenium > Effrenium voratum. Next base: position 659,168 of record CAUJNA010003749.1, on the reverse strand, counting down.
TGAGCAAAGGGTACTTACCTGGCAGTGGGTCAAAAATCGTGTAACCCCAACATGAAACCGTGGCAAATGGAATCAAGGACAAACACTTGCGGTTTTCTGGTGGTTTAAGTTTGACCCACAGCCACCTCACTTCCTGAGTTCACTGGCCAACAAAAGTTTCAACTTGTACCACAAAAAGTGTCTTCCCCAAAAAGTCTAGTATCGACCTCAACCCCAGTTGACCAGGGGGGTGTTCCCCTCCAAAAGTGGTCTGACTACCCAACCCTAAAAAAACCTATTGATACCGGGGTGGGGTTTTCATTAACAGGTTCCCCCTCCCTCCCCTCCCCCCCCCCCCCCCCCCTTGTCTCTTTTTTTTCTTTTTTTTTTTTTTCTCGGCTCCTCCCACTCTTCGTTGGTCTGCTTCCCCAGGTGCCGCGCCGTGTCCGCCTCGCGGGTCAAAGCCTGGGGCCCCGCCTCCTTCAGCAGCGCCAGAGCCCCGGTCTCGTGCTGCAACTTCCCCACCGCGTGGTTGAAGAGCAGCGTCACCTGGGGATGGGCCAGGGCTACCATCCCAGGTCCAGTCACCTGGGGATGGTCAGGCCATCCCAGGTCCATTCTTTCTAGAAAACCTCCAGAAATGCAGAGAAAACGGCCAGTTTCTGGAGGTTTCCCATGTGCTCACAAGAACCAGAAATTTCAATTCCAAACTTCAAACCAAATGAGGCAAGCACAGGCCTTTTCTTTTTTGACAACCTCCAGAAACCCAGGGAAAACGGCCAGTTTCTGGAAGTTTGCCCTTACATGAAGCAGTCATGGGAATCCACCACTCTGGTGCTACAATGACGTTCCGCAACTATGGGCTCAAAAACGAGGGGTCAACATATGGGTTTGGGTCAAAATTAAACCAGGATGTGGATTTCAGGTGGTGCTTGTTTCCATTTACCAGGGCAACCCATTTTGGGGTTACCATAGTTTTGACCCACAGATGTACCTGCAGAAGGCGGGTAGAGGTGTCCCATACCAGGGTTCCAAATTCAAACTTCAAAAGCACGAGACTTGAATGTCACCTAAAAGGTCGATGGATACCTTGCATGTCCATTCTTTCCAGGGATCCATTTTTCGGGGAGGGGCTTCAGTTGACGCTTTTCTTCAACAGGTTCAAACAAGGGGCAGCAGGCATTCAACTCTAGGTCTGTTGAAGCGCCTGAAAAACGATCAGGTGACTCGTTCTTTCAGAAACTGGCCGATTTTTCGAGGTTCTGGATATTTTCTAGAAAGACGGATTCGTCAGCATCAACTGCATCTTTTGGCACATCCGGGGCTCTGGGAGTACTTCAAGGTGACAGGGCTCCACTTTTAGATTCTGCCCGAAACGTCGTAAACCTAGGGGTTCTCCTTTTGGGAATGACCCGCCGGGTTTAACTCGGCCCCGGGGTGCTTCAAATCGGCCGTTGCAAGCGCCTCGTGCGCCAGGGTCTGCCAGTCCTTGGTGAGGCTCTGCAGTCGGTCCAGGAAGGATGCCTCAGCGGGAAAGCGACGAGTCAAACCTCAAATTTGGAACTCGTCCCATTCGGTGTCCTTTTCGGATTCCCAAAGCAAACAATCCAAAAAAGGGGCCAAACTGGAGCTGATGGTGAAACGTGTTTAACCTCAAATGTGGAACTCGACCAAATCGGTGTCCCCTTTTCGGATTTCAAAAACCAAAAACATTATCCCAAAAGGGGCCAAATACTTTGGGTGACCCGTTGAATACCCAAAAAACGTGGGGGGGAATTTGTATTGCTCCTTCCTCCCCTCCAACAAAGCCCCCACCAGCCCCCAGCTGCGCCCCCAACCGCGCACCAGCCCCGCCCCGCCCGCCCGCAGCCCCAGCCAGAACCTTCGCGCGCGCCTCGTACATCTGCCACTCGGCGTCGAAGAGCTGCCGGCTCTCGGCCTCCGAGAGGCAGGAGCGGTGCCCGGAGGTCTCCAGGTGGCGGTTCAGCACTCCGGTGAAGTGGATCCACAGCTCGTGCCTGAAAATATGGTCCACTCGAGGCTTGTGGGGTTTGGGGGGGGGGGCTGTGGGGGCTGTGGGGGGGGGGGAGGGTCGTTTCTTTGGGGGGGGGGGGGGCGGCTGTGGGGCTGGGGGGGGGAAATTTGTTTTTGTGCTTTTTGTTGTTTGGTGGGGGGGGGTTCCTTTCCCCCCCTTCATTTAAAGGGAGCAGAGGTCGTGTAATATCAGGGTGGTTTTTGTTTCTTGGTTGGTGCCGTTTTCTCTAGAGGGATTCTCTGGATCGGCTCCAGCTTTGACGCCAGTCACAAGGAGTTTCACAGCTCGTTGGCCCCATCAAGGTCCAGGGGGCCCTTTCCAGCTTCTGCGGGTTCCTATCTCCATCGAATCCATGGAAATAAACCAATAAAGCAATAAATATAAAGATATATATATATATATATGTGGGGCTGTCCTTCTTTGGAGGGTAACCCCACTTTTTCTGCGGCTTTCAATGAAAAACCAACCAGAAAAGACCGGCCGAAATCCATTTCGGGGGGTCCGAATCCCGATCGGAGCGAGGATCGCAACCACAAGAACCACCACAGGGAAAACCTGACTGGAGATCTGGCTTCAGACACAAAAGAGGTACCTCCAACTCCTAGGCTGGGCTTTTTGAACGATGCTGACTTCTTGGAGTAATTCTCGGTGTTTCCCGAGAAGAAAAAGAAGAAGAAAGGTAGCTCCTAGGATGGGAGTTTTTGAACGGGGCTGACTTCTTCTTATTATTAGTGTTTCTCGGTGCTTCCCTAAAAAAGAAAAAAAGAAAAACGGAAAAGGATACAAAAACAAGAAAAAAAGCAAGAAAAAAAACAGGGCAGCCCGCTGGTTCAAACCGTTCCCTTCACTTCACATGTCCCAGCTGCATGGCTCGCTCGTCCGAGGCTTTCTTCAAATGCAGCTTCCTCGGAACTGGAAAACGCGTCGAGAGGGCGACTGAGGGATATAGTTTACGAGCTCTCGTATTCGTATTACCCTTGACAACATGAATAAACAGGGATCCTTACATTATAGACCTGAACATTGCCTTGTAAATTGTGATTTCCCCTCTATGTTGGTGGACAAAGCCATGTTTCAAATGGGCAACATGTATCTTTTAAGCAGCCCTGATAAACCAAATGAATTCATTCATGTTTGGAGCGATATGGGTATGGGTCAAAATTCAATCACCAGGAATCGGACCGCTGGTTTTAGTCCATGTTTCCATTTGCCAGGGTTCCATTTTGGGAACCTTTTTTTTACCCACGCCCATATGAGGGCCCAAGAGCTCTCAATACCCACTTCTTGTGGGGTAATGATGTCAGCCCCTGACCAAAGAAAGATAAATTTGCCTCGGGAAACCTTGCTTGCGACAATATACCCGAAAAGAGATACCGGAGATTTGGAGGGGCAAGCAGTTTGACATCAGTTGGAACAGGTGGATCGGTTGGACCAAAGAAAACGCAAGTTCCTAAGTTGACCTCCAGCACCAGAATCCCTAGCACTGCTTCTTTCGTTCGTACTTGGGACTTTGGACATGGGGCACAGTTGGGACCCGGGTGCTGGCTGGAACCTTTGGTTCTGCTTCCAGGTGCCGATTCAGGGACACCACAGGATTGTCGAGAGGAATGTATCACATATCCCAAAGAAGAGAACTCGCGGCAAGGGATAAACGAAGCATGAAGAAAGGCAGCGCAAGTTGAAATGGGCTTTTGCTTCTTCCTCAGCAAGCACAGGGACCCTTGCTCATTGAGGTGTTTTGGTCGATGCGAGTGTGTCAGCAGAGAGAATGGGCTTCCCAAAGACACACCCCCAGTCAACAGGGGAGATTCCCAAAAGTATCACTTGCCAAAGACACACACCCCAGTTGAACACAGAGATTTCCTCGTATCACAGACGTGGGAAAAACCCCGAGTGATCCCAGAACCCTGATTTCGGTCGCAAAGAGGTTTTGCTAAGGTACCCTTTTTTTCTGTAGTCTATTTTAGTAGAACCCTCCCAACCAAAAAAGAAATGGGAGAGAAGGGCGCCTAGCTGGGGCTCCAACGTCAAAAAATCTGAAAGTCCGAACCGGAAGCTATAGAAAGTGAGCCTTAAAACCGAATTTTGCGAGTTCCTCGGTTCGAGGGTCCAGGTGTACAGGTGGTTCTCGAAGGCCCACTCAATGGGCGTCCGGATCTGCTGCTTTGCCTGCTCCTTGGCGGTGGTGCTGAAGCCTCGGCAGCTCGGCAGCAGTGGGCAACTCCAAAGGCTTCAGGGCGAAGTGACGGGGATATAGCCCCCCCTTTCAAAAGGTGAACCTGCTTTTTAGGAAATGGCCGTGGGTCAAAACTAGGGTAACCCCAAAATGGGTTGCCCTGGTAAATGGAAACACGGACCTAAAGTCTGCGGTCGCTGGGTTAATTTTGACCCATACCCAAATGAATATGATGTTTTTCTTACTATAGAGAAATAAAGAAGAAAACGAAAACAAGCAACCGCAAGGGTCACTAAGCCAAAGGCGTTGCAACATCTTCTGAAGCGGTGGGATCCTGGTGTTTAAAGGGAAATGAAGAGGATCTTGAGTGAAACAATTCTGGTTCAAGCCCGAGTGCCTGAAAGGTAGCTTTCACGGGGCCGGCTATGCAAGATGGAATGGATAAGGACTACGCCTGCCATGGGAAACTTCACTACACAAAATAGAGCTGGGCGGGGGATAGGCGTGCTACCCAAAGCGAATAAGCAAGGAGAGACTGCCAGGGAAATTTATTGGATCTTAGATGTATCAGAAACAACTCTCTTTGATTCAACTAGTGAGGCCCTCATTGTGAGAACATTGGGCCCTCAAACTGCCAACTGCTCTGCAAACAACTTGAGTACAGTCCCATGTTTGAAGCCAGTCCGAGCGCTTGGGATTTTGCACGTTTAGAGGAACCACCTCCCAGGCTGAGAAAAGGGGTCAACCGCTGGCGCCAAAGCCTACGGGTATTCGTACATACCTCGTTCGAGCGCTTGGGCAAAGCACCCCCATTTGGGGTCAGAGCGATTCTTCTATGAGACAAGCCCGGCCCAACATGTGAACATGCACAGGGCGGGTTGGCAAGGGGCGGGGCTATGTACTGCCACGCTTAGACAACAGCCTTTTCCTCAGCTCCTTTTAGCCTGTAAGCAACCATTGGGGGCACGTGAACCACTGGTAGTCTTTTCAACTTCTGTTTTAAAGAGCAAGCACTCCAATTGGAGTGCTCCTCTTGTTTACGGTCAGGGGAAGGGAGGCTTGATCGGTCAGGGGAAGGGCTTGTAAGGGGTAATTGATCACCGTTTCAGGCTTGAATACGGGAAGCAATCACCAGGGCTCAACCAGACCAGCTCACAGCTGCAATAAGCCTCGCATGCCGTGAGGCAACTGTAACCCATTAGTTCAGCAAGCCTTGGTGGCAATTGCCCTGTGTGCAAAACAGGGATCCGGATGCACTATACACCTGAACATTGCAACTTGTAAATGATTATAATGGTGGCTTCCATTTCTCTATTTTGTTGAAAAAGCAACATGTTTCAAATGGAAAGGCCCATTGCTGGCGCTACTTTCCCTTCCATCCCCCGCCCAGATTTCGCGTCTTTTTCACGGGACTTCGGGACCGGGCAAGGAGCCCGGGGGTGTTGGATCTGGGTGTGTCTTCTTTAAGGGCCCCCCCCCGAATAGTTGTTTTCCGTCTGGTTTCCCTTTCAAATCATAAGAATCATAAGTCATGGGGTGCTGGGTCCTCCAGATTTGAGAGGTTAGAATAAGGGCACCCCCTTCTTTTTTTTCGTTGGTTTATTTTCGTAGGGGAACCCTCCCCCAAAAAGGGGTGAGAAAGGGCACCTAGCTGGGGGACCTAGGGTAATTACCGTCCACAAAACGACCCACCCATATTCACCTTACCTCCATTTGCTTGAGTCCCCTGAAACAAATGAGAAAATGATTCCAGTAGTGAAATCGATTCCCTTTAAAACCAACAGGAAAAAAACAATATTCATTTCACCAAATGGAAGCTTACAGGCTAGCCCCTCCATCCACGGCGCGGGGGGAGGATGCCTTCTGCTGGAAGAGGTCCTCGAGGCGGTTCACGAACTCATCCCTGAGCGACGGAAGGCCCGCCGTTTCGGGCGGACAAGCGTTGCCCTAAAAAGGGGTCCCTCAAACCATCCCCAACAAAAAGACAAAATTGCCCTCTTTGTTGCTCCAAGGGAGTACCCGCTCTCTTTTCTTCCAAGGGATTAGCCTCGAACCCTCAAACTACCCGGAAGAAAATAGTTGAAATTGCCGCAACAGTCTTCGGGGTGGTTCTGCGATTCCGGGAACGGGGTCATTCCCACCCAACCAACTGGTGGTTTCCGTCTTTCGATTCCAAAGGTCTTCTAAAAAAACTCTGGTTAAATATAATCCGTGGCTCTCTGTTTTTTGCCGAGCTAGGGCAAACCGCAGGATCTAGTCTTTGTTTCCAGGTTGCCATTCTGACTTGGTTGACATTGGAAGGGGAGCAAAAACTCAAGTTTTAGCAGTTACGTGGGGATCTCCCACCAAACCACAATAAACCAAACTATAAAATGCTTACCAACAACAACCATGATGAGGGATGCCAGTTTTTGTTCAACGATCCCTACCTGAGTCACAATCAAAACCCGGTACTAAAATGGTCCACCCAGAACCATGTAAGGAATTAAGAAGGCGGATATCCGCAGCTATTTATGGTGATTGTCCCTTACCAACCTTAATGTACCCGAATCGGTTTTGATTGTGGCTCACCTGACGTCCCACTTTCGGGCATCCCCAAAACCGCTTCTCATTCCAAATCCCCGGGGCTCGGGCATTCGGTAGCAAGCAAGCAGCATCTCAGTTGTTCAGTGACCCTGGACAAAAAAAGGGAACCCTTGTTTGGGAAGTGGGGCAGCCACCAAAAAAACCGGAAAAAGGGGGGCCACTGAACAACTGAGGCATAACACCCCCCGCGCCTCAGGTACGCCAGGGCCCGACTCAGCTCCAAGTCCGTGGTCTCCAAGTCGAAGCGCGTGGGGGAGGAGTGGATCCTTCCCATTGCGAAAGCTTTTATGTTTGATTGCTAAAACGGTTTTTGCTTCATACCGAAAGAGCTTTTCTTGATTGCTAAACAAGCTCTATTTTGATGGTCATCCCCATTTGGCTGGAGTCCAATGGGCCCTTTCCTGGTAGCTTTCCTTTCCAAAAGGAGTGCTTTCCTTCAAAGGTGCTCAACAAATTGCTGCAACAGATCGAGAAAAAAATGGAAAAATCGAGCGTGGCTGCGGTTCAGTTGAAATGCCTCGTTGGATCACTTTTGCTTTTGTTCTCGGGTAGTTTCCCTTGGCTTCCATGGGTTGCCGGGTTTCTAAAACCTGGTTCAGTAGGTAGGGAATCATTTCAAGTGGTGTTGTAAATCGGAAGGAACTCACTTGCACCACCAGTTGCCTGGTTGTGGATTGCGATTCTTTCCTTGGCTCATATGTTTGCCTACCTGAAAGTTCCCTAAAGGATAGGGTGTTCGCACTAAGCTGTTGTGGCAACCTGGGTCATAACTTATAAACAAGTGGACGTTGAATCCCAACACTTCCTTACAAACTTGGCCGAACATCTCACAAGGGGGAGAGGGGAGGAGCAAGTTGTTCTCGAAGGGGTTGCGATGAATCAAAGTTGCTGGTTGAAACATAGGAACCACCGTCTGAGTTTTCAAAATTGGTGTAGAACCCCGCAGGAAACAGCCCTGGTCGGGCATGGTGTCACCTCCCAGTCGCATTTGGTGTGACAATCTCACAGGGAAACTGATAGAATCCGCCCCAAACAGGTGTGGCTTCAATATGAAAGATCTACAGTCAACCTGACGGTCAAAAATCATGCTAGCTTTTGGAAGCCAACCAGTAATCTGCGGGGTTGAATAATTACACTGTAGTATCCTGTGAATACGGGGCACCCACAACCCCAAACTGAATTATTCAGGTCCTTGTAGTATGCCCTTTAAGATACGATATTGCCCCATGACTCTGGGCTGCTTTCCAATTTTTAAGCGGAGTTGGAACCATCCCAATTCATTTCTAAACCACTCGATCAACTCCAAACGCTAAGCCCAGCTAAATGGAAATCTTTGAGCCCTTCTCCTGTGGACAAAGCTGTCTACCAGCTGCCGGGCTCGCTCGTGGAACCCCGCGTGCTGCTCAGCTGACCCGTCCAGCACCTCTTTGAGCGGCGTCTTTTGGCGCCGAAAAGGCCATGTGTCAAAATCCAAATCGGTTAGCCCCCAGTGAACACCCCAATCCAACCACTAAAATAGGTTCTAAAATGGGCCAGCCCGCCCGTTTTTGTGGGGTACATACGCTTCGCCCCTGTTGAAAAGATGGATTTCGAACCCTGAAAACTTGGGTATCCCGCAATACCCAACAAAAACTAGACCACGGTTGGCCCGAAAGCAGAACATCGCAAGCGAGGTCGGCCCAACGCTGCAGGATGCGTTCTTTTTCCCTACACGAAGCATTCGTGAAGCAAGCGCGAGACAGCACCAGGCAAGGTGCTCTGCGCAAACTGGTCGGTGCAAGTTGGTCTGCGCAAGTTGCTCTACGCAAGTTGCACTGTGCAAGTTGCTCTGCGCAAGTTGCTCCGCGCAAGTTGCTCCGGCAAGTTGGTCCCTGCAAGTGGCTCCCTGCAAGTTGCTCTGTGCAAATTGCGCTCCCTGCAAGTTGCTCTGTGCAAGCTGCTCTGTGCAAGTTGCTCTGTGCAAGTTGCTCTGCGTAAGTTGCTCTGCGCAAGTTGCTCTAGGCAAGGCGCTCTGCGCAAACTGGTCGGTGCAAGTTGGTCTGCGCAAGTTGCTCTGTGCAACTTGCTCTGCGCAAGTTGCTCTGCGCAAGTTGCTTTAAAATGCAAGTTGCATCTTGCGACGCCCGCCCGCGGACCAGGGAGGAATCGAACCCGCGACCCGCCGGTTCCGGGAGCAGGCGCGCGAACCACGAGACAACTCCTGAGGACCAGTTCGAACAACAAAAGTCGCAAAAACCTCGAGTTTTTGCACCTCGACCACGCCGATTCCCGCAGAGGGTTGCGCGAGCACCGTAGAAATCGCAAAAACCTCGAGTTTTTGCACCTCGGCCACGCCGATCCCCGCAGAGGGTTGCGCGAGCACCGTAGAAATCGCAAAAACCTCGAGTTTTTGCACCTCGGCCACGCCGATCCCCGCAGAGGGTTGCGCGGGCACCGGAAATCGCAAAAAACCTCGAGTTTTTGCACCTCGACCACGCCGATCCCCGCAGAGGGTCGCGCGGGAACTTTAGAAATCGCAAAAAACCATGGGTTTTTGCACCTCGACCACGCCGATCCCCGCAGAGGGTCGATTTTCGTGTAGTGTCGTCGGCACTACCCCGCCGCCCTAAGAAGAGATTTTAACTCCTCGCAAGTCAATTGCACTTGACTCCTTGCACTTGCAACTTGCACTTGACTCCTTGCTTGTTTCAAGGAGTCATTGCAAGGAGTCATTGCAAGGAGTCATTGCAAGGAGTCATTGCAAGGAGTCATGGCAAGGAGTCATTGCAAGGAGTCATTGCAAGGAGTCATTGCAAGGAGTCATTGAGAGCCATTCAAGTTGCAAGGCAGCCAAGTGCATGCAAGAAGTGCAAGTCAAGTGCAAGTCGCAAGTGCACGGAGTTAAGTGCAAGTTGCAAGTGCAAGGAGCCAAGTGCAAGGAGCAAGTGCATGGAGTCAAGTGCAAGTTGCAAGTGCATGGAGTCAAGTGCAAGTGCAAGGAGTCAAGTGCAAGTTGCAAGTGCAAGGAGTCAAGTGCAAGTTGCAATCCTGACTCCTTGCATGACTCCTTGCAATGACTCCTTGCAATGACTCCTTGCAATGACTCCTTGCAATGACTCCTTGCAATGACTCCTTGCAATGACTCCTTGCAATGACTCCTTGCAATGACTCCTTGCAATGACTCCTTGCAATGACTCCTTGCAATGACTCCTTGCAATGACTCCTTGCAATGACTCCTTGCAATGACTCCTTGCAATGACTCCTTGCAATGACTCCTTGCAATGACTCCTTGCAATGACTTTCATGATGATGATTCCTTGCAATGACACCTTGTAATGACTCTCATGAGAACAACTCAAGTGAACCCAGCGGAAGAACCCTTCGCCATGCTTTCGGGAAAAAGCTTGAGGTACCCCTTCTAGTTATTTCACGTTGACCCCGGTTTCGTAACCCCCATGATTCATAGATCGTTCCCATCTTAGAGCCGAAGCTTCACTGGTCAACTTGTAGACTTCGCCTCCCGCACGGCGCTCTTGGCCACGTCCGCGAGCTCCCGCCGCTGCTCGATCTCGTGGATGGTCCTGCGAGCTCTCGGCTCCGTTTTGTTTGGTTCGGCTTGGCCCTGTGCCGGGGGGGGAGTCCGGGAGGGGGTGGCAAGGAGGGGTGCTGTCTTCTTTTAGGCTGGGCCACCAACCAAACATCTTTCCTTTGGGTTTGCTTTTAACACCAACCAAACAGGGGTACCCTCAAAAAAGACAGACTCACTCAGTTGTTCGGTGACCCTGGACAAAAAAGGGAACCCTTTTTGGGGAAGACCAGCAATAAGGTAGACAAGGGTTTCGACGATTTCGGTTGAATGGATGGATAATGGGATTTCTTCTTTCTCACTCCTCAGATTCCTTCGTCCTCATCTGTCCAAGAAGAATCCATCCAATTGGTGACTCAGAGAGATTGATGATGAGGAAGAAATCCCAACATGAAAACCCATCACCATTACCCTCTAGATCCTGATGAAGAGACTTGACAGCGAGGAATCTTCATTGGTAGCAACTTCCGGGATTTATAAGATGGCAATATTAACAAGAAATAATTAAAATCTCAGAAAATAGAATGTGAAAGAAATAAAAAGAGAATTGCAATAAAGGAAAAGAGATGGAAAGAGAGAAATATGCCATCATCAACTGTTTAATCTCAGAAATTGGGAGTCTTTATCCTTTTCATAATCTCCTTTGCATTGTTTTATTTTATTGTTTGCTTTTCTTTTCTTTATTATCATTTTGCTTTTATCTTAGGAATCTTTCATTTTTATAAAACAACATCTTAACATAGCAAATGATATGATGAAGCTCTGGGAATTGGAAAGAAGAATGTGGCACCCAAGGGGTTCACGTTCTGGACTTGCGATTTCCACTCGGATATCTGTGTGGTTCCTTGGTGCAGTAAAAGTCGAACTTGGAGCAAGGGCTACGCGTCATAATTCAAACTCTAAACTCTCAACATGTAAACGACCATGGCTAGAAACTGCGAAAATGGTGATTGCTTCAGTACTTCAGCTCCACCTCCAGCAAGGGATCCTTCTGTTCAGATAACGATGGGCGGGCAGAATGGGAAATCAACACGTAGAACATCGTGCCAACCCCAAGATGCCCAAATGATCACGATCGAGCCAAACAACGTCGAATCGCGGTGAACGATCCAAACGCTGGTTCACCATGGTTCCTTCAATGGGAACCCTTGCGATGTGTGTGTGTGTGCGTGTTTTTGGGGAGCGCTGGCAATATTCAACCAGTTGAGAAAAACAAAAAAAACTGTTGAGGTTTTTCAAACTGGGGGTTGTAACCCAACTATTCAAGAATACTCCCTCCTTTTCAAGTCCCTTTCAAAGTGCTGTTTGTTTCTTGATGAGATCAACCGGTCCCAAACTCTTGAGGGGATAGTTAGCATCAACAATCCGAACAAAGATTCCCCTACTAAAATAGACCACAGGAAAAGGGCACCCAAATTCTAGCCTTTGTACTGGAGGACCTAGTTATGGTGCCGGACATTCACTCGGAGTATTTCCCCGCATTCCCATTATTTGGGCTTCCTTCTGTTTTCTTTCAGGACTGGCACGATTCTACCCTTGTGGTGATCCCATGTTTGGATATGTTTGGAGCATGGTAAAAGGGCTTGTGGGGGACCTAGGTAAAGGGGATGTATTGTTTTGTGTTCAGGGTGTTGACCCCAAGCAAGCCGCGGTCTGTGTCCCCGATGGGAACTTGGTCCATTTGCTACAAATGATGGCAACTACGGCATGTGGATGGCCAAACTTCTGCACCAGTTGGGATGTATGAACGAGTATGACTGGGCTAAACCACCAATCCAAACTAGATGGCGTGGATTTAGCCCTTCCGAATCTATTGTCCATTGCCCAAGTTGAACAGTTTGTATTTTGCGGAACCAGCTTTTTCAACCCCAAACAATGCCAAACCGGTGTGTCGACCTCCAGTGAGCCCTTTGGCATAATAAACCCGATTACCAACACCTTACGACTCTTGGCCATACCTCGCTGGTCTGGTCTTCGCAAAGAAAAAACACATGCTGCTGCGATAGGTAGTGACTGTGGTTGAATGAACCGTTTTGGGATTCCTTTTCGAATCAACGAAACCCACCACGTTGGATGCTGTGGTCATCGGGGTCAGACTCCATTTCTCAGTCCCGACATGCCTTGCTGTTCTGTTTTGTGGCAGAAGAAAAAAACAACAACATACACACTTGGCCGGGCGTACCTTGCTGTTGTTTTTAGGAAAACACAAACAACAACATACACACTTGGCCGGACGCAACCACCACCTGGATGGTGTAAATCAGCTTACCCCTTAAAACTCCAAGCCCTGGGGAAGTTAACCTTTTACAGACATATAGCCCATGTTACCCCCAAAAAGTTGAGAAAAGTGGTGTTTTTAAGAGGTAAGTCAGGGTCCTTCCATTTCTCAGTCCCGACCTATGGCCAAAACCCAGGCCGCGCCTGCAGTGCAGCAGCTGCTGGCCAAACTGATCCAAGGTCTCCCAGACTGTGGTGGCGTAGTCGAACCACTGCACCAGGGAGGAGAACCTCAGAGCCCCGAAGAACCGATCTCCGTGGATGGATCTGAAGAACCCAAGGTGTCCTGTGGGGTGTCCAGACCGAAAACACACACCACACACCAACCAGCGCTCGAAGCAGCCACGGATTGGGGGGGAGGAAGCTGGGTGAGGAGACTGGTTTCCACGGAGCTTTGACTGCCTTACTCAGATGCCCAGTGGTCATGGGAGAAAAAAAAGGGCGCCCTTTTCTTGTTGCTTAAGTTTAAAGGGGAACCCTTAATTACCCCAAAAAGAAAGAAAAAGGGCACCACTGGGCAACAGAGCTTACAAACCGGTCAGAATGACTCACGCCCAGCTGCTCCGGTAGCTCGCCGCCGCTTTGCGCGCGCCTGGGGAAAGGGTAGGGCAGGTCCGAAGCCAGAAGAGCTGTTTGCACAACTGACCCCAATATCAACCAGCCAGTTTATTGATAGGGGATGATAGTGGGGTGTCCCTGTGGGGAATCAGACCACTTTTGCACGAAGGGCACACAAACGGGCGCCAGAATGCCTACAATCAAAGCCAAAAAGGCGCTCGGAAGGTGGACGCAGCCAGTTTTCCAGGTGGCCACCAGCTGCGTAAGATGGTGAAAAGCCGATCTGGACAGTTGGAGACCAAGATGCTCACCACATGGGTATGGGTCAAAATTAAACCACCGGGAAAACCACAGGTTTTGGCCCATGTTTCCACTTGCCAGGGTTCCATTTGGGGTACCTATTTTTGACCCACAGCCATATCTACTCTCAACCACACGGTAGGTCATTTCGGCAAAACAAACAAGCGCATAGGTTGCGTACAGTTTGCAAAAAGGAACCCGGAGTCGTGGTTGACTCTCCTGCAAGACCAATTGAAAGGGCGGCCACACCCATTTATGGTTCGGACTGTCCCCGACTAACCTTTAACTATACTTGGGTATTTATTTTGACTCTCCTTTGCGGAAAGGATCCCATGCTTTGCACACAATCAACAAACGTGAAGCGCTCTATTTAAAACGAAACTCCCAGACAAAGGTGGGCGCAGCGATTCAAGCGGCGAGGGTTACATGTTGGCAATGAAGATACGGGGTTCTCCAAAGTGGGGGAAGAAAAACAATTATGCTTTCGTTTTGGGTTTACCTTCAACACTTGCTGGTGCTCAGCAAAAAATGAGAGAATGACCCCTATAAACCATGCCTTGTGGTTTCTTTTCAGGGGACCCCTGGGTTCATCCCCGCATTCCCTACCTATCGCTCCAGCAAGAAAAGGTCTCCTCCACCAAAAAACGAGACGATTTCGGTTCTCCTCTTGGTTCTCCCACCCCCTATTTTTGGGGACCCCCCAAAATGGATTTCGGCTTTCTTATCGGTTTCCCTTCAAAAAGCTACCATGTCCTCACAGAACTTTTGGTAGCTCCTTAGTTCCCTCTTTAAAAGCAATTTTGGATAGTCCCTGCTCCTTGGCCCCAGCTCCTTGGCCCCAGCTTCTTGGCTCCCTCCCAAACAGCTACCCTGGGATTCAAAAGGCCTTAACAAGAAAGGCGTTTATAGAAAGGGCCTTTGTCTCTATGGACGTTGGAATGGGGGAGGGTGGCGGTTCCAGAGTTCAAGCATAGCATTGGTCCCCGCCCAAAAAACTTGGTCGATGTTGGAAGGGGAGCAAAAACAAAAAATCAGCAGTTCTGTTATGTGGGGATTTCCCACTAAACCCCAACAAGCAAAAAGTTTCCCAACAACAACCATGAAGAGACGAGCCCCCCCCCACCCCCGAACTAAGAGCGAGCCATCCTCCCGGCCTTTCGCCATCCTCCCGGAGCCAACGGAAGACCTCGGACCGGAGCTTCAGCACCTCCCGTGCGAAGAGCTCGCTGGTCCAGCAGACCTGTGGCGGCAGATGTAGCCCCCGTTCTTTTTGCAGTGTGCGTGGTGTGCCTGTGTGTGTGTGTTTATTTGTGTGTTTGATTGCTTGCTGTTGTTTCTTTGTTTGGTAGACTCACTGACTGAATGGCTGGCTGACTGACCGCATGATTGTTAGTGTCATTGCGTCTGTCTCTGTCCATGTTTGTCTGGTCTGATATAGGTATGTGCCAAAATGGCGCACCCCAAGACTGTATAGGGGTTGCGGTTGTGGTTCCCTTTAAAACAATTGGAAACAAGGGCGCCAAAAACACACGTACCATGGGATGATAGGTGCGAAGCGGATCTTCCTTTTCCGAAACGGCGTTTCGGCACCAAGCTGTGGCCTAAAAATAAGGATACCCTGTTCTTGGTTGCTGGTATGAAACAGCCGTTTGTGCAGGCCAGGATTTCGTGTACGCTACCCGACGTCTTGGCTCGCTTGGGTCACATGGGTCTCCTGGCAAGGTGGGCACCAAGTGACCAAGTGACCCACGTGGCCTAAGAGGCAGTTTTCAACTGATGCTCCCGCAGCCCAAGTGACCCAAGTGACCCAAGTGGCAGATACACCCAAGTGACCCAAGTGACCTAAGTGGAAAAAGTCAGTCCAGATACCGCTCAAACACGAGGTGTCCAAAGGGTCCAAGGGGCCTAGGGCTACACCAAAGACCAGCCATGTCTTGTTGGTTGGTTCAAAATCAAGGGACGCACAAAAAGCGAAAAGACACAATCGCAACAAATGACAACAGGGCACCACTGAAGTAAGTAAGCCCTCGGTTGAACCACAGCTTCACAATTGCCCCCCAACAAAAATCAAACCGCAACGTTCCCTTGGCTAGGTGCCACTCATCTGGTCAGAATCTCCCAAAAAAGCCACGGCTTAAGCCAGAAATCACTGCAGCTTACTACTTCAAGGGGGCTAGAATTCGAAGCAAATGAAAGCGATCCCTCCACCGACTCTTTGCTCATCTTCCTGGTCATTCCATGCTTTACCGGAAAGGCTATGGGAACAGAATAGAATAGGCCTGGATACAACATGAGAAACCAAATTCGATCAAAGAATCATGAGTGTGGATTTGGCCCCTTTCGAATTTCCCCCTCACGTTGCTCGATTTTCAGGTCAGTGACTGACAAGCAGCAAAGGGAACCGAATCGAACTCCACAGCAACTGCAGTTCTGGAGGTTTCTCAATAAAATCCAGCCAAAATGTGCTCAACAGCGGTGATGTGCCTTCCGCGGCACTAGACATGAGCGGCTCTTCTTTTCCCTTGGTGCCCACCAACAAAATGTGGTTTTCCATTGGTGTCCCGCAACAAAAAACATCATAAACAACAAAAGGTACTAACTCCTTAAAAAACCCGTCTCTTGGTGTCCCCCAAAAAGCACCATAAAAAATCAAGGATACCAACTCCTCCAAAAGTCAAAGACACCCCCCGGTTTTTATTTTTGCTCGGTGCTTTTGACTCAACTATATTACCTCCAGGCGCCAAACCCC
Source organism: Effrenium voratum (assembly GCA_963377175.1). Classification (NCBI taxonomy): domain Eukaryota; class Dinophyceae; order Suessiales; family Symbiodiniaceae; genus Effrenium; species Effrenium voratum. The sequence goes on along the minus strand of CAUJNA010003749.1, from coordinate 642,943 downwards.
ACGCCTCTCTCGAAAACGCGAGCTGGGCGCCGCTGTTTCCGGTGGCCGCCTCCCGGCCGCCTCCCGCCGTCCCCGCCCCGTCCCAACCGCCTCCCGGCCCTGGCGCAGCTCCGAGCTCATGGCGGAGGGCAGCAGAAAGACCGCGGTGCCGTCCAGCAGAATGAGGTCCTCGTCGCGTCGCGCCGGTTGGCGCCGGTCGGCGTCGAGGCCCGAAGGACCGGCTGCTGGAGCGAAGCGAAGCGAAGGACGACCGGAGAAATGACGAGGTTGGCAGCCAGTTGAAACAGGTGGCCTTTTTCTTTCAACACCAAAATATAAGAAAGGGAAACCAGCATTTGCAAGTTGCGATGTTCAGGTGTATAATGTAAGGCTCCATATTCGGTCGAGGTTCCAAAAGCTTAGCCTTTGTTTGTTCAGGTACTTTGGGCAAGTGAGCCACCCCAAAAGGGGAGCTTCAAGAACGACAAAGACACAACCGGCAGGGGCTGAGGTCGATAGGCGGAACCAACACCTGCCGATCCTGTTGCAAGATGCGTACTTGTGACTAGGTATCCTAGCGGTCAATTTGGGTGATAGATGGGTATGGGGCAAAATTGAACCAGCAGGAAGTGGACCGCAGGTTTTGGTCCATGTTTCCACTTACCAGGGCAAGCCATGTTGGGCACATATCTTTGACCAGCCATTTGGGAACCAGCCAAAAACTTGGGAATCAACCGACACCGGACCTCAAATCTACCCTCAACAGAAACATGCAGTTTCAACTGGGTACCGAATTTTAGGGTTTTGTTCTACAATTGGAAACCACAAGTTCAACCACCACGATTTTGAGGGGTTCCTTTCTGCGACACCTGCGCCCTGCGCGGATTCCTGCCCCTCCCCGAAAGCCCCGACGTTCTTCGTGGACTCCGTCCCGAACTCCCGCGCCTGGAGGGGCGAGCCTAAAGTGCGGGCGGCCTCTTCTAAGTTGTTCTTCATCTGCTTCAGCATGTCTTCCTCAGGTGAAGAGTTCTTCAAACAGGGGGGAGCTTTGTGCAAAATGGGGGGGGGGGGAGGTGAAGAGCTATTCAAACAGGTAAGCCACTCAAGTGGGAGGAACTGGGGGGGAGCTTTGGGCAAAAAACAAAATGGGGGGGGAGCCAATCCACTCAGAGGATTTGACTGGATTGGCAAATTCATCAATTCTCCCTGAGGTGAAGAGTTATTGAATAAAAATGGGGGCCAATCCACTCAAGAGGGAGGATTCCTCAGAGTTTTGGACAAACTGGGGGGCCAATCCACTGAGAGGATTTGCAAATCTGCCAATCCAGTGGGAGAGGCAAAGCATAAGGGGCCGCTGCCTGACCCACCTTGGCAACAGAGGGATTTACCATGACCAAAAGTCACAGGATCCCAACCCCCGCAACACCCTATCCAGTAACGCCCGTCCACCCGCAAAAACGCCTGGTTTCCTGGCTCCCAAATAAGGAAACAGTGGGAGAGGGCTGGGATATGGCAACAGTGATCAGAGTCTGCTGTTTCTAGATGGATATTGCTTCCCCCTAAGTCAGTAATTTCACTTGGAAAGAAACAAACACCGGCCGTTGCAAAAGCTACTTGCAATGGAGTTGGGCCAACTCTCCTAAAATCCGCGTGCACTCGAAGGTTCCAAACTGTTCACTCTCGAGTATCAACATCTCCAAAAACCGTCCCACAACCTGCATCATGAATGCATTGTTGGTGAATATATCAGCAAACAGAAACAGCAACCATTGCTGCTCCCCAAATGCCCGGCTCGAAAACTCCGTACTCTTTGTCAAGACCGGCCCAACCCAAGCCGGCCATGCAATTCGAAAACAAAACGACTCTACACCTGTGGATGCTTGAATCAAACAAAACTCTTGGCTCGAAGGTTGATCCCCAATCGCAGAAAATAAAAGTAAAAAACATCCGGTCTCACTGCGTCAGTTTTGTCGAGATCGAGCGGTTCAGAGGCTTCGGCACTGAAAGGACCCGTGTCGTGCTTGCGCACTTTGCCATCCACAAATTGCTTTCACCGTCTGCCATGGATATAAGCAGCCCAAACACCAAGGTTTTCGCAAGACAGCACTGGGTTATGAAATCAACCTCTAGGTCCTCCAGTAGAGAGGTTAGAACAAGGGTACCTGTTTTTTCAGTAGTCTCATTTAGTACGGGAACTCTCCAAACCCTCCCAACCAAAAAAGCGGGCAGAGGTCGGGCACCCTTTCGCTGAGGGACCTAGACCTGCGGCCACTGAACAAAAGCTGGGTGACCTTCTCCATGCCAGCGTAACCCAACCCTAAGCCCGAGGCCACCAGCAAACGCTGCAGTCACTGGCTGTCAAGTGAACCCCATACCCCCAAACCTCTGCCCGTTTTCGGCTCCCCCGCTAAAAGTTTAAAACTTTTAGCGGGTTAAATACGGAAACTACCGCGAAGAACGCTAAAAAGATCTAAAAGGCTAAGGAACCGGATGGCTCCCGGAGCCACCCAGAAACGAGATCAGATGATCACGCAAACCATGAGATAGTCATTGGGGACAGTTTAAAACCGGACTAAGGTGACCAGTCACCCCCGCCCAAAGAAAGGCCATGCGGTTGAGCAGGACTCCAATGAAGTTTCGGGAGTGTTGAAACAGGTAGATCGATACAAGTGGACACCCCAAAGTCGCAATCTGTTTGGGGGAGTCCTAGAACCAGTCGTTCAATTGAAAACATGACGAGGTCAGCCGAGGAACCTTGGGAAACCAAACAGACAATCCAACGCATCTTCATGTCCCTTCCTCCGCTTTTGGGTGTGCCTTGATTGATCAGGATTCTAGTGGGCAGGGTAACAAAATGGCAACTAGACTATTTCCAGAACACAGTACAAATGCAAATCATAGTGAGCTGTCGCAATCAATTGCAACGGCGGAAACAAGAAAACACACACGACAAACGAGATAGGATTCCTGATGATGTGCATGCAGTTTGTTATTTTGGCACAAACGATTCTGGTGAAAGGCTTCAAACGATAGAATTCAGGTGTCCAGTTTGGCCGAAAAAACTAGTTTTGGACATCCTGGCTACACATGATAGGATGGGATGCACATGACAGGCTTGTAAAATTATGAGAAATCTTCCGAACTCCATGCACAACAGCATTTCCACCCTAAAATCCCAATCCCCTATGTTTAGGGTATGATGTCAACTTCTGAAAAAGATATTAGATGCATCTTCTTAACCAATGGGCATCTGGAAAAGGGTCTAACCTACTAGACCAAGGTCAATATGATTCAACCCCCCTCCTCCTGGTGGCCTCCAAATCAGCTTGACGAGGTTACAAGGCCTTCCTGGGAGGCAACCTCCTTGAAGCGGTGCTTTTCCAAAAATCACTGCCCTTGTAACCCGAAACCCGTGCCATCTATCTATAACCACATTCACCTCAAAATCTGCGCCTCCGCCCGAACCTGCGAGGTTCATTCCACTTAGAACCCAAGGTTGCTCATGTCCTCAGCCCAACGTGTCCACAAGAAGTTGGGCGGTGCTGACAGTCGCTTGGCAGAAAAAAGAAATGTGTATCCTTCTTTCATGGCACGCTGGCTTCCAGTGCTTCCCGCTGAAGTGGGCCAGGTCTTTAAACAACTGGGTGGGTCTCTTTTTGAGGGTATATGGCTGTGGCTCGAAAAAAGTGGTACCAAAATGGCACCTTGGTAAATGGAACCAAAGACTAAAACCCGCGTATCCCCAGCTCTTTAATTTTGAGCCATACCCATATCTCTTTTGCGGTTTAAAGAAAAAACAAAACGACCAACACCAAAACAGATATGCCAGATGTTGCAACCACCCGCTTTCCGCATCAGCCTAGGCGCGTGCACGGCCCGGGACCGGTCGTGCTGGTCCCGAAGCACGAAGACCAGGCGCGGTTGGAGCCGCGAGAGGCGCAAATGCTTCATGGCAAAGAGGCACACCTCCAGCAGGTCCTCGTGTCAGGAAACCAAACCAAACCAAAAGAAACTATGCAAAGTTGCAAAGGAAACCAAAACAAACTACACTTTGAAGGAAACCTAAGGAAACCAGGTGCCCTTGAAAGGGACCAGGCAGACTCTGGCTCACTTTCTGTGGATCCCAAGGTTGCCTCAAAGTGAAACTTTTACGACGACAGCGCACTAAAGCGAAAAGTGAGTGAAACTTTTTGTGGGCTAGTGGGAAAAGGCACTTATCTTCCCAACAAAGAAGGTCACAGATGCGACCAAGTAGCATTGCCACTAAAATGCCCAAGTATGATGGTTGGAAACACAGAAGGGGGGAAATCGAAGAAAGTCACAGCAGGGGAAAACGAGGGACAATGTGTAGATATAATTATTTGTAGATATATACACACATGCGTATATGTGTATACATACATATATATATATATATATACACTAAAGGTTTGTCTTGAAAGCCACGCAACTGGCAATGCTTCGGGCTCTGTTTTGTTTCTCAAAACAACCAACCCAAACGAGGGTACACGCCAAATGACACACCAAGGAACTAATTTGCTGTCACATGGCAGTGTGTTGCATGTGTACGGGGGGGGGGGGGCATTTCAAGAATTCACAAAGACACAGGGGATAGCAGGCAATCTATAAAATGCAAGGTGTCCTTGAACAATCTGAATTGAAGGGTGCTTCTTACTACTTCTACTACTTCTACTACTACTACTACTACTACTACTACTGCTTCTACTACTACTTCTTCTTCTTCTACTACTACTACTACTACTACTACTACTACTGACTACTACTACTATTACTACTATTACTTGTACCCCAAACCGGCATGGTTGGCTTCTCGCAGTCTGCAGGCTTCCTGAAGGCCAAAGCAAACCACCAGCTTGGACTTCCGGGAAGTGCCCTTTGATTCGTTGGGTTGCAACCTACGGTGTTGGGAACGGTTCAGCAACGGGCCCTTCGCTATGCAAAACAACTTTCGGGGTGAAGCCATGGTGAAACTCTGCGCCTGCCCCTAGGGTTGGCCCGTCATCCACTGGACCCCCCGCAAAATTGTGGCGGTTTGCGAGTTCTGTAAGGTTTTGCATGGGCTAGTTTGTGAGAGCTTACAGGTATATTCAGGGCCAATCGCTTCTCCCTAAAAAAAAAAAACACTGTCCCCCCCGCAAATAACAGAACTTGGGGATGAGTTTTATTATTAGGGGTTGCCGGTGTGGGCCTAGATCCAGTTGATAGTTTGCTGTTTAGTATTGGACTTGTATTGGAAAGTGGATCTCCTTTGATTTGGAGCAAAAACTGCTCAGATTGCAACTTTCAAGTAAGAACTTCGAAAGGGAGTGTCCCATGGTCAGTTTCATAAAATTATTTGCTTGTGTTGGGTTGTCGCACATGGCAACCCTTGGGTGTCAAAGAAAACGTGGAGCCTTCTTGTGTCAACACACTCTGGAGGGGGGACCCCTAATAAGCATATTTTGGGGGCTTTTGACGCGGCTCGGGGGAGTTTTATTATTCGGAGTAGGTTGATTAATAGGAAGAAGTGATTACACAATTGACATGCTCAAAGTGATTGTAGCCTAAAATCCGGTAGAGGTGTCCTCCACAAACCGCTAGAAACCAGCAACATATGACTCAAGCACGTCTTAGAGGGTCTGGCGGTGAAGCCTCGTTTCTCGTTATCCCGCCTGAAGCTGTCGGGATAGCTCGCCCTTGTTGTTCACCAGAACCAGGTGGCTACAGGTCATGCACATCCTCGGAGATGTCCAAGGAACTTGGGGGGGAAAAAAACAACGGCTTCTCACTAGACCAGACTGGCACTTGGGGAACAAACAAACAAACGCTTCTCACTAAACCAGATTGGCAACGTTGGAAAGGAAGGGACACGTTGCTATTCTAGCGATTGAACTGTGGCAACAACACGTCCGGGCGTACCGACCTTCATGTCCGGACAGGCCAAGAGGCCCCGTTTATGTGACGGCTGGCCACTCACTTCCGACTCGCAACCTCAAGCCATTGACTTTGGCATTGGCCAACACACTAGGTCCTCCAGATTTGAGAGGTTAGAATAGGTTGCTACCATCTTTTTCGCTTTTGTCGATTTTAGAAGGGGAACCCTCCCAACCAAAAAAGGGGTTAAGACGGGCACCTAGCTGGGGGACCTAGAACAGCTGTGCCGTTGTTTCTCCTCGTGTTACCGAGTTCCGTTCGTCCGTGCCACAATGTGGCGGGCTGCAAGCACCAAGCTGCGTTGGGGGTTTGGAGGCAGGGGCTTCAGCTGCCAGCCATTTTTCGGCTTCCAACTCATGCCCGGAAAGGAAACTCGAAGGCCACCCAAAAGGGTGATGTATACGAAACGACGGCTTTGTTGATGCTTCAAGCCAAACGGAGAAGCCAATTTTCCCCGAAAGGCTCACAACAACCGCCTCATTCACTCGCTTGCAGATTCTGGGGTGTCCTCTCTTAGGGAACACCCGGGAAACCCTGGCAGGGCCCATTTTCACTGCTGGGAAGAGCCATTCCAAGGTCTCTCTTTGAATTTCAAAAGGAACCCACCATTTTCGAGGTTTTTCTGGGTTGGTTTCAAGGAACACCAACAGGAACCCCGCCGTTTTGCCGGGGTTTAAAAAGGAAGACCAACAGGAACCCCGTCGTTTTGCCGGGGTTTAAAAAGGAAGACCAACAGGAAATCCAAAACTTTCCGGGGTTGAAAAAAGAAGACCAGCAGGAACTCCGTCATTTTCCGGGGCTTGAAAGGAAACCAACAGGAAATCCGCTTATTTCCGAGGGTCAGAAAGGAAGACCGACACATGTTGCCGGGGTTTGAAAGACCAACAGGAACCTGGCCATTTGCCGGAGTTTAAAAAGGAAGACCAAGCTTAAAACACCACCATTCTTGAGCAAGGAACCCTCATGATCATGGTTTTTGGTGGGTGTTGTTTGTTTTCTGTATACACCACATTCCGGGGTTCAAAGAGAAGACCAACAGGAATTAAAAGGAAGACCAACCTTCAAAAACACGCAACACAAAACATATATATATATATGCAAATATATGTGTTTAAAGCACTGACATAAATGGAAGACCGGCCTTAACAAAAAAAACAAAAAAACAAAAAACACCGCGGGGGGGCCCCGTCGATGCGTACTGCGCGTTGAGGCGCATGGCGATCTGCCCGTCGAAGGTGGAGCCCTCGGAGCCCAAGGACAAGAGCCCTGCGAGCCGCGCGGGGAACGAGGCTCGGGGAACGCGGGGGGGGCCCACGAGCTTTACCAATGATCCGGATGCATGACAACACCTGAAGATTGCAACTTGTACATGGTGGTTTCCATTTCTTTGTTTTTGTTGAAAAAGCAACATGATTGAAATGGTTGCAAAATGGAGATCGTTTAAGGAGCCCTGTTTACGTAACTGGGCTGCCCGTGTTCAGATTCCCCGCTACAAGTGACAAACTTTTAGCGAGTTCAATTCGGAAACTAGCACTAAACCACTAAAAGGCCAAAAAGCTAAGGGAATGGCTAGGAGTTAACAAGCTAAGTGGCGGGTTGTAGGAAAACAACCCCACGTGCTGAGTTTGATAAGTTGGTTGGTTGGTTGGTTGGTTGGTTGGTTGGTTGGTTGGTTGGTTGTTTGGTTGATTCACGCCCCAAGTGGGACTCGGGTCAGCCCCGAAGTGGCGGGCTGACGCCCCAACAACGAGCCAGATGAAAGTCAGACCCTGGGCTCATGAGTTTTACCAAAGTCAGAGGAAGCAACCCCTCGTTCTTTGCTGACTTTGACCCTCCAACCCCCATGACTGTTACCACTGGCTGGTGATTGGAAACCTTCAAAGTCAGCACCCAGGTGGGTTGGTTGAAGGAAAGCAACCGCATGTTCTGACTTTGAGAACCCCCAGAAACAGTCCAAACAAGGAACCCGGGGAACCCCCCAAAAAAACATATGAATCTCAGCTTCCCTCGGTTGGTGGTTTGGAGCCCAGTGGTTTGGAAATATTTGAAAATAAATCATGAAACATCAAACAAATCATTATTCCAAATGATATTCCAGTACGTACTAATAGTTTAAACAATAAAATTAATTTATTCTACTATCATATACGGTTCAAATAAGCATACATACATCATATTCACTATATGTATTGTTGTTTAAAAAGCGATTTGTCTCCAGAACCAGGGGTTCAAACCAGCAATTAGGGGTGACCTGAAAATCGGTTGGATGTGGCGCGTCAAAAAGCGGTGGAACACATGGCAATTCGGGCTCCCTTTTGGTGCAATAAAACCACAGAACAAAGATTGACAGAGCCAGCAAAACACACCCATATGGGTGTGGCTCAAAATTAACCAGGAGGGGCAAACCGCAGGTTTTGGTCCATGTTTCCACTTACCCGGGTTCCGTTTTGGTACCGGTTTTTTGAGCCACAGCCATATGCTGTAACGTGGTAAGTGTAACTTAGGAAATCCACTTGCACGCTCCTAGGTTGCGACTCAGGCTTTGGGAATCGCATCAGAACAGTAGGGGCCCGCAGACCGATGTGATGACGAGGGACCAGAGGCCAGGGTGCCCTCTTTCCAATGAAAGTGCACAAAGTCCCATCGATCAGTTTGGTGTCCGTTTAGTTGACAAAGGATGGCACTGGTTTCCAATTTGGTTCTCAACATTTACCCTAGTGCCATCTATTTTTCCAAAAGGAACCTGAAGCTATGGTCCCGCTTGGCTCCCGATTGGCGTTGGGTCCCAAACCCCAAAATGTGTGTGTGTGTGTTTTTCATCTCCGGGGCGAGCTCAGACCTTCCTGCCATGGTTGGAAGCTACTTTACCCAGGGGGTCACTTTTGACCTCAAGGTAGACTTAAACCTAGAACTGGCTGATTTCCCTAATAGAAACTCCCTGGTTTTAAGGCTCAAAGAGGATCCACTTAAACCTAGGGGTTGCTGTCATCTAAAACCGAAGGGTCAAAATGGATCTAGTTATATATACACCTACAGGTGGTTAAATTTTGCTGGCGGAACTTCCCTAGGAACCCCTGGGTGTTCAGCGCCTACCTTGGGCTCCCAACAACGGAAATCTCGCGCCTTCGGAGTCCAAGACCAGCACCGGGCGGTGGTGGATCACAAAGTAGGAGGCATATAAGCCTCGGCCGGCGGAAGAACAGCGCGCGAAATCGGAGCGAAATCGCGAAAAGAGCCACCAGCGCAAGCAAGTGGCGCTTGTGGCGCAAGTTGACCGGGTCTTGAAACTAGAGGGATCCTGATTTTGGAAAGGAAAGCTCTTATAGATTGATCGAAAAAGGAAAAGGCATTTATCCGGGCATGTTCGAGTGGATAGGTTTGAATCAATCAGGGGGGAAAGACCAGACATGTGGTGGGTTGCTTCCTTGGGTCGGCTTAGAGGCCTACCAAAGAGGGCACCACATGTTTTGCCCTGCCACCGAGTTCCCTTTGAGATCAAACAACAAAATGCCAGGCAGGGTCTGTTGGGTTCTTCATGATTTCTACTGGCATGCGCCAGGATGTTTTTTGACTTTCAAAGTCTCTCCTCATCTGCCAGCTATTTCAGGGGTTTTCTGCCAGCTAGGGCGTCCACATGTGGTTGTTGTCCTTTTCTAACCTCAGGTTGGTTCCAGGGTCATGGTTCCACTCGCTTGTGAGGACAAACCCCCATAGGTTTAACCCCAAGGATCCAGCCAGCTCTGCAACCCGACACAGCGCCCGGAACAAGTGCGCTCTTTCAACATTCCCACTGGGCCATCCCTCCGAAACCGTGGATTACTCGCACTTCGACCTCCTTCTGGGCTTGGGGGAGGGGATCGAAGGCTTCGAAGGGTCCTGGGAAATGTCCCACTGGCAACAGACCTTAGACTCGGGGAGAACAACATTTGATTCCGGGCGCGCTGCTCAAAACCGTCAAATATTTGCGGGGTGGTGTTCAAACTCGTTTTCCCCGAACATGAATGCCTTTTCCGGTTGTTGTTTTCCGTAACAAAAAAACGAACCGGCCCCGCCGCGCACGCACTCATCCCGAGCCGGATTCCGGCCTCGGGTGCAGCGGCCGGAGGCCACTGCGAAGCCCGAGCCGAAGAGGAAGTTCAAAAGCCTCGGAGTCCGAGACCCGAGGGGCGGTGGATGTCTCGGCGACTTTTTTTGGCTTGTCAGACGAAGATGTTGGGCCTTCAAAATGGTCCATGGGTTGCTTTAATCGACCCGACGGGCGGTGGGATTTTCTCGGTGTCTTTTTTGGATTGTCTGACTGATGCCCCATAGATCTCCCCCGATATGTTATGTTATGTTATTTCAGGTGTGTTTTCCCTTGTTTGTCAGACTATGATTTTGTTGGCCCTCAAAATGGGGTTGGTTTTTGAGGGCCCCTGAGGAATTGGTCAGGGTTCTCCATTGGAGGGTCCGGGGGTCTGCATTGGAGGGGTCATGACCCTCAGGGTGATTTGTGTTCGTCTGACTCATATCCCATGGCTTCCCTCCCAAAATTGTCTTTCAAAATTGTCTGACATCGATAATTTCCCAGCACCTTCCAACCGCAGAGTTATGCTGGACAGTACTTGGGACCTTGGACAAGGGAAAACGCAGTCGTGGGGGTTGCTGGTTGAAAACCGTCGTTTTTGGCGGGGTCTGTGCCCATGAAAACCGAAGAGCAACGAAGAACGTCGATCCGAATGGCTGACGTTGACTTGCATCCCGTTGCTGGTTGCGGAATCAAGCGGGATTTTGGAATGAACCTGGGGATTCCCTTGCAAGCCACAGGGCATTGTTCAGTTTGGGCTCATTCCCTCATGCCTGAGAACCAGCAAGTGTTTGGGGCTTCGACGGGAAGTCAAAATACAATCACCCATGTTTGGAGGTCCCCTTATCTTGAAAAAGATAAGGCAACAGTCAGGTAGTAAAGTTGACCCCTCAGTCCCCTCAGCGCAAATCCATCTGGAGGAATGTTGTCCATCTGGAGTTCCTTCCACTACCCTGATGGAGACAAAACACCTCAGCTATTTTTCGGCCACAACCAGAGAAACATGGGGTATATAACCAAAGAAACTGCCTCACCTAAACCATGGGTGTAACCAGAGTTAGGCCGAGCTCTTGCTTACACATGCTTAAACATCATTCTGCTGGTACCCTGTACCTCTTTTCAGGCTTGGTTTGGAATTGGTACCCTGTTTGTGGGTGGTTTCAGAAAGAAATGCAAAGCAACATCACCACGCCAAAAAAACATATCCCAAGAAAAAGACCCAACCTCCAAAAGGTGGACGCCCTAAGTGGGGGTGTTGATCAGATCAGTCGACTTTGGTTCCACGGAGTTTGTAGAGGGCACTCAAACTTTTCCCTCTGGGGCCGAACCGTGGCTTCTTGGCTTCAAGGCTGGGCCCGTTCCGTCAAGTCACTCGCCTCAAGCGGTTTTCGGATCCAAAGTAACACCCGAACTCATGCAGGGCTTTGCTTTACATTGGGCCCGTTGTGCCCTTCTTGAACCCTTGCCCTGAAAGAGTCTCTCTTTGCGACGGTCTTCCTTCGGTCTGCCTTTTGGAAACCCCGTTCTTGAACAACAAAGGCATCTCCATTTTGGACAACCCTCATACCTGGACCTTCCTGCATGCTCAAAATGTCCGCCTTTTCGCTACGAATTGCCTTTTGGGACAATTGCGTGTGTGTTTTCGCCTACGGCCGTTTTTTCCTCAATTTGGATGTTAAGCGCAGTCTCACCAAATCTACAGGCGAAAATTCCCGACAAACAGGCAAACAATCCCGACCAACAGGCAAACATTCCCGACTGCTTCGCAAACATATATGACCGCAGGCGTTTTTTCACCCGAAAAGCATTTGTTCACGCCAACTGGCCAACGCCTAAAATTTTGAACCCTGGAAGGTCCAGGTATGAGCCATAGTCAAGACTCCTTGTGTGGGGTCATGGCTTCCTTATGAGGAACCCCTACATTACATTGATTGTCTCAAATTACTGTCAAGAGGCTGATGACCATTCTTCCCAAACCAAAACAACGGGAAGTTCTGACCATGGCACAGGGGTGAGTCCTGGATATGGAACACCAACCGTGTTTAATTTCGTTTAGGCCTCCCCTCATCACTCAAAATGATGGGTTCTATTTGGCGGATCGAGCAAGTTAAATCTACTATCCATCCTTTGGCTTTTTGGGACAACTAACATCACATAGTCAAACTGTTCGTAAAGACAAACCATAGAGGGATAGATCGTTTTTACCACTCGGGAAAAGACAACCCTATCGCGGTTCCCATATGTCCCTGCAGAAACATTGTCCCACCTAAAGGAAACTCGTTTGGAGTTGGCAACCAAAAGGTGATGTTCCAAGCCAGCGAAAAGGAACCATATATGGGTGTGCCTGCCATTTCCCCCAGACCTCCCCCCCCAGTGGCTATGGCGGAAAAAGGACACACTTGTTCTTGTAATACTACTTGGAGTCTCCATGACACTTAAAAATAGGGTCGTTACCCAAAATTAAGGGGTCATGACCCCATTTCTAAAAATATGAACAAGACTCCAAATAGTCGGTTGATGGAACCATCCGAGAGGTCGTGCCAAGAGGCGTGCTCTTTGCAGAGCTCTGAGCGCCAATCACTGAGACCACGTAGATCCTTGGGCTGGGTGACGGGGTGGTTCTCCTAGGAATTCCCTTTTCACCGAAAGGGGTTCACAACTAGACACACCCATCCGAGACCATCTGATCTGTTTGTGTGTCCTTTTGTCTTTTCCTTTTTTTCCTGGGCAAGGCGTTGCGTTTTGTTTCCGGCACTCTTTTATGTTTGCGCTGGGCCAGACTTGGTCCCTAAGAAACAACACACGGTTTGCTGGTTCAAGATGAAGAGGGTGGAACACCAAAAAAAAGCAAGTTAAACAAACCAAACGAAGCCAAGTTGGGCAGTGGGATAGGCCCACTTCCGCATGCCGGGAGATATAAGGTTAGCATGTTGATAGACAAGTACTGGAATTCCAAAGATGTTCAAAGGTCGACTCTGCGCAAGTAAATAAGCATTGAAAAAAAACTGTTGGACCTATATATATATATATAACCCCCCCGATAAATCCCAAATTGTACTGGTCTCTAATAAATTTTACACAAACACACATGTGTGCCTGTTTGATGTGTCATCTCCTCAAAGCCTGCAGAAAACAGCTCTGAGGTCTGTTGTATGAACTGCCCTCACGAAAACCTCGCCCAATTTCCGCTAGCTCTGAAATTCAATGCTGCTCTAGCTGTCTTTGTCATGCCCTCTGGGGTTGAAGTACCTAAGGAGGTGCTTGGACCTCTTTTTTCTCCCAAGCCATCCTCAGGTACAGGGATCCGGATGCATTATACACCTGAACATTGCCTTGTACATGGTGGTGTCCCTGTGTTTGGGTGGAAAATGCCATGTTTCAATTGGGCAAAATGTATCTTTTAAGGAGCCTTGTGGTACTTGGACCCTCTGTTTCTGGGACCCACACACCCCGCTGAAACTGGTACGTCTTCCCGGGTGAGTTGCGACCAACCATTCTTTCCAGGGATCCTTCCTTTCAGGAAGCCATCAACCTAGGACCAATTGGTGGCTTGGTGGTGTGGTCAGGGCTGGTGCCCCCCATTTACCCCTAAAGCCATAGTTCCAAATCCCACCACCAATCCAAGCCGCCAATTGGAGGTGACCTGATCATTTGCAAACATGGAGCTTTCGGCAATTCTTCTTGACATGTCGGACATGTCGTAACTGCCTACATGACCCTGAACGTCCACTGTGAAATAGTGCTGGGGCGAAACTTCCGCGAACAGCTGCCTTCCGCCTTTTTCCCTCTCCCCACTAATTACAGTCAATTGGTGCCTTGAAAACATGCTCCTCAAATCGATGTGCAACGAGAACTGACCCAAAAAGCACACCCTCTACAACAGCGCATTGGGCTCCGCATCGAGCACTCGGTTCGGACGTCCAAGGATCCCCGGTTCGGCCGGCGCCCCGATGCTCGCCAGCACCGTTCGAAGAAACTGGCCCGCCATCTGCAGAGGCCGACTGTGCAGCACCTGAGGCAGGACGCCAGAAGTCAGGTGAAGGACACCCTATCACCCCCTTTCTTGGGGCGAAAACGGGGGAAACCTCCCACCCAATCACCCCTTCTTGGGGCCAAAACGAGAAACCACCCTCAGAAATCACAGGGCACCGCCAGTCCCAGGATAGAATACCCCTCTCTCCAGTGGTCAGGAACAATTGATCCCCGGCCCTGTGTTGCCTACATGCTGGCTCCTTGCATCGTTGGCTTTCTTTGATCCTTCTGGTTGCCAAAGGGTTCAAATGTAGCCATTGATCACCTTTCCTCACATTCCTTCGCTCGAACTCATCAGCCCCCGGCTGTGACATGTGAATTCCATTGTATACCTACTAGGTCCTCCAGTAGAGGGGTTAGAATAAGGGTACCCTTTTTTCTGTAGTCCATTTTAGTAGGGGAACCCTCCCAAAAAAGGGTAAAAGGGCACAGCTGGGGGACCTTCCTTTTGTTGGTTGATTCAGCTCCTCTCTAGGTGGTTTGGTTTGGTTTGGTGGTTTGGTGGTTCAAGGCATGTACCCTCTACAAGAACCAGGGCTTCAAATCCCAGACCTTTTGGGGAGAAAAAAGCTGGCTTCGGCTTTGGCAAACAGAGAAACTGGCATTGGTCTGACCCCAAGGGGACGTTTGAATGACCCAGAGGAAACTCGGTTGCGAAATCTGCTCCCCTGCTGAAAGTTTTAAATAGTTACATAGTTTTAAACTGTTAGTGGTTTAATAGGGAAAACCCATTAGTTGGCAAAAAGTTAAAGTCCTCAAAATGCACCAAAGGAAACCACACACACACAGCCGCGGGAACATGGAACCAACAGAAAAACAACAAACGTCGTTTGCAGCTCATGACTTTTGGGGTCTGAAATTCCCATCTATAATAATAAGATCTATATGAGGGCAGCCGGATCACTTTTGTGAGGAACACTCCCACCCTACGCCGGATTCCTTAAATGTTGAACCACAAACCCATGGGAACTTGCAGTAAATTCCATGGGAACTTGAGCCAAGTAAAGGATCTACATCGTGAGCTCGTTTTACATATCGGATCCAAAAGCCAGGACGCGTCATAACTTGGGGTTGGGGCTTCCCTCTGTCAGGGATCCACCCAAACGCACACCTCGAAATCCGGACCAATCCCAACCGGTGCCGATCTTCGTGGATTTCGCCCATCCTTATCTTGGGCATCACCAGGCGCAAGGGAAATTGCAAATCCGTCCAATTCACTTGAACCAACAACTTCCGAATTTCCAACGACATGTCCCGAAAAAATCGGGGTTTCCCGCCCAAAATCCGATCCCACCGAATCCCCCCTCGAGATCAGATTTGCCCATCCGATGTTCCCGTATTTTTGTTTGTTGATGTCCCGATCGCGGGAAAGAAATAAAACCCCCCAAAAAAACATTTGCTTATGTCCCCTGGGGAAAAACAAAAACACATATGTAGTGATAGATTCCCTTTAAAACCAACCAGGGAAAATATAACAACATTTTCCTTTCAGCAAATGGAAGTCCCCCCCCCAAACAAAAAAAACAAAAACAAAAAAACGCCCCCCAAAGAAAAGAAGAAACAACAACAGCAAAAAACAACAACAACCCCCCCCCCCCCCAAAAAAAAAAAAAAAAAGAAACAAAGCAAAAAAAAACAAAGGAAGAACCGAGGCGCCTGGAACGGCTGACCTGACGCCAGCAGCGAGGCCCAGCACACCGCGGCGCGCTGCACTCCGTCGCTGCCGTCGCGGCCGGCGAAGAGCTCCAGCTCCGTCCTTTGGAGAAAGCGGAGCGGAGCTCCAGTCCGCAGCGGCTATCCGGAGGAGGGGGGGGAGGAGGGGAGGAGGGGGGGAGGAGCGGGGGAGGGTGAGACAAGGGGGTGGGGGGGTGGTCCAAAAACCCAAGAAGCATGGCCCAAATGCATTTTCCAATATGTCCGGAAAGTCTAAGAACTGTCCAAAAACAGTGGTTGGGGGGTGCTGACCTATTTCAGCCTCCCTCAACTATTGGTGGTTTGGATTGGTGGTTTGGAGGGTGGTGTCCCATTTGCACTCTAAAAGAACCAGACGTTCAAATTCCCAATCCACCAATCCAAACCACCTAAGGGTTACGTGATTATTGGGAGGGTGGTCACGCCTTTGTTATGAGAACATCGATGCGTTCCGAAACTCACAGCTACTCCCAGGCTTGTTACAGCTACCAAGCACCCTCTCTTCTTGGCTTCCTCCTACCAACCAACAGGGTCTTGCTCAGGGTTCCCCCAAAACACGACCACACCCCTGCCAACCAAAACTTTTTGAGGAGAGCCACCCATCCCACCCGCCGATTTTTGCCCCCCCAAAACGGGCGAAAACCCCAGGGCGTCCAGAAGGTGTCGGCGCTGAAGTCAAGCTCCGCAAGCTTGTTCATGACCTCAGGGCGAACACGGGAACAACCCAGCGCGGTCCCCATGTCTGCCTTCAAAAAACATAGGTATGTGGTTATACACGTGTATATATATATATATACATGTGTATATATATATATAGACACGTTTACATGTATGTGTATATATATAATACACGCAAAAGGCATACGTGGATAACCCGACAAGGTATGGCTCATGATGGGAGTTCAGGGGTCTGTTTGGGAACCGGCAGGTGAACGCACACTAGTCATGTTCCCTGACCGTGGATTTGGTCATCCTCATTGTGGTGCATGTAATTTCCAGTTAGGGTTGTCTGAAGGTTCGTTGTGACCCTCAGCGCTGCATTGCCACCCCTCGCCAACTCGCCTCGGTCAGCTCGGCCCGAAGCAACGCCTCCTCCTTCTCTTTGGCCTCCCAGGTTGAATTCGAGCCACCATGAGCATGTTGCTGTTATCCTACTTGAAGGGGCAGGGTACTTAGTAAGTGGTTGGTAAGGCTGGCTATAACCCACTTCGACTTACAACCATGGTAAGTGGGCTGTAACCAGGCTTACCAACCACTTACTCAGTACTCTGCCTCTTTAAGTATAGGGTTCCAAAGGTGACATCCCCAACATTTTCCTTCGAAACGGTAGTGTACAAGGAAACCACCAAGCTCCATACGTATTTTGGGAGAACCCATCAACATGTCCCTTTAATAGGCTTCCGTAACAGACACATCCCAACAAGAACACCCGCTTTGATATATCGGGAGCGGATCTTCTGACCCAGCTGGTCAAGGTAAGCTGTTGACTGCGCGTATTCCTATGTATTACTCAAGACCTTCATTGACCCTTCAGTTCCCCGAAAGACGCAGTAGAACAAGGTTAACATTTTGGCCTTTGGAACCAGCACCCCAAATTGACTAAAACGCAACCTGTTTTGGTCATGTCAGCTTCCTCACGAAACGTCAGGGTTGCCCATATTTTTTTTTTCGAGACATTCCCCCTACCAAAGAAAACTGACCCTACATGAGCAAAACTGGTGATGCTCAAAACCGCAAAGAGGGACACAAACTATAGCTTGGCCCACATCTGCGGTCCAAAAACAAACACGTTCCGAGTATGTTCCATACTTAGTCTACCCAAAAACATAATATCGTCTGGGAGGAGCCCACAAATAAGCACCCAAAACCTCCATTTGCTTAAGTCCATTGGAAAAAATGAGAAAACCATTCCAGTAGTCATTCATACCCTTTAAAACCAACAGGGGATTTGCTTTTTAAACATATTATTAAGCAGATGGAAGAACATGCGCAAACGGCCGACACCCATGCATGGCTCTGCTTCCGCTCCTCCGACACATGCTCCAACGCCGCCAACTTGTCGAGCACCGCGCGCTGCTGCGCCAGAAGCGGCGTGATCCTCGCCCAAACTGAGGCCCCAACGCCGATCCGTTGGATGATTCGTGGGTGTGAACAACATGGGTCTCTGTTTTTTTTAGGGGACACTGTCCCATTCTTTCCAGGGATCCTTCTTTCTGGAAAACCTCCGGAAACCCGATCGGGAAAACGGCTAGTGATTAAAAATAATCATGGTTGAAAAGAATGGGGAATCAGCCCCTAGAGTTATTGGTTGATGCGTGGTGGCGAAAAAAAACGTGGGTGCCAAAGCACAGAAGCACAGAAGCTCACAGGGGCAACCCTCTACCCAAAGAGCTGAAAGAAGGCCCACTGGGACTGGGCTTGTTTCTTCTTTTTTCCCCCGAGAAAATGGAACACCTCTTCCTCCATTTGCTTCAGCCCCCTGGAAAAAACAACAAACATTCCAGTAGTGATAGATCCCCTTTAAAGCCAACAGGGGGAAAATAAAATATATTCTTAACAAAATGGATGAAAATGGGTGTGTCTCTTTTTTAACGAACTTGCCAAAATGGCTTGGGTTTTCCTGGTGGTTTCCCTGTAAACCCATGCAAAAAGGGTACCCTCAAACAAAAATGTAGACCTATATGTATTTATGCGATGCCAAAGTGGACATTGTGATTGGTTTGTCACTTTAAAGAGTGATTCCCATAGTGTTACAAAAAGTGAGCCTACCCAGCTTTCCACAGCCAAGTTGATTCTAGGGGGTGATTGTCGCTTTCCGTTCTGCTCAACCATCGTTTGTCCCGGGCTTATATTGTTGTTCTTTGAGACAGTCGGATCACCAGATTGCTGGCAAGGTTTGCAAAGGCTTACTACTCATTCACTCATGGACTCTGCGAATAAGGTCCGACTGTTTCAATAGCTCCGATTTCTTTTGGAGGCCCAGAGCCTTTGGAGGCCAAATTCCACCGTTGACACATGTAAATCGACACAACCAAAGCCCAAGGAACTATGAGAATGCCCACTATAAGAATCCCCAAGGAACATGTAAATCAACAAATTGAGAATGCACAAGAACTATCCCCCAATAACTTTAGAACCCGCCCTGGCAATCTCCAAAACCCGTCTCCCAGCCCATTCGCGCATTGCACACCCGGCACGTAGAAGCACCGGGGAAGCGGATACCCCATGTACATGACCCTCAGACTGTCCAAGGGCAGCCTAAGAAAATGACACTCCCAAGTTGGACGCGCTAGGCTTCAACATCTGGGCCAAAGAGAGTTGGGATTGAGTGCCTGCTTTTGTGGGCTTTGAGCTGAGGGCAATGAAAGGAACAGCACCCAATTCAAAAACCCCGGTTGATATCACGATATACGTACTTCGAGGTGGGTGTGTCTTATAAATCGGAGAACCCCTCCAAATGGCTAGTTTCTTCTCTGGTTGTCCCTGAAAACACCGAAGCGGGAAGCCAGGGCCCCAAACAAACGGCCTTTAACCTTGGAGATTCCCCCGATTCCCATGGGGCAATATGGCTGTGGTGGTCAAAACCACTGGGATCCCATTGTGGGCTAGGTGCCCAGTTTAGTGTTTTCTAGTGGTTGGATTGGGACCCGTTCGCTGGGGGCTAACCGATTTGGTTTTTGACCCATGGCCATATCCCAAGTTTCCAAGGAGGTGCCGAAGCACAGAAGCACAGAAGCTCACAGGGGCAACCCTCTAACCAAGAGCTGAAAGAAAGCCCGCTGGGACTGGGGCTGAGCTGTTTTTTTTTTCCGAGAAAATGGGACACCTCTGCCATTGTCCATTTGCTTTTTCGTCCCCTGGAAAAAATAGAAAAACCTTTCCAGTAGTGAAATTGATTCCCTTTAAAACCAACAGGGGAAAATAAAACATGTTCTCAACCAAATGGAAGAACATGGGCGTGTCTTTTTTGGCGGACCTGCCAACATGGCTTTGGGTTTTCATTTTGTAAAACCAGCCAAAAAGGGTGCCCTCGAACAAAACTCTAGACCCATATCTGTGTTCTGCGATGTCAAAGTGATCAATCCTTGTGATTGGTTTGTCGCTTTAAAGACAGGGGGAGAATAAGACATACAGGGTTGTGGGAAATGACCACTTCTGTGATACAACAAAAAGGGCTTCCCAAAGACTAACACCCCATATACAGGGGGATATTCCAACATATTCCAACTTGTATCACAGAAGTGAGAATAAACCCCTTGATCCCACAACCCTGAAGACATATTCTAAACCAAATGGAAGTCTCAACGGCGCTCCGGGGCGCCTGGGACTCTTCCAGTCGTCCAAGTAGTGGCCAAGCTCGGCCACCGCTGAGAGAGGAGCAGTTGAGGAGAGGGACGACCTCAGCCGCCCAGAGTGTATCCCTAGGTCCTCCAGATTTGAGAGGTTAGAATAAGGGTACTTTGTTTTTTCTGTGGTCTACTTTAGTAAGGCAATCCCCAAAAAAAAGGTAAAAGAGCACCTAGCTGGGGGACCTACCCTCCCTGAAAGCTGCAGAGCTTATCTGGAGACCACATAGCTTCCAGCTCTTGGGGAAAAACCCGAACCAAGGACTCCAAGATGGGTTCCACCAAGCCGAAGCTACCGAGACCCAGAGCTCAAGCGGTTTTGTTCGGCCAGTATTTTACGGAGGCCACCCCATTTTCCCCGGGCATTGGGGTGGTGTTGCACCCATCGGTCTCCGAGTTCAAGCCAAAGCTGCATGCACCAAAGCATCATGGTCAAGACTTCGAGTCATTGGCTATGGCTTCCTTAGGACGGATTTTTTGCTTCTGAGTTCTGGTGGTTTGGATCCGAGTCGGTGGTTTGGTGGCTAAGAAGGGGTTTCCCATTTACCCTCCACAAGAATCAACGGTCCAAATCCAAACCTAAACCACCACTCCAAACCACCAACTAGGCTAGGTCCTGCAGTAGAGAGGTTAGAATAAGGGTACCCTTTTTTATGTACTTTATTTTAGTAGGGGCACCCTCCCCCCCAAAAAAAAAGGTAAAAGGGGGTCCCTCAAGGCACCAGTGATGCCTCCAAAGTCTGTGGAAAGTTCTCTGTCTGTGAGAAAGTGATTGATTCAAATGCTCACAACTGTTCAATATCTTTCCTAGGTCCTCCAGTAGAGAGGTTTGAAGAAGGGTACCTTTTTTTTCCGTAGTCTATTCTAGTGGGGGAACCCTCCCCCAAAAAATGGTTAAAGGGCAGTGTCAGTGTCCAGTAGCCAGTCGCAAGTCCGCCCAGCCACAGGTGACACAGAGAATTTCTTAGAGGCACGGTGGACATCGATCACAAGGGCCACAGATCAAAACAGAAGCCAAAGCCCAAAGGACAGCATCATCTCAGTTGCCCAAAGGACCTGGAACTAAAAGGTTAACCTTTTGGGGCCATGACTAAGTCTGGACCAAAATGGGAAAGCCGAAAGGTCAAAAGGTCGGCTTTGAACAACTGAGTCATTGCTTTGCTGCAAATGTACATGGCCATCTATCTTGGTTGACATTGGAAGGGGAGCAAAACTGCAAATCTTCGCGGTTAAGTGGGGATTTCCCACTCAATCACAATAAGCAAAATGTAACATGTTTCCCAACAACAACCATGCTATGTTCAGAGGATTTCGCATTCTTCCCTTTTTCTGCGGTGGATTGTTGTTGTTATGTTGTTTGTCGAGGTGGACGCCCTTGGACATAAAAGCGGGATTGAAAAGGGTGGCGTCTGAGCAACGCTGGTCCATTGCCGATAGTTTTCTCGGCCCACACACCAACAAAAACAAAAACAAGAACACACACCTTCCCCTTGTGGTTTCCTTTCGACTGTGTTTGATTTTGGTGCAATTCCTTTCCTCCGTTCCCCTTTCCTTTCTTAAGTTCCTGAATGGATCGTCCTCAAGGTGCACACTGACTCTTACCACAATGGTCCAGACCCAAATCGACTCAAGCAACAATCGACCCGAACCTGGCAAAGTGAGCAACTCAAACTTATCCTTTCCTTCGAGCGCTGTCCGTGTTCTCGACTGCTCGACGTTTGGAACTGAACCCGCCGTGTTATCGACTGCTCGGCGTGTTTTTTCGCCAAAACCTCGACGTTTGGAACTGAGCCCGCCGTGTCGACCGCTCGAAGCCGGGGCGCTGAAAGAAGTCCAAGGCCTCCGACTTCTTGGCGCTGGAGAAGTCCCGGCTCAGAGCGGCCATCTTGGCCGCCCGCGCCTTGGCCAAGTCCTCCTCGATCCTCGGGTCCGAAAGAGGAGAGAGAACTGGACAGGTCTGGGTTTAGAGTTTAGGGTTTAGGTTAGGGTTTAGGGTTGACAATCCTCAGAGGTGCGGAGGGGAGAAACAGAAAAAAAAAAAAAAAACGCTGCGGACCCTAGCGGATGGGCTGTTGTTTTGCGTCGGGTACGGGACAAAAGTGCCATGGAAAAAGTGCGAGCCCTGTTAAATGGAACACCGCGCGACTTCAATGAACGTGTCAATGCTGGGTTGCCTGTGGGTCGGGCCCTGGAATTATCATGGACCTGAAAGGGTTCTATAAGAAAGGGCTATCCCGGGCTAAGCAATGAATTTCAGTAACAGGGTGTAATGAGGGATATAGGCCTCCACCCTACACCTTGCTCCGCTTAATTAGTCAATGAAAGTCGGACTTGGCGGATTGAGAAGGCATATTCTTCAGGAAGGCGCCCCGCCTCACTGGTAGATAGGTTTGCTGGCACCCCACCCCACCCCAAGGCTCCCATGAAAATTCCTCTAGGTTGAATGCTAGAAAGGGTAGTGGGGGGCACATTTGACGGTACGAGTTTTGACGGCAGGGGCTGTGTACAAGGGAACTGGAAGTCACCTGGGGGTTCTCCGACAATGCCACCTGCTTGATGGTAACCTGATGCGACCAGAACCAGGTAGATTTGAACCAGTGACCCGCGTGTTTATCCTGTTGCTCTTGGGAAACCTGAAGCAGGTGTTCAAAAAGTCTACCCTCCCCCATGCGATTCCATGGCGCTCCCAACCGGAACCCGAAATGGAAGACTTGGTTCCGTTTACGGGGGCCTTCTAAGAGCTTCCATGGTCGTGAGTCTAAAACCAAAACAAGTAGTGAAAGCATATGGAGACTACATGGAAAGCAAAGGACTGGAAAACTGGAAACCTCCAGTTGCAACAAAATCTAAGTCCAGCGAAGAATCTTCAGCTGCTCCATTTTAGAAGCTCCGGTCACCCGCTCTCCACCCTCGTGATGTAGAGACCGCAGTCGCCTCAAGGCAATTGGTTTTCTTGCACATTGCGGGGCATTGCCCGAACAAATGCTAGGAACAGGTCGTTTCTTAAGAGAAGCATGCCTTGACAAGAATGGGAAATCAACCCAGAATGGAAACTTCCCAGGACGTTTGCAACATTCATCGTGATCATTCAAGGTCCTTCAAGTAGAAACAAACCAGATATAAGAGATCCCCATGCAGGGAAGCTTCATCTTGGGTGAGGTTCCAAATCCTATTTGGTGTACTCCAAACAATATGTCTTGTTGGTTCTTTGGGTGCCAAACTGGGGGTCTGGACAAGATGTTTAAACACGTGTCCATTTTCTTCGGCTTTCGGGAACACAACGCTGGCTGCTGTTGCCCGCGCCCAGTTCCGCGTCAACCCGCGCGATGGCGCCGATTCTGGACGGCCTCTTGATGGCGCTGAGGGGGAAAAGCGACTCGTACACCGATCCAGTCTTCAAGGCCCTGTCCAGGATATTGGTGAACCTCGGGCAAGGGCTTTCTCTTTCCGTGGCTCTCGGCCAACTTGGACCTCACCGCCGGAAAGTCAACTTCTCGTCGGTTGCTATTGAAGACTTGGGGGGGGGGGGACGTATATCAGTCTTTTTTTATTGTTATGGATATTGTCATGATTAGTCGTTGTGGCAGTGGCAGTAGCAGAGGCAGTTACAGTGGGTGATGGTAGTGGTAGTGGCACCCGTAGTGTCGTAGTTGTAGCAGCGAACAAGAACCGCAAGCAAAGCCCTTTCAGAATCGAATCGCTTCGAACCGCCCCAGGACCGAAGCGTGTAGAACCGAACCCTTACATGGAAGCTGGTGCTAAGAATCAACCAAGGCCTTGAACCGGGAACGCTATACACGTTCATGATTGAGATTGACATGGCCTTTAAAAGATGCCGGCTCGCGCATGCCCCTATGACACTTTGGGCATCGTGAGAACTCGAACCAATTGCTCACGGCCAAAACTGCAAAAAGCACGTTCACGGTAGTTTCACGGTTCCCTGGACAACAGCAGTGGGCTTCTAAGGGGCTTCAAGTTGCAGATAAAGGGATTGAAAGAATTGTTAGTATAGAATGCAAATAAAGGTTGACGAAAAGCGGCCTTTGCTTTACAGGACGGAGACCTGCAGGGTGCGCAAAGAAAAGGGCGGTGGGACAGGGTGACCTGCGCCAGCTGTTGATGAACCATGCTACTTGCACAGCTGTCTGCAGCGAAGAAGGCCACCCACTCCTTCTCAGAAGCGCCTCCAACTCGCTCCTCAGCAGTGTTCCCAATTAGCCTCCTGGAATGTCACAGTGCGCACAATAAAGAACTCCTCCAAACCACCTCGTTCTGCACCTTGCCTCGGCGGACCCTGTGCCAGACAGGTGCCAACGGCTTGCTCTTTGTCTCAGGCGCAGGCACAAGTCCCCCCACTCAAAGAGTAAAAGAAATACCGAGCAAGGAATCATGCGGGCCGCGCCGCCATACTTCCTGCCTGTTTGCGACTTCATCGCCGCCAAGTGCCAAGTACCCTGGGAATCCAATCTTGATCCTAATCAATCTTTTGATTTTGGATTGAAATTAATCAAAGCCACGGGGTTTGCGTTTTGCGATGTGTTTTCCAGTCAGACATTCAATGCAAAAATCAATCCAACAAAAACTGTTGGCAAAAGCAATCTGAAAATCGGTATGAAAATCAACACCCGAATCAATATTAGAATCAATATGAGTCAAACAATGAAACCAATTTGAACATATCCCTGTCAGACTTCTCCAGATCATTTGCAGAAGGGGTGCGATCTCAATGGCATTTACTTGAACTACCTCTGGCAAAGCTCAAACCCTTGCCAAAAGGAGATCTAGCAAAAGCTTGTACTTAGGGCAAACTTTCTGAGCTACCCTGGCCGACCTTGCTCCCATGCTCACTGACTGCGCAAGCATTTTTCTGTCTGCTTCTGCCCATTCAGGGAGCTGTGCATATGTATCCAAGCACCACCATTTTGCAAGGGCACACGCTTCATTCCTGACGCATCAAACCGCGCGACGAGGTCACACATGCTTTGCAAAGCCCCTGGCATAGCAGCTTCGGTTTGTAGAATGGCCTTGCGCACTGAGAGGGAAGCAGGGGCTAGCCACTTAGATTTAGCTCCTTTGGGCGTAAGAGCGCGCTGCCGGTCACAAATCATAGACAGCCTGAGGTTGGTTTTGTGGCCTGCTTTTTGCATTCTTGTTACCAGGCTTCAAAGATACTTGACCCCAGCCTCGACACCATCGTGCCAGCATAGATGAAGAATGCTGCCAAGCTAGTGGGAGTACACCCCGTCAAGCAAAATGCGAAGGCCGTCCAACTAAACTGCGCAGGCAATCTTACAAATTTGGTGGTAAGCCCACAAATCATGCGGAGGAGGGTGGCTTGACCTGGGTGTTCTCAGGCATCACTGTTTGGAACCACGGAAATCTCTCGCTTGCTGCACTCCCAGCAGGGATTGTGCGACAAAAAACGGTTGAAGACAGTGGCGCGAGCGACCGCCTTGTGCCAGGCATATCGCGTGCCAGAAAAGCACAAAAATACAACTCTTCCGATGTTGTGAGCAAACTGCTGGGCCTTGCCAGTACATAGTTTTTGGCTGTTCTAGCTGTTTAGGTTGGCTACCCAAGATTCACAACATTCACAACAATGCCATTCGACTCTAGCCAGAAATTAAATGAGCAAGGGGGGACCAGCTGACCCCAATATTCCCTGCGAATGGAGGCTGCTATTTAGTCAAAGGGGCGTATTTTACTCTGAAATCCAAAAGGCCTGCTGTTTCTGAAGCCCCACCGCGCCAAGCAGCCTGCTCCAGAACGCAAAAGGCCGTGTCTTTCTTTCCTTGGTCTTCCATAATGTGCAGCAGCTGGTGCAGGAGGCCTCTCTGTGACACGCTCTCTGCGCTGGAAGCTATCAAAGGTCCAGACATGCCGGCGCACCATTGGCTGTCCAGGGTGGGCAGGGCGGCCCGGCCACCAGCCCGTCCACACTCCGTGTACGTGGCGTGCAACAGGAGGTCACCATTTTCCCCCCGTCCATTTGCAGTAGGACGCAGGTCTAGACCCGGGTCGCGCCCTGAACAGCAGCCATTACCAGAAACCGAGCAGCGTAATTCGGGGGCCTGATCATCATGCTCTACCGGGCCCCGGTTCGCCCAGCCTGGTGACAGGTCTCCCTGTTATTCTCTGCCTGTGGCATTCAAGTACGAACACCCTCGAGCAAAGCCCCCCTTACTCTAACTCTTGCCCATGAAAGCTCATACTCTCACTCTATTTGGGGGTTTTGGGGTGAACCCTTTTGGAGTAGAGCCAGAAAAAGAGACACGGCCCCACCGCCAAGAGGCCTGCTTTGATGTTCGCATGCCTCTTGATATTTTCCGTGCATGCTGGCAAAGAATTGAAAGTCTGCTGCTCACGGCTGTTCTCCGCGAGTTTGATGACTTCTGTTTTGGTGAGAGCTTTCAAGTCTATTGGTGGGCTTGCTTGGATAAACATTGCCGGTGCGAACATGGAGCCAGGGCCCCCCGTCAGCAAAGGGTGAAGTGAGCGGCGCACGAGAGCAAAGGTGGCCCTGCCAAGCAGCAAGCACCAACTGTCAGAGGAGAAATGGTCGAGCGTCAGGCGCCATGCGCCACAGAGTGCAAGCCAAAAGAGCGGCCGCAAGCCGGCGTCGACCCCACGTGAACTAAGCCCTGTACATTCACCACCCTCCGAGGCACGCACCTGCATCTGCGCCAGGCAAGACACGCTCGCTGGCAACAGTAACAGAACACCTCACACGAACACACAGAAACACGCCCTGCGTACCAGCCGCAGCAGAGAACAAAGAGCTGCCAGGTCTGCATGAACTGGCTCACGGAAGTGACAAAACCAGACACTGTCGGGCGTAACACAAAAGACGCAGTAGCCGTCCAGACAATCCCGGCAATGTGACAAATCACATAGCCACTTGCCGCTGCCCTTTGGTACAGATCCCAGTCATAGACAAACTCACGCAATAGTAGTAGTAGTAGTAGTAGTAGTAGTAGTAGTAGTAGTAGTAGTAGTAGTAGTAGTAGTAGTAGTAGTAGTAGTAGAAGTAGAAGTAGAAGTAGTAGTAGCAGCAGTAGCAGCAGCAGCAAGTAGTTTGTAGTTTAGTGATTGTAATAGTAGTAGTAGTAGCCAGTAGTAGTAGTAGTAGTAGTAGTAGTAGTAGTAGTAGTAGTAGTAGTAGTAGTAGTAGTAGTAGTAATAGTAATACCAGTACCAGTACTAGTAGTAGTAGTGGTGGTAGTAGTCTCACTGCGAACCCCAATTTTCTCATCATGGTAAAACCAGGTAAAAGAATTGTAGCCCATTGAGTTCCAAAGAATGTGCGCCCTTTTCTGGGACAATTTCCGGGCCCGCTTTTAAAGGGACCAACAGGTTGCGGTGGCAACCAGAACAACTGGAACTGCTTGCCAAATGCTGCCCTCAACATTACTCTCAAGGAAAACCGCCCAAAGGTCATAACTTTGGGTGACTTTGAGGGAGCCAAGAAAGCCCCCCATTTGGCTGGTCACAAGAATGGCGACGATGATTGATCCAGTGATCTAGTATTCTATGAGAATTCCGCTTGGGACAAATCCGCTCCGATCCCCCCCCCCCCCGCTGAAGAAAAATGGGACCGCTATGAAAAGAACATTCCCTCTGGGTGACGTCGCACAACCCCTCCCCCAGCCCTCGAAAACGGACCCTCCGCACAAACCCGTTTAATCCGAGGTCTGGCCTTCTGGGAAAGAGGGGGTAGAGGGTATATTAATCCGACGGTTGGAGACGATTGGAAACGACCCCACGAACCGCGGGGTAGGCTCATGGGTGTGTCCTTGTTTGATCGTACTCCTTTTTCGTGTTGTTTGCTTTCTTCTTCATGGGCACCAAAATGAAAACCCTAAACTAAACAAAATGCATGGAGCGGCTAAACCCCAAACTCGCATCCCCTTGTCGGACCTGGACATGAAAGCTGATCATCTTTTAGAGTCTTGACTGTGGACCAGAAAAAGGAGAAACCAACAGGTTGAAGGGTTGGCCTTAGGCTTGCGTGAGCAGAAGAACTCCGCAACAGGGCTCCTGCAGTTTCCGCTGGTTCGATGAATCTTTTCGAGAAAACCAAGAAAGCAAGAAGTTCCAGCTGGACTTTGAAACTTGGCTCCTCGCGATTCCAGGACAATTAGTTCTAGCTTTGAACTGCTTCATTGACCAACACTTCGCTAAATATTAGTGTATCAGACTATTCTGTCTGAACATTAGTAGACCTAATCCTCCATTTGCTTAAGCCCCCTGGGAAAAATGCAAAATATGTCCAATCGTGATAGATGCCCTTCAAAACCAAGGAAACACAACGACATACTCTTAAGCAACAACGGAAGTATCAAACCAAATCAACACTTAGTGTATCAAACCCAATTATGCTTGCCTTGTCTGACAATTGGTGGACTCGGAATTGTCCACCAAATCCACGAAATCCACGGGTGATTGAAACCCCAAGCACTTCCGATCGCTTCGTCCGGGCCACTCCAGTCCCAGGCTGGACTTCGCCAGCACCGCCTTTGCGCCGGAGAACAGCTTCGCGTCGCGGCGCAGGTGGCCCTCCACCACCAGCCTCGCCATGGACCCGGACACATCCGGAGCAGGGCCGTGGTTGGGATGCTAGGCTGGTCTTGTTTTTGAGGGTACCCTTTTTGGCTGCTTGAGGGAGACCAAAAGGAAACCACGAAGCTGTGATACGAGAAAAAAGGCCGAAACGCAAAGACTGAAGCGATGGGCCTGTGAACTTTGTGTAAGTCCTCGAGGCACGGAGTCCCCCACACGATGTGCTCCTCGCGAGAATGGGGTGTGCCTTTCTTGGACTTGGCACGCGGCTTGGTGGGTTTTTTCAAGGGGAATGTTTCAGGAAACACCGAGATCCAGTTTTGGGTTTACATTCCAAATTATCAATTTGTCGGTATCCCAGGCCATGCAACTTGACAGTGTAGAAGCACCAGACAAAAAACAAAAAAAACACTCCCAGAATGGATCCAGCAAAGCCAAAAACAACCCAGTCGAAGGAAGGTGGAAAAAGCCAAATTTTTAAGGGGACCACATTCATTTTCGCTCGTACCCCTGAATTGGTCAGCTCAAAGGGAGAAGCATGCCAGTCCATGCAAAACAGCTACCACAGCTCAGTTAGCACAGAAAGCGCTGAGTACCGCTAGCACAGCTTTGGAGGTTTTGCCAGACATGGGCGGGGCGGGCCACAATTCGTTCCCGTTTTCAGAGGACATTTTGACTCTTTGAAGCACCACTCAGGTGCTACTGAGGCCTTATTCGCAAAACGGTGCCTCCTTTTTTGCCGCATAAGGGTTAGTGCCAAAATGGGAGGATTGCCCAGTTCCACTGGGCAGCTCCCCTCAGCAGCTGATGGGAGTAGGATTGATGCCACTCCCACAGCGAGGGAGAAATCCTCCCACCTCACCGGATGCCCTCCCGGCATCATGGGTGAGGAAGGAAAGTAGCGAAGATCAGTGTGATCAATTCGCTCTCGACTGAGGGGAAGACCCGGTTCTCAGTCGGGAATTGCGGGTCCGGATGAGTAAGCTCATCCGCCCACGTGTTGAAGTCGCGTTTCACATGCGACGGCCCCAACATGACCTGCTGGTCATGCAGCGTGAGCACAATTTCCATGAGGATGGCCGCATTGGGCATCCTACGAGTGGAATCGTTAAGAAGGGAGAAAACATTTCCCTGGTTATCACTAGCCACCAGGATCCTAGTGTGAGAAGCCGAGCCGGCTGCACAAAGCAGAACGGCCCTCACCAAAAGGAGGAGGCCGAAGAGCTCCAAGGCCGCTATCGCCCGCTGCGGGTCCCCAGTAGTGAAGGCCCACGGCTCGCCCTCCGGTGTGATTCTGTGCTGGAACCACTTAACACGGGACTTGTCGGGGTTGGGCACGTCCGAGCACCAACCACCCACCCATGCATGGTCCGCCTGTCTGCCAGCTCCCGCATCAGATGCCCCCGTCCATGGGAGTGTGGGAGCAAATGGGGATGCCAGTGGGAACCTCTGGTTGAAGAGTCTCCCCAAAAGTATGGCCAGAGCACGAACCAGCTTCGGTGGCCTGCCCGAAGTGGTGCAGGCCTTCTTCCAGCTCCAAAAAGGCTGGAGGAAAGGTTTCGTCAATGGGCACGCCGAAGTAGCCCATTGAATACGGCCTAGGGCTTGTTCCACCTCCTTGCTGGTGAAGATGTCCCCCTGGGCCAGCCGTTTAAGAGTGGCCAGGATTATGACGTGTTTGACTGGAGCCAGCAGTACACAGGGCGTGATTGGGTCCACCACAAAACCCAACCAGGTATTGATCGGGGAGAGCGCCGTCTTCTTCCAGGAAAGCGGGACTCCCAGCGCCAGCAGTGTAGCCAAGATGGCTGTGGCGTCCCAGTCCGCCCGGCTGCATCTGAGGACCCAGCAGTAGTCGTCCACAAAGACTAAGTGCCAGTCCACATGGGGGAAGATGTAGTACAAGAGCCTGAGCACCAGGGATGCCTTTCTTCCCCAGTACAGCTGTGCCGAGGCCATGCCGTACGTGCCCACTCTGTTGACCCACCACCGGTTTTGGATGCAGGCCACCTGGTATTTCCAGTCTTTAGGGAGCACTTTTTTCGCCTGTGGGCCTTGGTGACATCTGCCTTGAGGATGATGAAGGTTTCCCCCTGTGTCGGCAGCTGCCATCTCAGGGGTTCCCCCCCGCTCCCCCCAGGGCATTCCGTGCCCGGGGGTTGGGGGGAAGGGGGCCCTCCTGTCAGGGCCCTCGGCACCTGGGAGTGGTCCCTTTCCTGAGGGTGTCGATCCCAGTTTTGTTGTTGGGCTTGTCCTAGAGACGTCCATGCCGCCGGAGGTATCCATAATCCCCCTGCCCCGATCAGGCCCCTCGGCCCTGGAGGGCAGGTGCTCCCTCTCAGGGCCCTCGGCACCTGGGGACTGCCCCTGCACCGGCTGGTGAACATCCCGAGGTCTCTCCTCAGTGTTCGGGAGCGTGGCCCAAAGTAGATGGGGATGGTCCGTCGCTGTCCTGAGCCAGTGGATGGCGTGGAGGCAGTCTCCGACCATCGGTGCAGTGGTCTTCTCCCCTGTGTGAGCCTGGATGTGTGCGTTTGCTCCCCCTTTGGAGCCATCGTAAATCGTCCTGATCTTGTCCGACTCATCAATCCCTGCAAGGGGGCCCGGGCAAAGTTCCTCCGGTTTGCAGCGGCACCTCTCCGCCGCCTCGGAGCGAGTGAAGGGCCCGTCCACCATGTCCAAGGCTCGTTCCTCGTAAAAGGTTGATTCGATTTCCTCGGCAAAGAGTTCAGCCGTTGGGTAGTTATCATGAGCCACTGGCGGGGGGGGGTCTTCCCCCAGCCAGGCTTCTCCCTTAAGCTCCTCCTTAGTGGGCCAAACTCCCGGGGAGGTCAAGGTAGGGTCCGAGACTCCCAAGGGGACCCCCTCTTTCAGTGTTAGGGGGAACTCCCAATCAGGGTCACCTGAAAGGGATGCCAAGTGCGACACTAAGTCCAGGAGGAAGGGTTGTCCTGGGCATCGTTCATGGAGGTGCCTCGGTCCTAGGATAGCCCGCAGCTCCTCGAGGTCGGCTTCCTGGAAGGGGTGTGTGGTGGCACCTGATGCCAGGGACATCCGGACCTTATCAATCCAGGGCCTGGTAAGGGTCATGATCAGGGCGCCCAAAGTAGCCAAAGGGGAAATTCTCCGAAAGGGGGGGTTGAGCCTCCCCGGGGAAGGTTTCCCCCCCCCATCTCTCAGGGGGCGTGAACGGAAACCCAATTGGACAATCGCAACTCGGTCAGTGAGGCGTGGGACCCGGAAAGCGGGCAGACATTCGGGGCGGTCCAGGACCTGGTCCCCATGTTCTTCCTTTTCCAGTTGTTCCGCATCTCCGGCCATCGGGGGCATGGGAGATGGGAAGTCTGGGTTCATAGTTCCACGAGGGCTTACGGTGTCAGCCTCATGGTGGATGTGCCCGTGCTGGCGGGGCTTCGGGGCATTCTTGCCTCCGGGCTCTGGGCCCTGGTGTGACGAGGAGGGACCGCCTCCCTGATTGGGTCCCCGTTTTCCCCGGGGAGAAGGGCCCCCAGGGGGGTCCGACCCCCTTCCCTTAGGTGGTTCCTTAGGGTTTCCCGGGAATTGTGAGGGGATCCGGATGTGCCCCGGCGCTGCGAGTGACACAGCGATGGCTTTGGCCAGGCCTGCCATCATATCCCAGGGGTATCTGCTGAGAGTCGAGGACTCGCTGGTGCCCACATGTGACTGATGTGTGCACCGCATTTGATCCCAGTCCTGGATTGGGAGATCCGTGGCAAGTGTGGTGGCCTTCTTGACCAGCTGGCCCAGGCGGCACTGGTCGAAGGAGATTGCTGTCAGGGAGTTTTCCTCCATCCAAAGCTGCCCCTCCTCCGTGATCCAGAAGGATGAGCATTCCTTGGCTTTGGGCAGCGAGCTGCTCACCACTGGGTCCTCCGGGTGCTCCAAGAAGGATTTTGGCCCTGGCAGAGAGACCGCCGATCTTGAGGCCCTTGCCAGGCTGGTGATGTACATCTGCCTCAAAATGAGGGTACTGTCCTCATCAAGCTGAGTCTGGGCGGCCTGGTCCAGGTGTGGGAGGCCCCAAAGTGTCTCTCGAGTGCGTCCTCGCACCGGGGTGGGGGCCCCCGGTTTTGGTATGTGGCGCAGGATGGACCATGTCCTGCAGTTGGGTCCTCCCCCAATGAAGACCACTCGGCCCTGCTTTGCTGCCGTGCAGAGCGCTCCATACAGCTCGGGTTGGAGCATGTCGTGGTTCCCTTTTGGTCCCGATCGTAGGATGTCTACTGCCACCACCATGCTGGAGAGGTGCGGGTAGTTGGCATGAAGACAGCTGTCTAAGGAAGTTGGGTCTTCCTTGCCTGCATAGAGCAGGACAATGATGGGCCCACTGGATGGAACTTTGGGCGATGTGCCCTGTGTCCATCTCAGCCGCTGTGCCAGGCGCTCCGGGATGTTCTCCATCCACGGGAAGGTGTCCCCTCCCGGTGACAGCTCCGTGGGACTTGTCAGGGGGGTAGCTGAAAGGCGTTGGCCCCCTTCATTCAGCCCAACAGAACTCTTATGAAAAACCACCGGGTCCTGCTTGATGATGTTGGGCGCCGGAAGTGGGATCGGCTGCCTCCTGGGCGTGTTCCTCGGCGTTGCGGTGTGCTGCCAGTTGTCCGGCACTCGGGCCTGCTGGGCGCGGCCCCCCGTGTCAGGGCCCTTGGCACCTGCGGGGAACCGTCCCGCCCCTGCCATCTCAGGGCCCTCGGCACCTGTGGCACGGGGCTGCGGCGTTGCCGTTGTGTCAGCTGTGTGGTTGTTCTGACCCCAGCTGGGGTGTTGTGCACGCTGGTTCTGTCGTCCCCATCCTTGTTCCGCCGAGGAGGGCCGCCACCTGGCCTGTCCCCCCCCTGTGTCAGGGCCCTCGGCACCTGCAGGAGGGGGCTCATGTGCCTGCTTGGGGCGTTTTCGCCCCCTCTCCGGGCCCTATCAGGGCCCTCGGCACCGGGGGGTCGGGGTCCGAGCCCCTAGTCAACCCGGGCAGTCCTGCGGGAGGTGGTCTCCCAGGCAGATGCGGCCCGTCGCCAGGATGAGGTTGCACTTGTGCGTGCGTCCGCAGTTGCCCGGGCAGCGCCCGCGCATCCAGTTGTTACAGAACTGGTTCCCTTTCGGATCGGTGGCCGCCTGCTTGTTACTGCCCCTGGAAGCCTGATTGTTCGGCTGGGGGGGCTTACCTTTCCCTTTGCTCCCAGGCTTGCCCCTGGACTTCCCCTTGCCCTTGGACTTGTTCTTGCCCTTCTGGGGTGGTGCGTAGTCCATGGATGTCCTGGTCTGTGGGCGGCCCCTGGAGAAGGTCCTGATCTTCTCATAGACCTCACGTGTCCAAAACAATGTGTCCTGCCTTACCGACAGCATGGCCGCCTTGAGGGTGCTGCCCTCATGCATCTGCTCGTGAATCTTCCGCCATGCATTGCGTTCGGCAATTGCCAGGACGTGGTCCTCGGGAGGGGGAAAACGGCCCCCGATGTCCTCCCCATAGAACCACTCGTACCAGCTCTCCAGGTCCTCTCGGGTGATGTCGAACTGGCCGAACTGTGGAAACGATAGGACGCACATGAGGAGGGTGTTCCGGAACACCGCGTGCATCCTCTCGAGCTGGTGGCGAGTTTTCGGCTCGCCCCGCTCTTCCACCTCGTCCTCCCGGTCCCAGCCATCGACCGTGGTCTTCTTGGCGGTCTTCCATGGCCGTTCTCCTGGTTCCGGGAGTGCGCTTACCAGGTATTTCATGGGGATGAAGCCGATCTCGCCTCCAGCGCAGAGTTTGAACTGGCGCTTCATCAGCTGGTCGCTTCCTTGCAGGGCCAACTTGGGTTTGGTGAGTTTGGTCTTCTCCTCCCAAACCCTCTCCAGCTGTCCCCGTTCGCACGAGACCGTGAGATTCGGGGCAGTGTCCCCGGGCGTGTGCGGCCCGGGTCCCGATGTTGCATGTGCCCCCACTCCCATGGATCGTTGAGCCGCGTGAACCACCTGGAACATACGGGCCGCGATCAGCCGGGAGGTCACATCCGTGTAGCGGTTGTTGTTGGGGGCGAAGCCCAACTCCCTCGGCGCCGTCTCCCTTGCCCGGTCGGGCGAGTCCCACCGGGTCGCGAGGTCCTCCATCGAGACAAAGCCCTCATCAGACAGCGTCGCTTGGATGAACCACGGGATGCCCTTGAGGACCATGAGGTTCCTGGCGGTCTTGTGGAGTTTAGCCACTGCGTCCGTGTACGCATCGGGAACCTCCTGTGGTGGTGCCACCAACTCATCCGGCGTCGCCGCCATGGTGTGGGTGGGCGGGGTTTCAGATTCCAAGACAGAAGGGAAGTGCCCACTTGAGCCAAAATGGTGGCCCAAGTGGACACTTACAAAGAGTCAAGACAAGCGACCACCTGCGGTTAACACTTTAGCCCAGACTCTTTGAAGCACCACTCAGGTGCTACTGAGGCCTTATTCGCAAAACGGTGCCTCCTTTTTTGCCGCATAAGGGTTAGTGCCAAAATGGGAGGATTGCCCAGTTCCACTGGGCAGCTCCCCTCAGCAGCTGATGGGAGTAGGATTGATGCCACTCCCAACGGACGGATCGCATCAGCTGCCAATACCAACGGACGAGCTGGTCGTTGGGGGGGTCCTCCTTCCCCGTATGCCGTGGGGTCCCGCCGCCGCATCTCAGGGCCCTCGGCACCTGTGCGTGCAACTGCCCTGCTGCGGACCCTGGGGGGTGCCTGGGAGGGCGTCTCAGGGCCCTCGGCACCTGCGCCCTCCCCCTGCCGCCTTGCCTGGAGGCACGGGGGGAAGAGTGTCAGGGCCCTCGGCACCTGCTCTATCCCCCCTCACTCAATTTCCGGGAGGACGATCGCCTCCTTGTCGGACTGAGTGTCCACGCTCTCGTCAGTGTCCGAGGAGAGGGAGATGGAGGCCTCGGAGTCCTGTGCTGCATAGGGCTCCACGGCCATCCACGTGTTCGGGAAGGTGAAGTGCCGGAAACATCTGGTGCATCCTAGGTACATCTCCGGTTCAGCATGGAAGTCCTGCTCCGCCAGCTCCGAGATCTTGGGCGGCCCCGGCCTCCAGCCACACCCCACTGTGACGCCATCCGTGTCCAGTAGGTGCATGCTGTAGGCTTTGGTGGGACCCTTTCGGGCCGTGGTGGCAATCACCGTCAGTGGACCCCGAGGCGGAGGCACCTCATCTGCAGCCACCTTGGTGATGGCCGGCTTGTCGGCGGGGATCACATCCCAGCTGGCATGTGAGGGCGGTGTGTCCGGGACTTCCTTGAACAAGGCCTTTGGTGAGGCAGGGCACTCCACCCTGTCCGCCCAGTCCTCATGTCCGAGGTCGACTCGGACCGCCCTTCCTGCCTCGAGTTGCATGGACGGGAGCTTCTGGAGAACCTGGTCCCAGATGGAGCACACCACGTGTCGCTTCTCCCGGGTGTAAACATCCGCCGTGGATTCCTTGAACCAGTTCCCCAGGTACTGGCGTTGGTCCCTCGGTATGTGAGCCTGGAATGCACAATCCGGCATGAAGACCCGGAAGGAGTACCACGATAGTTCCGCCACATCCTTGGCTGGCGCGCCCTGCTTCCCCAAGGCGTCTTTGAGCCACCTCAGGGACCTGTCTGGGGTGCCTGGGCGGGGGATGAAACCCGTCCTGTCCTTATTGATCGTGGGGATCAGGTAGTCCATCTCGCGAAACTCCTCCGAGGCCCTGAATCTCTTCCACCACTTTTCCAAGGGGATCCACCATCTGGCTCCCGAGAAAGAGAATAATGGGGCGATGAGCGGGACCGGGTTCCGTTTGATGGCCACTGCCGACGTGGTCTTTGTCTGCCAGGCGAGCAGCTCCAGGGTGTTGCTCGTGGACCTGACCGTCTGCGGCGAGGTGTGCTGCACGTCGTTGAAGCGCGCACTGCAGGCTAGGTTGAACCTGGCCATCGCCATAATGTACCTGTCTACTGCTTTGGTCAATTCCGGGACCCGGTTCTCCGAGGGGCCCCCTTCCGCCCCTTGTTCCAGGGCCCAAACAATCGCCCGGGTCGGAACCACCGCTTTACGCTGTGGCTTGACCTGGGTGTCCACCAATGTCTCTTGGATGGCTTTTCGCTTCGCCAGGAGCTGTTTGTGTTCGTCAACGTTGAGCATGCCGAGTTTAATGGAGAGCCACTTTAAAGTGCCCCACCACTTCTGGAGCTTCGCCGGGGTGACCTCCAGCGTGACCGCCTGGTTCATGAGGTGCCGTACGTCCCCGGCCGTCCAGGGGAGGTTCTGGAAGCCGATCTTGCGCATGCCCTCATAGGCCAAGCAATGTGCTCGGATGGTCCGGAAACGGGCATCTCCGAACAGGTGGCCAAACTCCTCCAGCTCCTTGGCCCCCATCACCTGGTGCATGTAGGGGATCTGGTGGCGGAAGGGAATGAAGTAGCCCAGGAGGCGTTCCAGCCACCTGGCCCTCAAGTGCTGTTCCAACGCTCGTTGGGATGTCGGCAGTTGGGTTTTGATCTTCCCTGGTTTCCAATGCCGCCACTTGTTGGCCACTGCCAGGACATCCGGGGCCTCAATCGATCCGGAGAGGATCCACTCCTCACGGTCCCGGATGGCCTGTTCCATTTCCAGTGGAGAATAGGTGTACGATTGTCTAGCGCCTGCCGCACGAAACAGAAGTTGCTGCAGGGTCTTAGTAGCGAGCTCCAAATCCGCCTCCTCCAGCGGTTGTGGTTGGGAGCCGAGTATCCTTGCGAGGATCAAGTTGTAGGTGTCCGAGGCCACCAGGACATGGTTATCGTCGGGTGCCATCCCCACGATTCGTGTCCACGGTCGCGGGTCGAAGACCACCGCATCCGGGTTGGCAACCTGGTCCTTTTTGACCCATTCCAGGCAGCACGCCACGAGGATTTCCCCGTCCGACTGCACTGGTGCAAATCCAAGGTCATGCAAAATCAACTGGACCGCGGTTGGGACCCCTAGGAAGGTCGTTCCAAACGGGGAAGGGAGGCGGGGCCTCCACATCATCATGATCCACTCGAGCCCGGAGCCAAATCTCTAGGCGCCAACCCCAACCCAACAACAGGGGGGGCCCCAAAACCCCGGAAAGCCAAACCCGAAAACGGGGGGGGGGGGACCCGAGCCTCCACGGAAAGGGAAAAACCAAACGAGGGGGGGAGCCCAGGCGCACTCCGGACCAGCCCAAGCGCGCCCATTTTTCTCGCCTGGTACAGGTCAAGGCCTGTGCTGTGCCCGGGGGGGATATCAGCGCCATCGGCAGCTGTCCTCCCCCGGGGTGCCCTGCGAGTCCGTTCCGGATGGCCGCAGTGCTGCATGATCACACGGCCCCCTTGGCAATGTCGTCAATGCGCTTGAGCGCCGCCGCCTCCGGGTTCCGGAGAATCAGCTCCCAGATGGCATCTGAAACATGGCCGGTCTGGGTGACGTGGCTGAACCTAAACCGTGGGACTTTCTGGTCCACCACGGAGACATCCCGCAGCGGGGCAGACGGCTCTACCCGGCGGTAGAACTCCAGCCGTTCCTTGACCCAGCGGTTGTACAGTCCATCGGGCGGCTCGTCCAGCACCAGCTGAAGGATGGCCTTGCCGGCCCGGATCTGGAGGAGGCGAGTGCCCCCTCCCCCGGCGCGCCAGTACCCCTTGCAGTACTTGCACATATAGCCCCCCCGGGTCTCCCCCTTCGTCTTGGGGATGAGCTCCCATGGGGTGACTGAGCTCAGAACCAGGCCGCACTCCATGTGCGCCCAGAAGACGTGCTTCGTCTCTGCCAAGAAGTTCTTCTTCTTGTAATCCTTGCCCACCACGCCGTGGACGTTGTCCGATGTGATGGGGGGGTAGACGATCCCCTCATCGCCCTCTCCCTGGGGCGGATGTCAGGGCCATCGACACCTGTCCGGCACCCGGGGGCGGAGGGGTCCAGGCCCATCAGCTTGATCATGTCGTTGGTGTAGCCGAGCTTGCGGTAGATGGAGGGGGCCACTGAGTCGGGGACTGCGCCGACCCACCACTGCTTCGTGTTGCAGCGCCAGTTGACTTTCACCTCCGCCAGGGCCCCCGGGCCTCCAATGCGGCCCTCTGGTACACCTCCGGGAACTGCTGGAGACTCTCCACCGGGACAGATATGCGCTCATCACATACCGCCCGGAGGATCATCTGTTCCTTGGAGTCCGCCACGTCCTGGACCGGGAGCTGCATTACCTCCGCCGGGGTGTCCGTGAGGAAGGCCCGGGCCGCAAGGACCTTGCCCATGGCCCGGTAGACCAGGCGCCACTCCGGTCCTGTCTGCGGAAGCGGAAGGCCCTCCTCCTTCAGGAAGCACCGAGCATCTTCCTTCAGGGTCTCCCAGCCTTCCAGGCGGATCTGATTCTGGGCCTTGTTCTTCGGGCCCCGCTGTCTAGGGCCCTGAAGCAATGGCAGGGACTCCCAGACTCCCCAGAGCTGGCGCAGAGTGAAGCTGTGACCAAACATCCCCAGCAAGCCTGGGAGTGTCCAGGACGAGATCTGGCGCGCCCAGTGGAAGTCCTCCTCCGGATCGTGGGGGGCCGCCCAGAAGATGGATCGCAGGTCCTCGGGGTATGGTCGGTCCCCCGCCTTGGCCTGCTGGTTCAGCTCCTCAACGGAGTACCTGGCCCATGGGAGTCCACCCGCCTGGTGGTTCCTGGGATGCGTACCCTTTTCCAGCGCCTCCGGATTCACCTTGGTGAGGTTGTTGGCCCAGTCCGGGACGTGTACGGGCCCCGGTCGTCGGACCCAGCGGCCCGCAAAGATGCGGACCTCTCCGACACGCTTGCTCATCATCCAGCGCAGGACCGCGAGCTGCACCTCCGGGTCCTGGGTGTCCAGGCCCCCCGGGGTGGCGGACGGCTTGTCAGGGCCCTCGGCACCTGAGCTCGTCGCACCAGAGCCCGAAGCTGGGGGGATGGTGGGCTGCCTGTCAGGGCCCTCGGCACCTGGGCGCGCCGCACCAGAGCCCCCCGCCTTTGGAATGGGGATCCCCGCCAGATCCGGCAGATCTGCCAGGAGGGCCGCCGGAAAGGGGTTCCTACCCAGCGAGATGACCGCCTTGGCTTCGAGGTAAGAGTCCGTGAGGGACGTGAGGTCGTCCATGCTGAAATCCCTCCATGCCGTGGTCGGCTCAAAGACCCCTGTCTCAATGGCAACTCGGACCTCGCTAGGCCACGCACTGAATGGAGGCTTGATGGGCTCGAGCATTCTGGTCTCGAGGGCGCCCTTCGCTTGTCTGGCCTGGTGCTTTGCCTTCGCCTCTTCCGCAGTGGTCTGGGCCTGGAGGAGCTCCGGTGTGGGCCTCCCCCAGTCCGCGCCCAGCTTATCCAGCAGTTTCTCGCGGAAGAGGTCCAAGTCCAAATTCTTGAGGAGTTGGCCCCCATCGCCTCCTCCATCGATGGCCCCTCCTTGAAGCTCGTGGAGGACCGCCGCGGATCGCTCCACCGCTGCCACCTGGTCTGCCTTCTTGGCCTCCTCCTGGGCGATGGTGGTGGCGTTGAGCCGGGTCTGGATTTTGAAGGCCTTCACTGCCGACGGGTGGAAGGCCCTGCACTCCTGGCCCTCTTCCTTGTCGCCCGGCAACGGGGGCCTTTCCCCCATTGGGGCCGTCAGGAAATCCTCGTCCAGCTCCATGGGGCAGTTCCTGATCACCGCCCGGACCGAGGAGGGGACAAAATCCGAGAAGCTGGCCTGGTCCAGGTTCTCGCATGCCATCGGGTCGGTGGCCAGCTCGCTGACATCCACCGAGGCGCTGAGCTTGAGGTCGCGGGCCCGGTCCGTATCAGGGCCATCGGCACCTGCGGACCGGGCCGCCGTCCAGACCGCATTGCCCTGGTCATCCACTGTCAGCTGCCAGTGCGTGCCCGCCATTTCCAGGGTGGCCAAGTTGGACGCCGTGTCGATGGGCTCCGTCTTTTTGCCGCACCCCATACACTTCCTGGCGCCCTTCTTCACCCAGGGCATGGTGCAGCAGGGGCAGATCCAGGATGTGGGCTCCTTACCCAGGGGGCGGTTCTCCAGGCCCCCATACCCCAGGCCAGCGCGCTTGCCAACCTTCTGTCCCGGGGTGCTGAGCAGGGCCTCATGCTCATACTTCATCTTGGCGATGTAGAACGCCTCCACCACGCGCTCCAGGCCCCCCTGCTTGAGTTGGGGGCCCTCAAAGCCTCTCAGGAGCCGCTGGACATCCTTGGCCTGCAGTCGGCGGAGCCTGGTGGCCGTGGTCGCATCAAAACACGGGAAGTCGCCCGCCATCTGGTCCGCACTGAATTGGTAAAGGCCCTCAGAGACTTTGAGGGCCTTGGTGAAGACGCTTCCCCCTGGCGGGGGGGCTGCGGGGTCCTCATCCCCCTCCGAGGACGCCTGCGCCCTGGCCTTTTCCATCAGGTCCTGGCGTCCCTGCCACTTGGTGTCGGACATCGGGGGGTCCACCTCATCTTCCGCCAGGGGTTCCTCCATCGGGGGCTCCTCCTCGTCTTCCGCCAGGAGTTCCTCCATGGGAACATCCGGCTCTGGAGGGTCGAGAAGCTCCAGGAACGCCCCTGGGGGGCGTGTCAGGGCCTTCGGCACCTGCGCCACCCCAGGGGAGGAGTCCGCCATCAGCTCGTCCTCGGCCTTACGCTTGGCTGGGATGAGTGGGGCTTGCTCCAGCTCGTCGGCGCTGGAGAAGAACCGTTCGTCCGGTGCCTGAGGGACCTCAGCCGCCAGGACGGTCCAACCTTCTTCCTCCTTTTTCACAAGGCTTGCCAGGTACTTCGCCATGGATGCCTTTGCCTTCGCCTTAGCCTCTGCAACCGCGGCACCAGCATAGGCGGGGGCGTACATGGCTTTGATAGGAGGGGAATGAGAAGTTTCAGATTCCAAGACAGAAGGGAAGTGCCCACTTGAGCCAAAATGGTGGCCCAAGTGGACACTTACAAAGAGTCAAGACAAGCGACCACCTGCGGTTAACACTTTAGCCCAGTTTGTTTAAGAGCGACGTGTTTATCTTGTTTCTTCCTTCTTCTGTTTGTTTTTTGGGGGGTCCCTTCTGTTTTTCGTGTTATTTGTTTTTCGGGTCCCATTCCGTTTTTCTCGTTCCAACGATTGTTCGATTTGCTGTTCGGTTTTCCCCCCCTTTTTTCCGTGCGCTTTGTTTTTCATTTTTTTCGGTGGGGAGGGGGGGTCCGCAGGTTTGCTTTCTCTTCGCGGCTTCGCGGGTCCTGGTGGTGCCAGGCCTGCTCCAACTTGGCGCGGAGCTTCTCCATGGCAGCGCTGCGCCGGGCCGCGGAGCGGAAGCCGCGGCAGTCCTGCGCGGGGCCCGGGTGGGCCCGGGGTGGGCCCGGGGTGGGCCCGGGTGGGGTTGGGGAGGTTGGGGGGGGGGGGGGTTGGGGTTGGAGTGGTTGGGGTTGGAATTGAGTAAAAAAAGCGGGGAAACGGGGAGGAAACCAGGTTTTTAGTTTGATTTTTACGATGATCGGTATGTTTTTCTCAAAAAAAAGAAATGGGCTTGTTGGGGGTGGGGGTTAGGGTTGGAAGCTGGGGATTGGGGGGGGGGTTTGGGAGGATATGGAATCCGACAAAAGATATACCTTGTTGGGAAGCCAGTGGAAACCAACCTAAAATCTGACCCTGCGTGGATGCTCGGGCAAAAACGGTAAGTGGTTCGCGACTTGGGATATGACCCACCCCAGGGAGTCCAAAGGCCTGAGTTACGGAGGCCGTTTAAACACGGAAGCTCTGGGCACCAACAACAAGGCTAGTTCAACTTGCGGTGTCGAGTCGTAATCGAAGTTACCGAGAACTTACTAGCTTGCGGAACACCATTCAGAATCTTGCTGCTCAGCAGGGAATGAGGGAATGACCTCCAGAAGAACCATCCCTTTCCTTTCAGAGAATGCCATTCCGGTTCTCACGGCTTTTCGCACGGGACTCTCAGGGAGGTCAGCTTTAATTATCCGGGTCTTTGGGGCTTTGGACCCCTCATGACCTGGTGCCGTGTTTTCACCCACCTTTTCTTCTGGGTTTGCAGGCAAGCCTTTGAGCCCTGGTTTCTTGTGCAGGGCATATGGGGAGGCAAACCTCCAAGCCAATCCAAAGCACTAAAGCAAAACCGGCGGTTGCCCTTTTGGCTTCCGATTCCAAGGCGGAGGCACCCTCAAAGAACAGAAACCCTATGCCCAGCTTCCCCAGCGTCAACATCCAAGCTGGAATCCTGGTGGCTCCAGCCTGATCTGCTGAAAGTTGAGCAATGTAGATGTCAAATCGGGAGTTTCCTCACCCCAAGTCTGAAGTGAACACATGGCTGGGCACCAAGTCACCGCTGAAGATCCGGCCTGAAATCCCCCCCGCAAACGGGGATTTTGGACCCACCGTTGGCCTTCCGGAAGGTTCCCTTTGTGGCCAGAAGGGTACCCAAGACACACACCCAGACCAAAGGTCTCTGCTTCGGGAAGAAGAAGCGCGGGAAAAGCAGGGGTCTCATTGGTTGAAGCATTCCCACTCACGCGACACTCTCTCAAGGGTGATGTTTATAGGTATGAAACACAGGTAACCCCCCAGAACTGGGACATTTCCCCCTCCCCCGACCCAAAAAAAAGGAAAAGAACACAACACAACAACATGGGTTGATGTTTTTCTTTTCAAGGGCAAACCATGCATAAACCGAGTTGTCCACAATCATGGCTTCAAAATCCCCAGCAGCTGGGATCTGCCACCAATCCCCGAGCCTCCACGGTGAACACCGCCAAGACCCCCAGCTGGGAGAAGGCCTCCAGGGCGCTTCGCCACTTCGCCTCCACCTGAAGCCAAGGAATCATCGCTTTTGGAGAGGAACATCCACCTATTAATA
The DNA here is from genome assembly GCA_963377175.1 of Effrenium voratum. Lineage (NCBI taxonomy): Eukaryota > Dinophyceae > Suessiales > Symbiodiniaceae > Effrenium > Effrenium voratum. Next base: position 599,513 of record CAUJNA010003749.1, on the reverse strand, counting down.
AACTGGGGTTGACTGATATGGGGCCAACATTACTAGGTTCCTTCAGTAGAGAAGTTAGAACAAGGGTACATGTTTCTTTCTAGAGTCTATTTTAGTAGGGGAACCCTCCCCCAAAACAGGGTGAGACAGGGCACTATGGGGGACCTAGAAGGATTGCAACGGGGAATGAGACAATTGGATCCGGACCACCCTCCCCGATTGGGCTTCCTGTTTTCGGGAATTTCCGGTTTCCCCTGTAGAAACCAGTGAGCTAGTTGGAATGACGTCAAGAAAAGCCAGGAGAATGGGAGTCTAACCCCAGGAAAAACCATCACCGAGTTGGTTTTTCTTATTCGGGAATCCCCGAACCTGGCCATTCCCAACACCCGGACTTGGTCCTTCCCTACGCGCGACAGGAAGGAAACGAGTCATTGAGGAATGCCCTACCCCCCTAACCCCCCACCTTCCGACGGAGAAATCAAAGCCTGGTCAAGTGTAACACGCAAATTGGTTTGTGTTTCTATTTTTGAGGTACCCTTTTGAGGTTGATTCCAATTAAGGCGAAACCAAAGGATGACCACCATTTCGTCAGCACAAAGAAAAGAAAGGAAATGGGTGCTTCCGACTTCCGTTTCCTTAAGCAAGCCCTAAGAGTGAGAAAAGAACTTGGTCAACCTTCAGCCCGACGGATTTTCTATCTGTAGCACCATCATTTAAGTTAAAGGGCAAGGATCCCAGAGGGTCCATCTAGAGGCTGAGGATGGCATTTGGGGAGAGAAAAGGGGTCTAAGCACCTCCTTAGAAGGTACCAAGGGATTTTCTCGGGATGTGGCACCATCATTTTGTAAGGATCGGTGCTTCCGCCAAGGGCTCCGGCAAAAAAAACAGGACTCCCGAGCTTTGGGGCGCCAAAATCGCTGTCTCATCCCATGGGCAACACTCGATCCGCATGTCATGGCTTGCGGTCCAATCCCTGTCCGATCCTCAAAATGGATCTCGGGTGGTTGGTTCCTTCCGTATAGCCTCGTTTTTCGCTCATGAAGTGCAAAAGAGCACGAGTCAGTATACTTTTCACCCCAAACCTTGCACAAGTTAGGGGAACACTGTACGACATGGCTCGCAAAGCTGCAATGTGTGGTCCTTCCAGGGATATATACGGACTCCCCAACAAAAACAGAACCATTCCCCCTGCACATAAGCATCCGAGAAACAAAAAACAAAGCAACCACAAGGTCACGGTTCAAGCCACCAAAGGGTTACACTGTGGGCCTCTCTTTGATGAGGGAACGGATCCCCCCTCAGTTTTTGAGGGTCCTTTTCCTTCGATTCCAGTGCAGCAGTGGGAAGACCAAAACGGCTGAAATTCGCCCTCTAAATGGTTTGAGGGTTTCACCATCCCCGAAGCTTTTGTTTCAAACCCTTCAAGATACAAACGCAAGGACTTGGTTGACGTTGGAAGGGGAGCAAAAATTCAAATGTTAGCAGTTAAGTGGTTGGATTTCAACCACTAAACCACAATAATATCAAAAATGGTTCAACTGTTTCCCAACGACAACCATGAGGAGACAAGCAGGACCCGCCTCGGACCCCGGACCCAACGGACCCGCAAAGTGAGATCTGGCCCTTTGGGGGCAAGCCGAAAACCTGGACAAATGGGAAGCCAACATTGGGAAAACCCAAAGGTTAAAAGGTCGGTTCTTGGATCAGCAACCGCAAAAAATGTCCCACCCTCAAACCCCTTGCAAATAGGACAAAGGCGACATTACTCAAATTTCAAGAGTAGTTGACGGGTCCACGCACCTGACAACCTAAGGAACACAAGAACGAATCCTAGTCAAAGGTACAAAGAAAGGTCCAACATAAATTGTCTTCTTCCGAAAAAAGAACAAGTCATAGCCTCTACCGGAGATCCCTTGTCCTTTTTTCGGCCTGACCCGCGCGAATCGAGCCGTGGATTCGAATCGGCCGATGCGTCGAGCGGTCCTCGTTGGCATCTCGGACGAGCACAACGGCGCCGCTGCCGCGGCGCGGCGCGGCATTCAAAAGCACGTGCCCGGAGAGGTCCGACAGAATGGAGGCGAGGTCCTCCAAGGCGGGCAGACGGGATGTTAAATCTCCATGAGAAATAATTTGGGCATGGGTTAACATAAAACCAGGGGATGTACATGAGAGGCAAATTGAAGTGGAAAGGGAAACTGACTGGGGTGGAAAGTTGGGAAAGCCCTCAGTTGGCTCAAAGAAAGCTAGTGGCAGACATTGCATGAGAGGTGTATTGGGTATGGGTGAAAATAAAACCGGGATATGGAACGCCGGCAGCCAAATGGTTCAGCACTGGAAAGTGGGGGAAGTCCTCAGTCAGCTTAAACAAAGCTTCGACAGAGGCAGGCATCCATGGGAATTCTTGGAGTTGAGAAAGGGCAATGGCCTCCAAGTGTTCTGGACTTCCGTTTTAGCTCTTAGCTCATTGCCAAAAGGGTAAAACATGGGGGGTCCTTTTGGGAATAACAAGCAGGTCTCACAGGCAACAAGTTCTGACGCTTTGCTAGTTAAGAGGGAACATAAAGGAAAACCATAAGCGGACCTATACTTTGTCGGACCTCAAACCTCTTGGGAAAACTAAGACAACCTGTATCTGAGTGCCAGGTAGGGTTCCGGGAAAGATGCAAAACATGCTGGGCTAGTTATGGTAGCACCTGATGCAAAAGGAAGTAAACTGCTAACTTGTGCAGACGGTTGATTCTACCTTGAGCTGTTGAGAATGTTCCTTTGGTGTCCGATTGAAGTGGCTCCAACAAAAGGGCGTAGAATTACAGAAGGGCCCCTCATGAGACGCTCTCTCTAGAATTACCCACCGGGGAGCTTCATGGAATTCGGAATCTTCTTGCTGGTTCTCAGCAGGGAATAAGATAGACTGACCCTAAGAAAAACCGCGCCCTATGGTTTCCTTTAAGGGAATCCCTAGGTTCATTCCCAACACCCTGAGTCATTCCCTACTGACCACCGGCAAGTCTTCCCAACTGATAGATGGGTCCATCGTACCCCAGATGACCGAACGCGAGTTCCTTGCTCCCAAGCAAGAAGCAGACACGTCGCTGAGACAAACACATGTGAGAGCCATCTACATTTGATGAAAACCATGTATCAAGGGACACAAAGGATACAGACCGGCAGACAGACAACCCAAAGGGAAAAAAAACAGACAAACAAAAACCACGCAGTCAGCCAAGTAGGCAGGCAGCCAAGCAGGCAGCCAGGTAGGCAGACCTTGGCAAACAAGCAAACCCAAACTCACACTGCATGGCTCAAAGTATTTGGTCCAACACCAATACGAACCAACCATGTTGGGAGTGTAATTCCTCATGTCCATGTGGCATGGCAAAACCACACCCTCATGGAGCAACAAATGAGCAGAACCTTTGACGCTTGAGTCTACCAACATGCTCATAGAAGCCATCATCACATCGCAGTAGAACCAGCTACTAAAGTGGCCCTTTTGGGGGGTCTTGGACGCTGCCCATGTGGCATGGTAAAAACCAGACCCCCATGGAACAACCAATTATGCAATGGGTATGCGTCAAGATGGGAGTATCCTAGCAAAGACAAGTTTCCTTTTGGTTTCCTCTTGGTTTGCTAGAAAGGATTGGTTCCTTTTTAAGCTTCCCTTCAACATGATTAATAGATTTTATTGTTTCCTTCATTTTTGAGTCACTGGTAACATTTAAAATGTCTCCTAAGTCTACCCCAGTTTCAAATCGAGTTTTTTCTCCAAAAAAAATAATAACCCAACAGCCCAGTGGGCTCCTTCCGTGGCTGTCCGCTGCTATGGAAGTCGTTGAGGGAGCAGTGGACCAGCGCAATAGCGCTGCCCCAGATGTGCAGCGCCAGCACCGCTTGGCGCACGTCTTCGTCTTCCAAGGAGCCATGGGCCTGGACGGCTGAAGAGGACGAGCGCTTTATCCATGGATCTGGGTGAACTATAATATTTCACCAGCCTGAAATAAGGTGGTTTGGGGGGCTATTCCCAACATAAACCACCATTTGGGGTGAATTCGGTCACGTGAGGTCGTTATAATTCACCCAAATGGATACAAACACAACCTCAGCTCAGGCCTTCCCCGAAATAAGACGAAGCTTAAGGCTGTTGGGTCGAATTTGGAGGTGTGTTTTGGGTTTTTGTGGGGGACCCGGAACCCTGTAGCGAAAATGATTCACCCGGAACCATGCAAAGAACTCGAAAGGCGGATATCCGCAACTCTCAACTCATTCTGGCTGGGGCTTTCCCTTACTTAACCTTCACTTGCCCGGGTTTTGATTGTGATTCACCTAAACTCAAGCCTTCCCCTAAATAAGACTAAGTTTTTAGGCCGTTGGGTCGAATTTTGAGGTGCTGTTCTTTTTTGGTGGGGGGAGGGGAGGAGCTCAAACCAGCAGACCGACAAAACCAAGCCCGAAGTGTGTGCGTGTGCTTTTGGAGGGTATTCCATGTCTCAGTCTAAGGTTTGAATATATGACAACCCCCCCTGCTCCTCCCTCCGTTTCCTCAGAATAAGTAGGACCTGAAGGCCGTTGGGTCTTCTGTTTGCGGGAAAAAAAGAAGAGGGAAGAGGGTTGTTAGCTTTTCTTTGACCTCGTTGTTTTTTTTTCTTTGTTGAAGATGCGGGGGGGGTGAGGGGTGGGAAGGGGACTGTGGCCAAAATCCGCCGAGGCGCGTCCAAAAGCCAGAGGTCGGGATTCGTGCAGTACAGGTCGCAGGACGAATTATGCATCGGCCCTGATGGCCGCACGTCTAAATCTTCCTCAGATGCTGCCTCAGTTGCAGCCATCCGAAAAAAAAAGAAGCCAGGGCAAGTGGCTCGGAACCTCAAACTTGCCCACTTGGGAGAAATCTTGCCAAAAAGGTATCCCATGTTGGGTCCAAATGCTCCTACCCCCCCCCCCCCCCCGGCCGAACATGACCTGAACAAGGAACGTTCCCTTTGCCCCCCCAGCAAAAGGAAACCCAAGCAGGCAACCACCTCAGGGAAGTCTCGTGAAACGCCCGCGCTCGCTTGCAGCGCCCCGGTGTTATGTGGGGAAACCGAACAACCTCAACCAGGGGGCGGGGGGATGGGGCGGGGGGGGCAAAAGGCACTAATCCCAACGTGTCAAGGTGCTTTTTTAAGGGGGACACTTGCTGGAACCTCAAGACAGTTAGAACCCTTGAACAATCACCCTAGGAGCCATCAAGTTGGAACTCAGCAAGCCCCGCACGAATTAAAATGGACCCGTTCGACGTTCGTGGGTCCTGGACGACGATTTTCCTTTAAAGGGACCCCCAGGCAGGTTTCATGTTTATGGGTGGGAGGGTAAACCCCCACAAGGAGGACATCTGGTAAAAGCCCTCAAACAACACGTCAACTGCAAGTCCGCGAAACTCACATCAGAAATGGATTGGAAAAGCAAAACAAACGTGTTGCCTTTGCCGCGAAAATGGCCTTCTCAAAAAGTATGGAGTTCAGCATCTTAAGAAGTGAGGACTTGAAGAATTCCCATCTGAGCATTGTTTTTTTCGAGGTTCAGGGCTAAAATCCATCATCTGAGAAGAAAGAAAAAAAACACGCCGCTCATTTGGAAGACCACGCCATCCCCTTCACCCAAACTTCACGTAAATCGCGCCTACTAGAACCCGAATCGACTCCAAACCCTAGGTCCATTTGCAACCAAAACCCCAAGCATTTGCAACCAAAACCCCAAGCTTCCCGGTATGAACCCCGGCTCGAGCTTGGCGTCTTCGGAACAAGCCGTTTGGTTTGGAACACCCCATGGCAACACCAAGTGATAAGACATCTCTACGCTTGGTATGGGCTGGCAAAAAACTGAAACTGTTTTTTTTGCAGACCCGCGGTAAACATGAACAGAACCAAAAAAAACAACCTGATCCAAGACCAGTGAAGCTTATGTTCAAGTTCAAGTTCCAGGCGCATCGAGGCTTTCACTGCGCTGAAATGCCCTGCTTACCACCCTGAAGTTGGAACGCCTACATAGCACTACACACGCCCATAGCACTACGCCCGTGTCAAACTCAATTTGGAAGGCTGGCAGATCGTGAAAGGCGAAAAGGGGACCTGGCAAAAAACAAACTGATTCGAAAGGCGCAAGTGACAGGATTGCCTGGAATTCCCATTCTGGTTTTGGACACACTTGGGGAGATTCCCTCATGTGAGGTGGTAAGACAAATTTCGGGAATGAGTGTTGAGGATAAGCCTTGGCTCCCTTGAACAAAGCCCATGGCCTGGTTGTCTGGCTTCCCTTTTGGAAGAGAATCACCAAACAAAGATGGGGCCAACAAAAACGCACGCCTCTTGTATGAAGACTCCATAATATGCTGTTCTCCCCCGGTGTTTAGTCACAAGTTGACATCCTACCTACAAACCAGTAGTGGGTGTATGGAGTGGGAAGTCTGGCACTGGTTCTTAGCTCGGCCCACTCCGCCGTGCAAAAAAAACCACTTATTGTCAGGGCAAGTCGAGACTGCAACTTGGGCATGTGTCAACATAGGGGCTCCCCAAAAATGTTGGCTGTTTTCCCTTTCAAACCCTGAAAGGGGTAGCCTCAGAAAAGCAAACCAAACAACCTCATGTCCATGGTAGTGACAATTGGCAGAAACTTCGGGCCACTCCCATGATTTGTCGAAGAAAGGCCCACCCACCCCCGCCAAACAACCACCACCCGCCCACCGCCCGCCCGCCCACCTCCCACCCACTCGCCCACCACCCACCCACCCGCCCACCACCCACCCACCCTGCCACACCCGTTCATAAGCGCGGGAATGCTTGGAATCGACTCGGATTTCGCGCAGCAACTGGTGCTTCTTGATCCTCTTAATCCGTTCCTCCTATTAATAAAGGTCTCCCTAATAATAAATGATTGCTTCCAAAGTTCCAAATCCGGGAATACTACTTTTAGAATAGCCAATACCAAGCCAACTCTGAAGTGTATATTTTCCTGACCGTGCTCAAATCCAGCCCCATTAGGAGTACGTTTCCTTTACTACGGCTGTACTACAAAGTTGCGACTTTCGAGCCGGGGCTCCGGGAGTACTTTTTTGTTGTTCTCTTTCTCTTTCTCTTTCTCTTTCTCTCTCTCTCTCTCTTTCTCTTTCTCTCTCACTCTCTCTTTCTCACTCTCTCACTCTCTCATTCATCACTGAGCCGTACTCACCCGGCCTCCCAGATCCTCGATCAGTTCGTCAAGCTACAATAATGCGCCCCACTTCCTCAGGATCCTTCGTGTCATCGTTGGACCCGGGCCCGCCCACCAGCCACCCACCCCACCACCCACCCACCGCCCGCCCCACCACCCGCCGCCCACCCACACACCCCACCCACCCCACCACCCATCCACCCCACCACCCAACCCACCCCACCTCCAAAGCTGAGGGATAACCCCCCTCCCAAGCTTCCGCTTGATGGTCTTGACTCCTTGGCTTAATCTGGAGGTTGATTCATGTGGGGTCCAGTTTGGATTCGTCTCCTAGTTCGCCCCAGTGGCCAGGCCCATGGCGCCCAGCAAGGTGGTCTTGCCACAGCCGCTGGCCGCGTCTGTGCCCACGCTCCTCAGATTGGACGGGGAAGCCCGCGGTTGGTGTGCCTCCTTTCTTTTCTGGGTTGAAGCCGGAAGAAGTCTAAACTTGTTTTGTATTTCTAAAGTTGCCAAGAAGTGTTGAAACCCAGGAACTTGGAAAGTGAGCAAACAAGGGGGGGTGCCCCATTCAGGGCTTGGGGGTTTCGGGTTTGCGGTTGTTGGCAACCAATGGAACCTCAAAGTGCACTCATTTACCTCGCGAGTGGTGGGGTCATCACAACTTCCCATGCTGCAGTGTCCCCAACAAAAAAGGCACCGACTCCGAAGAACAAACACACCCACTAAACCAAAGAAAAACTGGGTATCACCCAAGGGACAAACACACATCTTACAAGTACTTGAATGACCGCCCCGTGCAGTATGTGGTTGAAACCCCTTAGGCAAGGGCAGTCTCCACTTACCAAATGAAACAAGTCGTCCTCCCAACAAGAAATCTGAGGAGAAATTGATAGGGGAGGGGGCTGTCCCTGAATAAGCCTAGTATAAGCCGTTGAAAAGGTGAGTGCCCCCCTCCCAATACCCCCTTCGAGGTCCACGAAGAAAGCGGTTGTGAGGGATTCTCAAACTTTACCTTGGGGTCCCGCCTTTCCGGTTTCCCTTTAAGCCGCCGTTTAGAGGGCTTTTTGAGTTGATAGCCCCCTTGGAGTTCCAAGACATTGTGTTCCGTTACGAGATCTATACAGGCCTTGATACATCCCCCAGAGCGGTCCCCAAACCTACATGCCCTTTTGTTCATTGCCATAGTGGCTCTCTACCCACTCAACCCCTTCAACCCAGGGTGGTCTGGAGGTAGCGGAAGCCATCTTCGAACTTGGGGGATTTCAAACGCAATCCTTCCAAGACTCACCAGCACCACTCGCTTCTCCCGCGGCACGCAGGCCAACTCCTGCAGTAGCTCGAAAGCAGCGCGTGGCCTCCGCGCTCGCGCATTGCGAGCGATGCACCGCTCGCTGACCCGATCCCCCCCACTGCCCGCAAGCCAGGGGACAACACAGAATCAGGGTTGAGAAAAAGAGCCAGGCGATGAAATTGCAGCCAACCAACCTCTAGCAACGTTTTGGTTCTCATCACCTTGCCATGGCTCCCCTTGCAGGTTTGCTCTCAAATGTTGAATCGACCTATTGTGGCGACCAGCTGTATATAAGTATTGCATCTTCCATAAACCTCATATGATACTCTTTAATACCCTGTCATAGCGAGAGAGTGGCTGTATATATTCACCATCTTGAACCCACCTGGAGTCTCCATGGTCCTTTAAAAATGGGGTCATGACCCCATTATTTTGGGTAGTGACCTCATTTCAAAGGGGTCATGGAGACTCCAGGCAGTTGGAAACAACAACTCACACGGAGAGGAGAAGCTCTTGGGGTTGACCATTCTGGGTTTCCATGCGCCAGGCGGCGTCCATGTTGAGGTGGAGCAGCACCGCTGGTTGACTTGCCACACGGGGCCATGTATGGGTCTAGATTGGAACTTACCGCGTTGGTTGGAACATTTAAGTACCCTAAGGGTCAAAATTGATTTTGGACCCTTAAAATGGGTTGTTTTGGAGGGTCCTTCAGGGGTCGGGGTTCTGCATTGGAGGGCCCAGGGGTGTGCATTGGAGGGGGCATGACCCTTAGGGTATAACCATTCCCAAAGATCCGATCGAACAGCCAAGGGTTTTCCTGGAAAAAAGTCGAAGAACCAAAGACGAGCAAAGATTCGATCGAACAGCCAAGGGGCGTCCGATTTCCCGGAAATTGAATCAAAGATGCAAAGACGGACGAGCTGATGGAACTGCCAAAACTGCCAAGGTACCCAAACGGAAACCAAAGGGAACCCCTCCACCCATTCCACCCATCCTAGAAAACAACTCAAGGCAACCACGCGGACAAAATCGGGCTGGCAGATAGAAGGTCCCAACTCGGCTCAAAAAGTGGGCCCGTTTTGCGGTATCCTGGGGTTTAGATCCCGATGTCATCTAACTCGCCCGGCCTGGCAGTCTTGAGCCCGGACTGGGGAGCCTCCGGGTGGCGGAAGACCAGGGGCAGGGGCACCTGGCGTTTTCGGCGGCGGTTTGGGGCCTCGGAGGCGGTGTCATGGTTGACCAGAAGGAAAAACCCTCCATTTGGGAGGGGAAGGGGGGGTTCCTCCCCCCAAAAGACATATATGAATCAACCAGGGGCGGCTGTGTGGTGGGGGAAATCCTAAGCTAAAAGTAAGCCTCTGAGCCATTAAGGGTGTAAACAATGACCCATCCCCTTTTATGGTCTCCTGAGCAGACCAAACTTTCTGCGTTACTCAATGTTAAGTTTGGATGAATCCAAGCTGAATCCAAATGTTAATTTGCAGTCGAGCACGCATTATGTGCTTCCCCATTTGCAAGGGGCCTGGCCCCTGATTATGGCCCTCCAGACTAATTGAGAAGTTGATACGTGCCATGGTCAAAATTTCTTCGGCCAGAATCATAATGCTTACCCTGGCTGTCTCAAATCCCTATAGGGTTGATGACAAACCTACCAAACCCAAGCTAAGGAGCTGGTGAAAAGGAAAACCAGAAGGAAGCCAACCATATTTGGGAGGCCTGGCACCGGGACCCCCGATTTTTCCGGGGTCCCCACACACCATGGACCCAAAAAACCATGGACCTCCCGCCCCCGGTTTTGGAGGCTTGAGCCCGCTCGCCAGAGCCAGGTGGGAGGTTTCCCCTCGCCTTGAGGGCCTGGTAGGCCGTGGCCAGTCGGATGCGCTTCCTGCGGCCGGGGGTGATGAGCAGCAGCGAGATGAAGAGGTCCTCGCGGGGGTGATGGGCGCGGGGGAATGGTGGGCGCGGGGGGGAATGGCGGGGGTGATGGGCGCGGAGGTTGGGGGGGGGGAGGGGAGGTGAGGGGGGAGGGGAGGGGAGGTGTTTTACTCTTCCGGCCGGTTCGGCGGCTGGAGGGAGAGCGGAAATGGCGTGAAGACTCAAAAAGAAACCAAAGGAATCCACATGAAATGACGGAAGACCAAAGGAAAGGGACTCCGAGTTGGGCAAGGAAAACCCAAGGAGAAAAGGAGACCCTGAAAGAAACCAGACTTAAACCCATGCCCCGGAAACAGAAAACCAAACCTCCAGTTGCTGAAGCGCCCTGGAAAGAACAATAATGCCCTCCAAAACCTGCGGGGAAACAGGAAACATATTCTTATGCAAATGCAAGCAAACCTGCGAATTTAGGGCGGGGTAGAAGGCTTACGAGACTGGTTCGGAGGCATAGAGGAATTAGTAAGGTTCCTTTCATAGGTGTGTCTTTCTTGAGGGATCCTTCATGGTTTCCTCTTCAGGGGACCAAACCCCGGGATCATTCCATTTCTGCAAGAAAAGAGGTCCACGCCCCCAACAAAAAAAAACTCCTTTGCCCCCACCTACCCCCCTTAAGCTTAAAGGGCTTCTCTTGCAGGGGAGGCTTAGGAAGCCTTGCAGGGGAGTGGGGAAGGGGTATGGGGGAACAGGCATTCATAGCCTCTATTTCCTACCTACACCAGCAAGAACAGAGCTCCACCCAAAGAAGCAAACGAGAAAAAAAAAGGAACAAGACACCCTCATCGCCTCCCTTGGCCTCACGGCCGGGTCTTAGGGGGGAGGGGCCCAGAAAGTCGAGGCCCCTCCTCGCCTCTCTCAGCTCATCCGCCGCTCGGGTCCGTCGGACGTCCGACGAGGTCTCCGATATGTGTGTGCTTCTGTTTCTTTGAGGGTTCCCCTTTTGACCTTGACCAATTTGGCATAATTTGGCCATTTGTACCTGGTTGCTGTTGCCCCCCCCTGCACAAAGTTTGACTTCTTCGGGGCTTAGTGGAAACCCCAACTTGATTTCAACCAAAAGTTAAAGTCTAAAGATCCAACCCAATAGCAGTCAGGTGTGGGGTCCCCTTTTTGACACGTCTCCCGTCCTTGGCCGTCATCTCCGAGAGGAAGCGCGGCAAAGTCTCCTCCGCGTCCGCCACCGAGGCCAGCAGATCCACGAAGCCCCGGAAGCCTCGCTTCGAGCGCTGGAAGAAACCGGAGCCGTGCAGGTGAAACCCATTTGGCTGTGGGTCAAAGCCAATGGGATCCCATTTCGGTTGGTAGGTGAATTCACCACTTTTAGAACCTATCTTAGTGGTTGGATTGACTCGGATGTGCGCAGGGGGCTAACCGATTTGGCTTTGGATTTTGAGCCATGGCCATGGGGACGGGTGCTTGGACTTCAAGCCCCGAGTTCTAGATCCAAGGCGCCCCTGGGGTTGGGATGGGTGGGATTTCAAACCCCTAGCTCTAGATGATTCCAACAAGAAGGAAAGCCCTGAGCTGCCAAACCAGCAAACCAAAGCAAACCAAAGCAGGGTGAAGCTGAATGTGTGCAATCAAAAACCCAAAATGCTACATCGTTTTGAGAAAGCTTGGGGAACATCAGACACCGGTTTGCCTGTCGCTTGACTAAAAGTAGTAGAGCCCCAGTGATTGGTGCCGTAAAACCAGACAAACTTGCAGGGAATGAGGGAATTACTCTTATATGATCATAATCCATCATGTGGTTTCCTTTAAGGGGACCCCTGGGTTCATGCCCAATGACCCTCATAATCCATCATAGTGGTTTCCTTCAAGGAGACCCTTGTGCCCACATTCCCCACTGAGCAAAGAAAACAACAAACCACATGTCCCACTGGACTGCAGTGGTTTTGCTTGCCGTTGCCTTGGCGCCGGATCAGCAGATCTTCCAGGTACGGCTGGATCTCCTTGGCTCTTCCAGTGGCCAGAGCAAACCACACAAAACGAAGCTGGACATCATGGTGGCTGGGGGGGGAGGGTGCCCAAATAAGCCCTTGTTAAGCCCTTAATAAGGCCTTATTTAGGGTCCTTTGCGCTCTCCCCCTCCCCTCCCTCCCCCCCAGGCCCCATGAGGACACTGCCACTGGACTCTTAAACAATACCGATCCCACAAGAGTGGGGCATCCCGTTGTTACAGAGAAGGCAAGACTTGTAAGGTCCAAGACGGGTTGTTTCTTGAATCCTGTAAACAAATCGAGCGTTCCCACCTGGCCACACCAAAAGACATGGCAAAACGGGAGACTGCCGAGTCTCATAGGTCAGGCCGCGGGCCTCTTTCATCTCTTCCAGGCTTCTAGCCACCAGCGCCTTTCGCACGCGAAACCCAAAATCATGGGACCCCCGACCATTTCTACTCCTCTGCTCAAAACACCCAGACATATACAGTTCATTTTTTGGGGCCATGACTACCCAGAAATCGGTTCACCTTTGGGGGCCCTAAAAACCAGAAATTTGTTCGGCTCAGCTCATGACGAAAAATGAGATCCCATGAGAAAACCAAAAGGTGAAAAGGTCGATTCGCTTTTGGGCAAGCGAGACTCCGCTTCCCTCGAATTGGTGGTTTGGTGCTTGCACGTTATGGGGTACCGTTGCCATGTGTCAATAGGAACTTGGGGTTTAATTCCCCAAACCACCAATCCAAACCACCGACTAAGGGTTACCTGACCTACTGTGACCTACCGGCCATCCAAAAGTAATTTTGAGAATCCTGGACATGTTTAATTCAGGGGATCCGTACTAACTCACTTAATGGATTGGACACAACAACAGTCTTGGTGATTGCCACTGAAATGGGGATGGTCCAAACCCGAAAAGTACAAAGTCCAGGACTCATCAATTCCATTGACTCAGGCAGTGAGTCAATGGTGTCATGAATGACGGCTTTTCTGCTCCCACATCTGGGGCACTAAAATGATATGTCCATTAAGTGAGTTAGTACAGATCCCCTGAATTAAACATTGCCAGGATTCTGAAAATTACTTGTGGATGGCCGGTAGGTCAGTGTTTCATATCTCGTCCATCCTGAAGCAAAACGCTGGAAACGACCCAGGTCTTGAGGGCTTAATGATACCCCCCGCCCCAACTCACGCAATCCAAGTAGAACCACCAGAAATATAAAAGGGCAACATGCCTTGAAATCTGCACACACACACACACCATACTGCAAATTGCTGGGTAGTAAGAAACGCAATACCAACACACAAATCAACCATCCTACCTTGGTTGGTTTTTGTTGAAACCTGCAATTTTCATATGGTTGTATCCTTTGCCCACGCCAGAAACTGGGCCACTGGAGGGATCCACGCCTGCAGCTTGTCTCGAGACAGCTCCGCGAGGCAGATATTGCCCGGCTCCAGCGCTTGCGTGGCTTCGTCCGGGTTCTGCTGGCAGCTGCTTCCCAGCATCACCTGCATAGATCGAGCCATTCGCCGGCAAACCATATCCCTTGATGTGCACAATTGAGGGGTTCTCAAAATGTCACTTCGGGGTCGCTCCTTTTGCCGCCGTTTGAAGATGTAAAGGACCCAGGCCAAGGGTGAAGGACTGGCAACAAGAGGACAATGCAAACTTGAGAAATGAGGCCTAGAACCCCCCCCCCCCCCGAAAAGTCAACTCCCCTTCATATGTGTCCATAGCACCATCAGGTAGCATGTAGTCTAGCGTGTCACATGAAACTTACCATGCAACATACAACCTACCAAATGCCATATACCCGAACACGCAACGTATAGCATTAGTTGTGACGCGTAACATGTACGTAACAGATAACCCGTACCCTAACACGTAACATATAACCAAACACTATGACATACAATCTATGATATAACACATAATATGAAACATAGCATATAACCTAACACATACAACCAAGCAAATCATACATAACTACCACATAACATACAACAGCACATAGACACCATATAATCTAAGACGAAATAAAACGAAAAACATACGCCGTCATATCTTGAATACCTCAACACATGACGTGAAACACGACGTGACACATATATCATAACATACGAGTAATAACCTAACATAAACACGTAACACGCCACATGGCACACAACCCAACATATAGCAAACATGTAGCACGCAACATGTACCCCAACACAAAGCATGTGCCCTTAACAAATAACAACCAAAGTAAAATACAGCATAATATGGCCTACCATGTAGCAACAAGGTATCAGATAACCTTTAACATAATAAAAAGTCATATAAGCCAACGCATAAGCTATATCATAGCATGTGCCATAAAGCCTAACATGCAACATAAATAACTAACATGAACATCTAACCTAGCACACAACATTTGACCTAACACACAACATATAACCGAACATTGAACATACACCCTAACATATAAAACAGAACCTAGCGCAAGCCATAAAGCCTCGAATGAAAAACATATCGCCTAACAAAGAACATGCAACCTAGCAAATACAGCATGTAACCCAAGCATATGTCCTGACACATATCGTATAACACACCATACACGAAACCCGCGCAATTCACATGGACACGGCTCTGACAGGGCATCCCTTAAAAAGGGAAAATGTGTTCCAGCACCACCCGTGTCAGGTTCATACAATATATAACCTAGGACTTAACATATAGCCGTTATAGCCTGACAACAGCAAACACCGTTAGATATATATATATATATTATACATATCATTTCTATTATATCATGCATTAAATTTAGCGCAACCGTATACCCCCACAAATAACAAATGCCGTAACACGTAACATAAAATATGGCATATGACATGAAACTGAACGTGCAAACATACACTCTACACATACAACCTGTAACCTAACAAACAACAAACAGCCGAACGTTCAAACAACTTACACCGTAACACACAACATACAATCTAACACACGGCATGTAACGTAACACACAGCATGCGTTCTAACACATAACATACCTTCAACAACTTAAAACAAAAACAACATATAACCTAGCACGTAGCAGACAACCCAACGCGTAACATAAAAACTAACAAAACAAATATCGTAACATAACATATACATGAACACATGACACATAGTATGCCATTTAACATATGAGCTAGCGTGTAGCATAATTCAAAACATAAATTCAAAACTAAGCATGTAGCATACAACCTAACACATAAATCATAACCTTTCATATGATACATCACTGACCACATAACATATAACCGAATTTGACTTGACATATAACACACATACCATGGAATGACATACAACATACGGTATAACAAAATACTAAGGCATATTCAACATAGAACGTGATACATAACACATGACCTAACAAATTGCACAACCTACTGCAACAAAAACTGTCCATAACAACAAAACAAACTAACTAACATTTACCATAAACCTACCGTGTAACATGCAACCTGACATACAAAATGCAACCTAACATGTGACACACAACCTAACACATAACCTAACACATAACACATAACACAACATGTAACATGTACCCTACCGTATAACATGTAACCAAACATAACATACAACCTATCGTATTGATGAAACCCGACATATAACATATAAATATGTCGTTTCACAGATACCCTGCCATTTTACATAAGATACCATGTAGCATACAACCTGTCGTATTGCATAGAACCTAACAGAAAACACAAAGACTAACAAATACCATATACCCGAACATAGAACACATAACCAACCGTAAAACATATAGCCTAACATATAACCTACAACCGAGCACATAACATATGCTTGAAGGAGACATCATGGCTGGTGCGCTGTGGCATTTGTTCAACCCAGCAGCTGGACAAACCTGGTGGTTGATTTCC
Organism: Effrenium voratum; assembly: GCA_963377175.1. Classification (NCBI taxonomy): domain Eukaryota; class Dinophyceae; order Suessiales; family Symbiodiniaceae; genus Effrenium; species Effrenium voratum. The sequence goes on along the minus strand of CAUJNA010003749.1, from coordinate 583,268 downwards.
ACTAGGGGAACTTTGGGTTGAAGTGTACCTGAGGTTCTCAACAAAAACGAATCAATCAAGACAATCCAACTTTAGCATGAGGTATTACTCCAGACAATAGACAAACAGACACCCTAACTAAGAAGATTTCAAGCAAGAAATGCCAACCATCATAGCAGGGTGGAACTTTTGAAATGGTTGGTATCCTTTCGGTGTCCCAGAGAGGAAAAATGGCTGTGGCTCAAAAAACCGGTGCCAAAATGGAACTCTGGTAAGTGGAAACATGGACCGAAGCCTGCGTAACCCCTCCTGTTAAATTTTGAGCCACACCCAACTGAACAAACCAAAGCCAACAAAATAAAGAAAGCAAGAAAGAAAGAAAGAAAGAAATGAAGGAAGGAAGGAAGGAAGGCAGGAAGGGAGAAGAGGAGGAAAAAGAAGGGATCTCCTCGGTTGTTGTTTTCGTGGGGGCCAGCAGGCAACCCAATTTTGGTCCCACACGCCTCGCAGAACTCGCAGAAGCCGCGGTCCAGGCTGCCACCGCTGCGCCACATCTGGAGGCCATGGGGCCTCACGACATGAGCTTTATGGCCGGTTGGACCTCCTGCAATACGTTGAACCCATGAAAACCCATTGGTTGTGGGTGTTTACAGGGGAAGCATCCTTAGGTCCTCCAGATTTGAGAGGTTAGAATAATTGGGTACCCACTTTTTTCGGTTTTGTCCATTTTAACCCTCCCCAAAAAAGGGGTGAGAAAGGGCACTACTGGGGGACCTAGCATGGTGTTTACAGGGGAAGCATCATTCCCTTGGACTTCTTCGGCGGTGCAGGATTTTTATCCATCCACGGCCGCGGATGGACGAAATCCATCCAACGCACCACCTAAGAAACCCTGGTTTCTTTTGACTCTCCTGTAAATACCAATCGTTTCAACCATGGTTTCAAAGTGGTTCAGGATCTTGTCCATCCACAGTGGGTGTGCTTTTGGTTGCGCTCCAAAATAGATGGCTGGAAGATACTGAACCACCAGGATTTGCCCTATGTTCTTGGGTTTTCAGGGTGCCACTGCTGACTTCCGATCGAGTGGATGGCATTGCGGCATACAAGTCTAAAGTTCAGGACCCAGAAAGTGAGATTTTGAGGAATTGGTTACAGGGAAACCAAAGGACGATCGGCCCGGAGTAGGAAAACAAACCGCCACCTATCCATGCACCGAGAGAAAATGGACCACTTGAAACCGATCTGGTGCAATTTGTCGCACTTCTGTGTGTGGGTGTGTATGTTTGTGCGTGTGGGGTTGTTTGTGTGTTGGTTTGTTTGTGCGTTTGTGCGTGTATATGTGTATGCTTGATCGTGGGTGAGTGTTTGTGCATCTGTGTGTGTGGGTGCGTCTGTTTGCGTGTGTGTGTGTGCGCGTGTGTGTGTGTGTGTGTGTGCGTGTGTGTGGGTGTGTGTGTGTGGGTGCGTGTGGGTGCGCGTGTGTGTGTGTGTGTGTGTGTGTGTGTGTGTGTGTGTGTGTGTGTGTGTGTGTGTGTGTGTGTGTGTGTGTGTGTGTGTGTGTGTGTGTGTGTGTCTGTGTGTGTGTGGGTGTGGGTGTGGGTGTGGGTGTGCGTGTGCGTGTGCGTGGGCGTGCGCGTGCGAGTGTGCCTGTGCGCGTGTGCGTGTGCGTGTGCGTGTGGGTGTGGGTGTGTGGCTGTGTCTCTGTCTGTGTCTGTGTCTGTGTCTGTGTCTGTGTCTGTGTCTGTGTCTGTGTCTGTGACTGTGTCTGTGTCTGTGTCTGTGTCTGTGTCTGTGTCTGTGTCTGTGTCTGTGTGTGTGTGTCTGTGTCTGTGTCTGTGTCTGTGTCTGTGTGTGGGCGCGTGCGTGGGTGCGTGGGTGCGTGGGTGCGTGGTGCGTGCGTGCGTGCGTGCGTGCGTGCGCGTGCGCGCGTGAGCGCGTGCGTGCGTGCGTGCGTGCGTGCGTGCGTGCGTGCGTGCGTGCGTGCGTGCGTGCGTGCGTGCGTGCGTGCGTGCGTGCGTGCGGGCGGGCGTGGGTGGGTGTGTGTGTGTGTGTGTGTGCGTGTGTGCATGTGTGCGTGTGTATGCGTGTCTGCGTGTGCGCGTGTGTGCTGCGTGCGTCTGTGTGCGTGTGTGCGTGTGTGTGCGTGTGTGCGTGCGCGTGTGCGCGTGTGCGTGTGCGCGTGTGTTTGTGTGTGTGTGTGTGTGGGTGCGTGCGTGTGCGTGCCTGCGTGCGTGCGTGTGTGCGTGTGCGCGTGTACGCGTGTGCGCGTGTGTGCGTGTGTGCGTGTCTGCGTGTCTGCGTGTCTGTGTCTGTGTCTCTGTGTGTGTGTTTTTGTGCGTGTGTATGTGCGTGTCTGTTTGCGTGTGCGTGTGTGTGTGTGTGTGTGCGCGTGCGTGTGTGCGTGTGCGCGTGGGTGTGCGTGCGTGCGTGCGTGCGTGCGTGCGTGCGTGCGTGCGTGCGTGCGCGCGCGCGCGGGTGGGTGGGTGGGTGGGTGGGTGTGTGTGTGTGTGTGTGTGTGTCTGCGTGTCTGTGTGTCTGTGTGTCTGTGTGTCTGTGTGTCTGTGTGTGTTCGTCTCTTGTGGTTTGTGCTTTGCGGTGTGTGCTTTGTGTGTTGTGTTGTGTTTCGTGTTTTGTGTTGCGTGTTGCGTGCTGTGCTATGTGGTGTGTGTGTGTGGGTGTGTTTGTGTGTGTGTGTTGGTGTCTGTGTGTGGGTGTGTGTGGTGTGCTTGTGTCCTTGTGTGTCTGTCGCGCTTGGTTTGAGGGAACCGCTTCCCCAAAAAAGTGGAGGGTACCACTTGAACAAGACCCAAGGCCAAACACCCGAAGACCAAGGGCAACGTTGATTAACACACAAATGCTTACAATGAGGGTTGAACACGATCTGCACATATGTATTCATTAAAAACAACTACACCAGCATAGACCCCAGATAGCACACCACGGCTACGAACCATGACGCAGCATTATCATGATGATGTAGACAGCACCATGATGATACCACAGCCACTGAGCATGGTGCGCTACAAACGCGCATACAACGTCCTAATGAGTTTTTTTTTCCCCCGCGCCTTTTTCCGTCTGCTCCTGCAGGCCACTTATATACCGGCGGCCCCCGGATGTGCTTAGGGGGCATTAAGGGGGCAGCCATTTGTATACCGGCGGCTCCCGGCTGTGCGGCTCACCGGCTGGGCAAGCGGGATGCGCCCGCCAGTGGCACGTGGGCAAGATCAGCCAGCAAGGTGCCGAGGGGAGGCAGGGTGCCACCCCCGGCATTGGAAAGCTCCGGCCCGGCAGCCTGCCTGAAAAGGGACGAAGCAAAGGCTGTCATGGCTGCATGGGTCAGCTGGGCCGACCACCTGGCAACAAGAGCGCTGACAACACTGGGGCGCAGCCGAGCTGGCGCTTCAAGTGCCCGGGCGCGGGCCAAGGACCGGATGAAGGAGGCGGCCTCATCACTCCACCGCCCGCCAACCTCGACTGCAAGCACGACCAACCGGCATCTGTGCGCCGGCACGAGCTCTGGGTAGGCCCGCTCTTTGCGACGGCGCGCCACGGCGAGGGCAGCACCAGCGACTTGACCCCCGCGCCGAACGGGCTGGCCCTGGCCTGACAAGGGCGAGACAAGGGTTGTGTCCACTGCAAGTTGCTGGCCCCCTCACAGTGGGAGGCCATTGGCCACGACCTCCAGCCGACTATCGTCGACCCGGTCAACTTGAAGGTTCAAGTCCGCAAGGCGTGTGTTGGAGGTGACTCTGGCTCCAGCTTCTCTGCAAACGCGTGCGGCCGCACGCTCCAGCGGACACCCGCGCCCCCGGAGCACACCTGACCGGGCGCAGGCTGCACGATGGTCGCCGAAGGGGTCCAGAAGGCGACGGCACCGGCAGGTGCGCTCAGCAAGAGGCAAGGGGAGGCGCAGGCGGCGCAGGAGGAGAACACGGAAGAGATGGCAGGGACAGGACAAAACTGATGAGACTGGCACTGTAGTGAGGAAACGGCTAGCGAAAGGCCCGGACTGGGAGTGCAAGAGCGCTTGGGCAGCAGGATCGGCGCCTGCCAGCAAGCTCACGATTGGCTTTCCAGGAAGCCTGCTCTCCCTTTCAGTTTGCCTTGTCCACGCGATCTGGTGCGGAGAGTGTTGTTCGTTTGCTGACGGCCGCCCTCGAGCTTGATCCTGAAAGCACTCTTGTCTCCGTTGATGGGGTCGGTGCGTTTGACACCATGAGCCGCCAAGCGATGCTGCAGGGGCTTCTCCGTGTCCCAGGGGCGAACCAGTGCCTCCCCTTTGTGCGCATGTTTTATTCGGAGCCATCCGAATGTGTGGCATGACGCGGACGGGACTGCACACATCATACAGCAAGCGGAAGGGGGGGAGCAGGGTGATCCCTTGATGCCCGCTCTCTACTCCCTCGGCCAGCACGGAGCCTTGGAAGCAGCGCACGCTCAAATGCAGCCCAACGAGTTGCTCGTGGCCTTCCTTGACGATGTGATCACCATTGCCCGGCCGGACCGAGTGGGCCTTGCTCACCAGCACCTTGCAGATGAGCTCTGGGCCCACTGCCGAGTGCGTCTCAACAGTGGCAAGACACGCATTTGGAACTTGTCCGGAAGGGGCGCCGGAGGCCTCCTGTTGGGTTGGTGCCGGCGGCCGGCCAGTTGAAGAACAAGGGCTCACAGTGCTCGGTGTCCCTATCGGGTCGGCGGCCTTTGTGCGTTCCCAGCTTCTCCAGTCCCGTGCGGGGCATGACCGGTTGCTGGAGCGTCTGCCGGCACCAGGTGATTTGCAGGCTTCTTGGTTGCTCCTTCTCTTTTGCTGCGGTCCGCGTTGCAACTATTTGCTTCGCATGCTCGCCCCGGCGACCACTGCCGAGTATGCGCAAGACCATGATTCAGCCGTGCTGTCTGCCCTTTCCACTTTGCTTGGCACAGGCAACCTGCCGCGACACGCCCGTGACGTTGCCCAGTTGCCCCTGTCCCTTGGCGGCCTTGGCCTCGCCTCTGCTGTTCGCAATTCCGTGCCGGCTTTTTGGGCTTCCTGGGCTGACTGCTTGGCTGTTTTGAGTCGCCGCTTGCCTCGTGTTGCGCAAGAGTTTCTTGACCACCTCGACAGCCCCGACCCACAGCCAGCTTGCTTTGCGGCGGCTGCCGCAGCACGTGCAGCACTCGGCCACTCCGACTGGGCTCCCCCGGCGTGGCGGAAGCTGTCTGCTGGTGAGAGCGCGCCCGTGGTGCAGGAGGAGGGGCCTTCCACCTTCCTTCGTGGCTGGCAGGGCCAAGCTGCAGCCGCCGAGGCCCGTCGGCACCGCGCAACCAAACGGCGGGTGAAGTCGCCGATCACGATGCCCCGGACTCGGCCGTTTGGTTTCTGAAGAGCGACCATGCGCCCGAGGCCGAGTGCCCTTGCCGCATCTCTGGGCACCGCCGCCTGCGCAACGAGTTGCGTCACGCGGACGAAGAGATCAGAAGCCCCCTCATCGTCAAGGAGCACACGAGCGACCTCAGCCGTGAGGCCCGAGGGTCCGGCAGCTGCCTTTCGTGCGCGCTGGAGGTTTGAAAGCACCAATTCAGGGAGGAGGTGGACCTGGTCAGGTTGGAAATCCAACACCTCGTGGGAAAGCGCCTCATACGGCTCGGCTGGGCGCCGGTCGGGATCACGAAGCTCCTGCAAAGTCTCGGGGGTGCCTGGGGCCAGCGCGCTAGACGTCAGCGCCTGTCGTGCCGCGGACAGTTCTCCAAGGTGCACAAGGTGGGGCACCGGTGGCTGAAGTGGCTGGGCTTCTTCCAGGAGTTGGGTCCACCGCCCCTCATTAAACGCCGCGAGGCGTGCAATCCACTCATGCTTGGGCAGCTTCCGAACACCAGGGCTGCGATGCAACAGCATGCGTGGCAACAAGAACCACAGCTTCCAGGCTCGCATGGATCGCTCCTCGTGGGCTCCCGCGTCGAGGATGGCTGACAAAGCAAAGGCCAGGGCGTGACGCACGGGACCGCGGACAAAAGGGGGAACGAACTGGAAAGTGCAAGCACGGCGCTGGAGTGTCTGGAGCAAATCCACTGAGTCAAGTTGCACCAGCGCCCGCTGGAGCTGCCGATCCGCCGCCGGCGGCGGCATGGGGTCGGGAGGTTGTGGCTCGCTGTCGGAGTGGCTAGCTGCCTGGCCCAAGGGGCGTGGTCGACTGCTCTGGGCCGGGGGGCGGCATGTGACGATGCTGTGCTGCGGTTGCCGCCCCTGGATGGTGGGCACTGGGGCGCTCCGCGCCTACCTTGGCTGTGGGGACGGCCTCCGCGGAGGCGAGCGCTGCCGGCGCTGCTGGCGCGGCTGCTGCTGGTGCTGCTGCTGTTGCTGCTGTTGCTGCTGCTGCTGCTGCTGCTGGCGCGGCCGCTGCTGCGGCGGCTGTTGTCGTGGTAGCGGCAGCTGTTGCTGAGGTTGTGGCAGTTGTTGCTGCTGCGGTTGCTGCTGCTGCTGCTGCAACTGCTGTGGCTGCTGCTCCAGTTGGTGCGGGGTTGCCGGGGGGAACTGACAGCGGTGCCTGGGGAGCTGGCTGGGATCGGAACCGAGCTGCGGCTGCGGCGAGGGCGGCCGACCCGCGCTCCCCGAGGAAGCACACAAGCAAAGCTTCCTGTGCGGTGGCGGGGATGTAGCCGCTGTTGCGGGAGCAGCCTCGGACCGCCCAGGGCACGTAGATGGAGGCGCCCGAGGGAAGTTGAGCCCCGGCTGCAGCAAGAGCACGTGGCAAAGCAAGCTCTGAGGGCGATAGCTGCACGCCGTCCTGGATTGCCGCTGCTTGCTGGGCCTCCAAAATGAAGAGCAAGGCTTCAATGGCTACTGGAGCTGCACCAGTGAGATCCAGCATAGCCGCGCGCCAGATGGGTGCAAAGGACGGGTGGGTTTCCCAAGCCGACGCAGCTGCACTGCGGAGCAAACCTGCGGCCGATAGCAGGAGGGGAACGTAACACCAGCTGTTCCCATAGGAAAGGACCTCCTGCGGGCCGGGGGGGCCGCGAGAAAACCAAGGCGCTTCCCCGGCGATCGGGGCGGCTGGCTCAGCTGGCGCTGGCTGCACCGTGGGGGCTGGAGCTGCGGAGGCGGAAGCAGCGGCAGCAGGAGTGGGAACTGAGGTCCTGCACGGCTGGCCTTGGCGATGGTCCGCGGGCGGGGCCATATCAACATCGCCCGTCCCCAACGGCAACGGGACCGGCTGACAGGGCAGGACAAGAGGGGGATGGCCATGACAACACACCCAACCCCGTTCACCGTAAGCGACATCAACAGCAAGCACACGGCCCCGTGCACCGCGCAGACAGGGACGACCGGCACGTTCTGGAGCAGGGGGTGATGGCCGGTCAAGTTCGTTGCACCGCAGGCACACCCACTCTGGGTCCCACCTGCCCGTACCTCGGTTGAAGACGGGCATCCACGCCATGTGGCGGGAAGGCAAGTCCACCCACGCCTGGTCAGAGTCGGCGCGCGAGCTGTCCACTAAGGCTACATGCTGGCAGCAAAAAGCCGTGACAGACGATGGCGGAGGGGGGGAGCAGACTCGGGAGCGAGAGGGACAGAACGAGTGTTGTATGACGGGGCCGCCTGAGGCAAGGAGACCGAGTGCGCGGAACACTGGAAAGCAAAACGCTTCTCAGCAACCGAAGTCCAACCAGTACGACAGAACGGGCAGGACATGTGGCGAGAGTTCACACGCAAATGCGCGACACAACCCAGGTGGACACGATGGCCACACGACGGCCACACGAATGGAACCTCGGGCCCTGCGGCCGCACCAGGAACTGCGCACATGCAAATGGGACAGTCTTCAGCATCAGGATTCGAAGGACAAGGCTGAGATCCAGCACGCAACATCCACTCGGGGGTGACAGGGGCCGAGAGCACTGCAGATGGCTGTCCCGGCGCGAGTGGCGTGGCCGCATCAAGGCTGCTATCGGACGCCATTCAGGGCGGTTGCCCCCAGGGCAGCTGACCGTTGTCGACCCTGGGACGGTCCCCCAGATGCTGTTTTTTATACTGGACCAGCCCCAGTAGTGCAGACCGATTGTTTGAGCTGGGACGGTCCCCCAGCGCCGCTTTTTATACTGGACCGGCCCCCAGTGGTGCTGACCGAATGTTTAAGCTGGGACGGTCCCCCAGTTTTTTTCTTTTTTTTCTTCGGGCCTGTTTTTTTTCCCCCCCTCCTCCTCCTGGCCCGGCCTCCAACACGGAGGTCTTAACACAGAGCTGTTGTTGACCTGGACAGCTTCCAGGGGACAGTTTGTTTATACTGGGCCTGCCTCCCAGCTATGCAATCCGTGGCGCCCCGCCGCGCAACCAAAAAGGAAAAGGACCCCAAACGAACCAGGGGCAGCCCCAAAACCAAACAACCGAAAACCGGGGGGGGGAGGAGCCAACCAACAAGGCGCAAAGCACAAGAGCCTTGAGTCCAAGCCGGCCTTGAGCCAAAATGAGTTCAGCAGCATAATGATGATGTTGAAAGCATCATGCTGATACAGTTCTGGTGAGTTCGACGGCATCATGATGATGCGGACAGCATCATGATGATGCGGACAGCATCATGGTGATGCAAACAGCATCATGCTGATGGTAAAGGCAGCATCATGATGATACAGCCACGAACCATCTTGTGACAGCGTATCAGCATCATCCTGATGTTGACAGCATCACGGCGCCACTACAACCACAAACCATAACGCAGCATCGCAGTGACCCCAGTTGCATCATGACGTGGTTGGGAACATCATGACGATACACCAGCCACGAACCGTTACGCGCGAACAGCATCCACCAGCCCCCCAAACTGCGTGCCCCTCCACCAGCACCCCAAACTGCATGCCCCCTAGCACCCGGCCGTCAAGCTCGCAAAGCAGCATCCACCAGCACCCCAAACCGCATCCACCAGCATGCCCCTTGGCACCAGGCCGTCAAGCTCGCAAAGCAGCATCCACCAGCACCCCAAACTGCATGCCCCTTAGCACTCGGCCGTCAAGCTCGCAAAGCAGCATCCACCAGCACCCCCAAACTGCATGCCCCCTAACACCCGGCCGTCAAGCTTGGAAAGCAGCATCCATCAGCACCCCAAACTGCATGCCCCCTAGCACCCGGCCCTCAATCTCGCAAATCACTTTCCACTCTTTATTAGAAGTTAGAACCCCTATAGCTTTCAGCTATCTGGGGAATCACCACAACACATGCGGGTTGAATGCATTCAGCAAAAGCATGCAACATATCTTTCAAAGCCAATACACACCAAACAAAGCACACCTAATAGCTTCCGATAAGCACCAAGGCTCCATCGGCCATGGGGCATGGGCGGTATCTTGGCCAAGATCGCGGTCACGGAGAAGCATCCCTTGCATGGGATCTCGCCAGCGCGAGGGCTCTCCAGCGCGGCTTGGTAACCTTGAACGCAAGGCAAATGGGTGGGCATGGAGCCCAGCCACCTCCATTTGCTTAAGTCCCCTGGAAAAAACAAGTAGTGATAGATTTCCTTTACAACCAACAGGGCAAAATAATGAATAGTCTTAACCAAATGGAAGGCCACTGTAACTTCCTCATTGTCTTCCACCATCCTTCGTTGCAAAACCAGCCAGTTTCCCCATGGCTTTTTGTGGAAAGACCGATCCCCGAAAAGTCTGGGAAGTTTCCCTGGAGTGGTTTCCTCCGAATAAAAACCAAACCACACTTTGGGGTTGTCCATGTCTGGGAGAAAAGCCGCAGACGACCCATAAAAATGAAAGTTACGCTTCATACGATATAGGCCAATGTCCCATTGCTAAGGGTAGGGTCCGGGTGCTTTGCCCATTCGGAGAGAAGCTCTTTTGATTGACTTGTGAAGGGAAAGCCAGCCCAACCAAGGTGCAGCCAGTGGCTTCTTCCCTCTGAAAGTATCTTGCAGAGGGAGTTGGAGTTGTCCATAATAGAAACACACACTCAGGGCCGTTTGGCTGGTGTTTGGCAAGAAAGCTGGAAAACCAGCCATTTGGTTGTTCGTCGATTCCGAATGAAAAAACAAAATGAAATGAGTGGAACAAGCACATCTTGGTTTGTTGGTCAAGTTGGGAAGGGAACACTACTCCAAAAGTTGGTTTGATTGATGTCCAGGAGAAATCGCTCCGTCAAAATCTGCGTAAAGGTTGAGTGTTGAACGGGACATCACTCTCACAAATGAAAACTTGGTTGTTGACCTTAAAAAGAAGACGGCTCCCAAACAATGGCTACAAAAAATCGAGCGCAAACTGGTCAGTATTGCGCGAGGCAACCAGCCATTGCACCAAAAGCCGCCGGCCGCTGGGCTCTACATCCTCTCGGCGAATGCTACGAGAGTTGAAGTTGGTCCAGGTCGTCATGTGCTGAAGGTTGTGATGCCGGGTGGCGTGGTTGAAATGGAATCCACGAACCTGTGATACAAAAAGGCGTCCCCAAGACTAGCCCGCGTAGAAAAGGGGAGATTTCCTTGTCTCACAGAAGTGGGGATAAACCCTACACAAATGCGTTGGCACGAGCACCAAGAGAACCTGTCAAGCGTCTGAGGTCTAAGGTCTGTTTGGGCATGGAGAGAATATTCAGAGTTGTCGGGTGTGTCTGAAAAAGCTCAACACTTCACTGGTGTATCAGTGCTGTCATCTTTAGCGGCTGTTCATTCCTAAGCTATTTGAGTCAGCTAAAAGCCTCGAATGCCACAGCACATCTCGCAGCTTGCATGACGTGTGCGTGTGCGTGTGCGTGTGCGTGTGCGCACGCGCGCGCGCGTGCGTGCGTGCGTGCGTGCGTGCGTGCGTGGGTGTGTGTGTGTGTGAGTCGCTCAATCTAATTTCCCTTTAAGCGCACATCTGTCACACAAAGTACCTGAACCCTCAAACTACCCTTGGTCCTCGGTTTGGTGCATGTGCTTCTACGTTAAAGGGCAATTATTTGAGGGTGCAAGGAAACCGCAAAAAAAAACGGCAGGCCGTCACAATGTCGCTCAAGGTGGAATGCAAGCTCACCAGGTAATGTCTGCTGCACCCCGAAATTATCTATGAATCAAACATGGCTATGGGTCAAAACCAATGGTACCATTTTGGGGTAGGTGCATCACCCATTTTAGTCTATTTTAGTGGGGATTGGGATGTTCACTGGGGGTACGGGATTTTGACCCATAGACACATCGCCAGAACAACCGCAAAGGGACCATGGAAACGAATGCTGCTTATGGCCCTTGGTCCTTCTTGAGTGAAGCTTAAACTTAAATTAACTGGGCTGCCCTCAGATCCCCCGCTAAAAGTTTAACTTTTAGTGGGTTTATTAAATGGAAACTACCTCTAAACACTACAAGGCTAAAAAGCTAAGGGTGGCCGGGAGCCACCAAGTTAAGTGAAGCTGAAACGGCAACAAAAAAACACATCCCAAACTGTGCGCATGTTCAGTCTGCTGGCTTGAGCTTGCTGCATTTAAGAGAGCTGCAGCCTGGTCGATGCACTCAGATTTTGTCTCACTCCTTCTGAAAAATGGTTGCTTAGAATTCCTTTACACCAAAAAGGATACCCGCTTTCAGCAAAACTCCCGACCTGGCAAGGCTCCGTTTCATCTCAGCTCGCTCTTCTTTTCAACTCTTGCATCGACGGATCAACGTCCTTCCGCCCCACGTGCACCGAATTTGGAAGCGACGGCTTATTTGGGTCGCTCCAACTGCCTCAATACATGCGGATCGAGCCAGGTGATTCATCGCGTTTGGACCTCGGTGTCGGTCCATCACAGGCCATCAAAAGGTTGCACGTCTGATAGCCGTGTTGGGCTCCCTTTGAGAACACCTTTTTGGTTTTCGCTGGAAAGGTCAAAGTACATCCTCAAAAGGCACTTGGACCTGTAGAGATGGGTAAACAAAAAGGACAAAACTCCGTCCATGTCTCTCGCGGCAACTTGAACAGAAAACTGTTCAGCTCGGCAAACGCTGGCCTCCTTGGTTGCTGTTGACCCCCCTGCAAAAAGTTGTTTTTTTTGTTTTAACCTTTTTGGGGGTTTAGTGGAAAACACCTTTATTTCCCAAAAAGTTAAAGTCTAAAGATCCAACCCAATAGCAGTCAAGCCTCGGAGGAACCATTGCTGAGGCAAGGGCGAACTACATGTGTAGAAAATGCCGAAGAGGTCCATGAGTGCTGACCTCGCTCGAGATCGAGGAGCATCGAGCCGATTCTGATGTTACTTGTGTGACCTACTTCCCTTTGGTTAAGACCCGATCGAAAAAATAATAATCCAGTATCGATAATTTCCGTTTAAAACCAGCAAGGGGAAACAATATAAAAAACAAACAAAGCAAATGGAAGTGCCCTAGGACCCTTGATTCGAAACTCTCATGTCTCCTGGCTAACGCTGAGATGGGTTTTCCAAGGTGCCACATCTGGTACATCCTTTACAATCTGTCTTCATGTCCTCTGCGTTATGTTTTTGGATCCGCCCAGACAGCGGATGAGAAACTGCCGTGAGAATAGGTTTGCCCCATGAGCGTGAATGGTTGGCTACTGCTTGAGATTCTCTCCAAAAGCGCCAAGGAATCAGAATTGGTTTAGCTTGGTTTCTGCTCGGGGCCCTTACGCAAGGACGTACAATGTCACCTGAGCCAAGGAGAGAAACATGCGGTTACAGGACAGGACATGGGACCCCATGTGCCTCCCAAATGAATCATACTGAGCACCTGGTATGTAAATGGCCTACCCAAAACCACGTCTTGGAATCTAAAGGGCCGCAGCTGTGGCAAGTGTCTGGGGTCTCATTGACTCATACTGTGAATAGATCCATTTCGCCTCGCTTTGAAACCAGGGCCCTTGCCGCACCTAACCTTCACTCTGGAGTCTCATGGTGACTCTGGACCATAGACTATACTCTTATTGCGGACGAAATTCCTTTCGCCCCGCTTTGAAACCGTGACAACCATTTGTTTGGTTTACAGGGGAATCCTCTGAATCAGAAACCAGGCTTTCTGAACGGTGGTGCGACATGGATGGATTTCGCAAAAAAATCCACGGGATGATGTTCGGCCGAGGACGCCTTCACGAGTATGTGAATACAACTGTGCTGAGAACCATCGCCTTGATGGAGCCAATATTGGGCTACCGCCCTTCTTGTTTACTCAGCTATGGACAGCTCAGGTCCCGTTTAACTTTGAGCTCCGCGGTTTCAGCGGCGTGTGATGTTTTTAGTGGCTCCCCGAAGGGCTCTCGCTGAACACCATCCCCAAAGGCTCGCGAGCTTCAAAATTCAAGCCGCCACTTTGGTCTTAGGGTCAGACCCTCCCGAAATCTCTAGGGGTACCTTCCATTTCCATTCTTTCCAGGGATCCGAATCTTTTCAGGAAACCATCAAAAACCCCGTGGAAACAGCCATCGTTTTTTGAAAAGAACGATGCTTGAAAAGAATAGAAAAGGAATCCGGCCCTAGAGTCTTGGCATTTTTGTCACAAAACTCGGGGGACCAAACGTTAATGCGACCATGGGGAATCAAACCCTCAAAAACCAGATTGGTCTCCAAAAAAGGGGCCCGGGGCCCCCGAAATGGATGGGTTTCCCCTTGAGTCGGCGTCCAACTTCGAACACGCCACACACACCGGGCGACCTTTGATCGGCGGCTTTCAACCCATCGGGACGCTCGTGAATTGTTTTTGCTTGCTTTCTTTGTGTTTCCTGTTGTTTTTAAATAAAAAGAATCCGACGATGCGAGGGCCATTTTGAGGCGGCTTCCCCTGAAAATAACGAAACCGGCTCCTATAGCTAAGGGCGAACGGTTGGTTTTCTCTTATTTGGCTGCTTGTTCTGGGGTGCCCTTTTTGGGCAACCTACGGGAAGCCGAATTCTTGTCGGCGCTCTGAGAGTTTTGAGACGATGTATTTGAAGAAGCATCCACCAAAAACAAAGCCGCACCGAGTTTATTGTTCTCCTGCTAGCTTATTGGATTTAACCCAACAAACTCATGCAGAGGAATCTCCTTCAAAGAGACCTCAGCTTTGATGCTAACTTGCAAGGGAAGAACATGCACCAAAAGCCAGCTCACTTCATGAGTGGACTGGTCAGAGAACGCCAAACAATGCCCTTGGGTGTCGATTCCCTTTTTCGTGAAGGGCCCCTGAAATTTCGGACACAAAACTGGGATCCTTTTGGATTGAAACGGGGATGATCAGAGCTTCAAGGCCAGAAGTGACCTTTGGGGTCCTCACCCCTTGCACCCACATCGACAGCCCTGAAATATCGAAATTGCCCGTTTTTAGTACGGGTACCTGGAGTCTCCACCTGAAAAGATGGGGTCTTGTTCGTCGAAAATCGTCCAGAGGGGATCTCCGTTCGCTAAAAGTTTAACTTGTGAGTTGAATGGAAGCCCCACTAAACAAGCTAAAAAGTTAAGGGACCGGATGGCGGTAGTTCTGGGTTTTTGGGGTGGTTCTTTAGGTTTGTTGGGGTCAAGCCTGTGACTTTCGGGCGGGATTTTCGTTTCTTCGTTTTTCTCCGGAGCGAGCCAAGGGGCAACTCCCAGGGGGACTCCGCCCGCAGCGGGGACAGGTCCTGGTCCGTGCCCAAGGGCCTCGGAAAATGTTCGAAGTTTGTCTTGACCAAAGCTTTGCTAGGTCCTCCTCTTCTCCCCCTGCACGTTGGCAACACGCAGAAAGATCGGCCACGGTTCGCTGGAGATCTACACCCACCTTTACTAGGTCCTCCAGATTTGAGAGGTTAGAAGAAGGGAACCAACTTTTTGTTCAGTCTATTTTAGTGCTGGACGACCTAGTTTTTTCCCCTTCCTTTTGTTTTCCGGTTTGTCTATTTAGTAGGGGAACCCTCCCAACCAAAAAAGTTGGTAAATGAGCACTACTGGGGGACCTAGTTTGGGTAGCTTCCATTTGCTTTTTCGCCCGCTGGAAACAATACATACGTGTCCAAAGAGGGAAAATCAAACCATGGTCTTAAGCAAATTTATGAAATGGAAGTCACACTCAAAGGTCTTTTTGTTGCACCCTCCTTCATCAATGGTATTTGGATGTTTATACTCTAAGTGTCCGCGGCACGGATACCCCCTCTCCCCAGAAAAAACAACAAACAACAAAAGTGGGTATCCTCGTGGTGATCCTTCAAAATCAAAGAACAACAGGGGTTCCCTCAAACAAAGATATACGCATTGGAGTCATGCCAAAGTACAATCAGAATCGACTCGGTCCGATTCTTCATGGTTGGGGCTGTTCCTTGTGAACCTTACACTTGGGTGAAGTAGATGCGCAAGTTCACCTTTTAGATTAAGTCGTCCACTTTAAATTTACGGACAAGGCAGTTGCTCCATCGATTTTCACCCAACCGCACCTGGGTTTTGATTGGGCAACCAGCGCACGTTTAGATGCAATCAGGCCTTGGCACGTAGCTGCGTCTTTTGAGAGGTGCGGTCGCCCTAGATATCGCAAAGGGAACAATCATGGGGGCTGGGGGAGGGAGGGGAGGGGGAGGGAGCCCAATAAGCCTTTATTCAGCTCTTCTTAAGGCCTTCTTCAGAGCTTATTTGGGCTCCCTCCCCGTCCCCTCCCTCCCCCCCAGCCCCCATGAAACAAGGAACCCCTCCAATTTACCGTAACTTGCCATTGTCTTTTGGTTGAGCGTGGTTGGTTTTCTTGGCTTTTCTTTGAGGATGCGCATCCTCCTCTTCTCCCCCCGCAGGTTGGCAACATGTAGAAAGATCGGCCTGATTTGTTCACGGTTCGCTGGAGATCTACACCCAGCTTTACTAGGTCCTCCAGTAGAGAGGTTAGAATAAGGGTACCATTTTTTGTTGTCTATTTAATATAAGTGCATCCTCCCAAAAAAAATGTAAAAGGGCACTACAGGGGGACCTAGTTTATAACAGCCTCACTTGAGTGGAGTGGCCCCAAAAAACATGGTCATCACTCGCCATTGCAAAGTGCCAGCCATGAATCGAGCCAAAATTCGATGTTGGAATCCCAGCAGAAACGGATTTGACATGTTGCTTTCCCTTTCTACCGACACCAAAAGGGGCACCCTCAACACAAAACACAGAGCCCCATGATGAAGCCAAGGAACCCTGGTAACACCTAACATGGTTTTAGTCAAGTGAGTGTATAAGTACTATGGCTTTATTTAATGAAAACACAAACACACGAAAAAAACAAAAACTCCCGTTGCTTCGAGGCCATGGACATTCGCTGTCATGGCAGGGCAACAAAACTGAGGCGCACACGTGCCACGCCCAGCACTCGCAGAGAGCTGCGAGCAAAAGCGCGAGCAAACGAATCAATCCCCCAAACGTGTTGGTTTCCGCTGGGTTTCCCACCATGTTCTGGGCTGCCCTCAGATGCCCCGCTAAAAGTTTAGCTTTTTGTGGGTTAAATGCAAACTACCACTAAACACTAAAAAGCTAAAATTAAAAGGCTAAGAGGATGGCTGGGAGCCACCAAGTGTTGAGAAACTCCCATGTTTCTAGGGGTATCTTGCCCCGTTCTTTCCAGGCATCCTTCTTTCTACAAAACCACCCCAAACCCTGGGGAAGCAGCTGGTTTTTGAAAAGAAACATGGTTGAAAAGAATGGGGAATGAGCCCTTAGAATGTTGCCACAAAGGCTTTCAGGATTGGGTCCAGATACCTTCTCAGGACGTACCAAATGACCACTTTAACCCAGGCAAAACCAAAGGTTACCAAGGCTTCTTCTGGGGTAGCATTGTCAAAGTCTTTGGTTGGGCCAGTCAAGTTACATGTGGTAAATATATCGGAAACCTGCCGTGTTTTTTTCGGCCTATTTCAAAAATGGCGGCCAAACCCGGCATGGGGAATACCCCAAATATTAGCACGAAACCAAAAAAAGGGGGCCAAATCCAAAAGCAAATTCCTCTAAAGATGGTGGGCTTTAGGGTTCCATGTTCAACTGAGCAACACTTTCTGTGACACCCAAGGGGGCCATCCTTGCGACCATGTTTTGAGAGGATTCCCGAAGCCACTCGAACAATGCAAGCTGAAACCAAGTTTTCCGCGACCATGAGACCATAGGCGTCCCAACATTTGGGGAAGTTGATGGCAGATGAAACAACAGGTCAACCAGAAAACGCTATCCGATTTGTACAGGAGTGACTGGAATGTCCCTTTAATTGTTGCAGTTTTGGAGGTTCCAAAACGGCGGCTCTACAACCAAAGGACACGTGTTGAGACCCAAAGACTTCCCTGAAATCCAAATCTCGCAGAAGGTTATGGAACTTTGGAACTGAAAGCTTCCACGGAATCGATGGCTAGTGAGGGCATCGTGGTGGGGGTGCTTAAATAAAGGCATACGCAAAGGGGAATCAGCTACCCCCCCCCAACTAAACTGAAACCTTTCATGATTCTCAGTGAACATGGCTTCCCGCACGTACGTACCTACCAGAAGCTACCAGCCTCCTTTTGTCCGCTTCCGTGAGATTAACCCATGGAAGTTGGAACCGCAGGTGTTCAACTAACAGACCCCCCCCCCCCCCCAAAGCCGATCGGGTTCTTAGACTCCCTCAGACTGACTAGGTCCTGTCTATAGGGGAACCCTCCCCCAAAAACAGGGGTGAGAAAGGGCACTACTGGGGGACCTAGCTAACATGGAAGCTCCCAGAAGGCCGATCCTGTAAATGGAACCAAGTCTTTATTTAACGGGTGTTGGGAGCTTGCATGGAATCACCTGAACCTTCTTAGGGGTGCTTGGAACCTTCTGAGGGGTTCTTAGGCTTCTAAGTTCCAAGAACCACGCTCGTGCAAAAATGGGCCCGAAACGTTTCGCCCTATGGCACCATCTGGTTCATGGAACCCCGAAATGCATCAGTCCATTGATTTTGCTGGGAAAAAGGAGGCTCTCTGTAGCTCCCGATCAATCGGGAGACAGGTGCTAATCAGCCCCAGCTCCTTGGCTCCCCACATATGCATGGCCAGTCAACTCGTTGAATCGTAGAACTAGGGAAAATACACGCAAACCCTAGAAACAGCCAGAAAGTCTTCGTGGTTCAAAATGGGAGTCCCTAATCCGATTAGCCTAATCCTAATCCGTAATCTGGAGTGGGACACCACTACAAGGGCAACCACTGCCCGCGCAGAAATGATACGGATGGATCTTGATGGGCTCGGTAGAGGGGAACCCGATTTTGCAGACTTCTCCGGGCTGTCCGCTTTCAGCTCCCTGGTAAAGGTTCAACTAGCGGCTTAAATGGACACCCAGTCACTAAACCGAAACTAAAAACCTTCTAAAACCCGAAGGGACCGGATTCTGGGAACCACCAACTAGGTCCTCCTGTGGAGAGGTTAGAATAAGGGTACCGACTTCTTTTTCTGCAGGCTGTTTTGGTAGGGGAACCCCCCCCAACCAAACAAGGGGTGAGAACGGGCACCTGGCTGGGGGACCTAGCCAAGTTTGGTCCGCTTTTGATCTTGGCAAAGGCTCAAACGGATGCGCCTGCGTAGTGAGGAGCTGACTGTCAATGGCTGTGTCCTGCCAATTCCCCTCTTTCGTTGGAAACGCAGCCGAGAGGAAAGAGCTGAGGAAAGGTTGCGTCATGTTTGGAGGGTACCCGCTTTTTGTTTGTGGCTTTAAACGGAAACCAGAGGGAAGCCACAATTTTGGGCGCTTATTTTTGCGGTTTCAAAGGGACACCAAAAGGAAACCACTTTGCTCTGTTTGGTGTGTGTGTGTGTGTCCCCTAAACAAAGACACAGCGAAATGGCACGAGTCGGCAATGGCTGTCCCCGTACCCCAAGTACCTACTCTTTTGGGTGTGGCTTAAAATCTAACAGCCAGACCGCAGGGTTTAGACTTCTTGTTCATTTACCAGAGTTCCATTTTGGGCCCTACTTTTGAGCCACACCCTTTTAAAAATAATACTAGAACAAACATTGTCTGTGGTAACCTCCTTCTTAAGTCAGTGAATCACCCAGACCCTGAAAAGAAGCGGGTAGGGTGTGGGGGCTACAGTGTCCAAATAAAATGCTTCAGCCAAACCTTGCACAAGCAACTTGCATGTTTGTGGAAAATGAAATGGCACCTTTCTGTAACACAAAAGAGCCCGATTCGAACCGTCTCCATGCCTAAGTATTGAATGTCGCGTGCAACGCCAAGAGCATCGCATAAGAGCCACGGGCCACTCTGAGTCCCCTGGTTTTGTGGGCCAAAGGTAGTGAGACTCGCATGTCCCTCCCAAACGGAGCCATAGACTGGACACTTTGACCAAACCTCATAAGTGCCCGACCGACGCCAGTCTTCCACCAAACCCGTAGACCCGCCGGGCCTCTGGAAGACACGACAGCAGCTCATCGTAGTGGACGTTGCCATAGATCTGCAGGTATTCAGGTGGGTTGATCTTTGAATCCCAATGAACACATGAGAGCTTATCAACATAGGTCCCCTGAATCTTTGCATTCGTCCTGGTTTCCCTTTAAAACATCAACCCAAAGCGGGTCCAGCATTTTGGAAAGCACGCTCATAGGACCCCTGTCGCATCCGCATCTGAACGGGGCCTCCGCCGCCCCACTCCACTAGGAAGGCCCCTTTGGCAGAGGACTCGCTTCCAGTCGAGTGGATTGGCCCCCGAAAAAAAACGAACTTTGTGTTGGCCGTCAAACTGGTCTTCCCAAAAAAAGTCAAAAAAATCCGGGAACTCAGGGAGTGAGAAGAACAGATTGTGGTACGTGTTTCAAACAGATGCCTTTTTACAGTGCCCCAGAAGAGCTGGATGCATCTTAGAAGCTTGACAAGCACGTTCAACTCTGTCAAAACGAGCTGGATCTGTTTTGCCCTCCTACTCCAGATACCCGATTTTGTTTGAGTCGGTATATTTTGTTAACAGCTCGTGTTCCAATGTAAATGCCGTCCATTGTTGACATCATACCCTGAAACAAGTTGGTATTGGCAGCAAAGGATCCAACTCGCGTTGGCACACCTGAAACAAAGAGCACCCCTTTCAGTTCAACTTTCGGCCGGTTGTACAGCGAATCAAACAGGGAAATCAGAGAAATCAACCTCCAGCGCAAGGCTTCAGCCCCCATCTGAGGGAAATGGCCACAAGGCGACGGGATTGGCTTCGCAGTTCCCGGAAAGAACAAAAACGCCCCAAGCGAAAAGAACGGAGGAGGGACGACGCATCCTGAGTTGGTCCAGAACTTGGTGGGGATTCACGTCCACGATGGTTCGCTATTAAAATTCCTAACCACATGAAAAAGGTTAGTTCAAGGTCAAACCAAACACAAAGTGCGATGAGGGAGTCAACCAACCAACCAACCTTCCAACTTTCCAACTTGGCAACTTTCCACCCGACCGACCGACTGACCAACCGACTGACCAACCGACCCTTTTTGGAAAACAATACACTGTCTTCACACCATTTGAGCCACAATCAAACCCCAGTATTAAAATGGTGAACCCAGAACTATGCTTCAAGAATTAGAAGGCGGAGATTCGCGGCTATTTATGGCTGGGATTGGCCCTTACTAACCCTCATCTACCCGGGTTTTGATTGTGACTCACCTAGCTCTACAGCAAGGCTCACCCCTCCAACCCCCGAACTCTCCAAAGAACGGGGAATGGGCCATGGGGGCTGGGGGGGAGGTAGGGGATGGGGAGGGAGCCCAAATAAGCCCGAAATAAGGCGTAAGGGCTTAATAAGGGCTTATTTGGGCTCCCTCCCCTTCTGCTCCCTCCCCCCCCAGCCCCCACTGCCATTTGGCCACACCAAGCAGTCGCTCATCGACAGCCTCCACGTCCTTCGCCGTCGCCGTTCTCAGCTTGCCCCTGATGGCTGAAACGTTCACAGCCGCCTGGCGCTCTCACACGCCAGTGTCCAACTTACACGTCCTGAGTGGATTGGCCAACAAAGATCCAAACTTTTGGTTTGCCACTATAATGGCCTTCCCAAAAACTGGGCTGCCCTCAGATCCCCCGCTAGAAGCTTAACTTTTAGTGGGTTAAATGGAAACTACCACTAAACACTAAACAGATAAAAGGAAAAGGCTAAGGAACCGGATGGCTGGGAGCCACCAAGAAAAGTATGAAGTCCATGAACTCAAGAAGTGAGATGCTTCCCAATCAGGGAGCCCCTCTATCCAAAAAAAACATCATGAACTGGCTGTGGGTCAAAAATAGGCCCCCGACACGGAACCCTGGTAAATGGAAATAAAGGCTAAAACCTGTGGTCCCCTGGTTGATAAATTTTGAACCTTTGCAGGCTGGTTAAAGACTGCTTTCAGGAAATCGAGGTGGAATGCTTCGGAGAGATTACCTCCATTTGCTTAAGTCCCCTCGAAAAAAAATAATAAAACATCCAGTAGGGATAGATTCCCTTTAAAACCAACAAATGGAAGATTAGGTTCTTCGATTGGCTCCTTCCGACCGGTGAGCCACAAAGCGATCTATCGGCCATGGCCCATGGCGGCCAATTCTGAGTTCGGGTTGGCGAGCTGCCAGTTGTTTGGGGGATCGAAGAAAACTGGGGTAAACCAAGACGGGGCTACCTTCCATTTCCATTTTAAACCCAGGGATCCGGATCGTTCTACCTCCGGAAACCCGATCGGAAAAACGGATCCGGTTTTTGGAAAGAACGATGGTTGAAAAGAATGGGGAATCAACCCCTAGAAAGACAGGCTCCAACTGAAAGGATACATTTGGGCTGGTCAAAAGTCACCTTTGAATCCCGGAGATGCACGAGTGCTTCCGTAGCTTTTCTGCGCACATGCATCAACAGGGCTCCTTACAGTTACAGGATATCGGATACCCGCAACAAGCAGCTGTGGAAGGGGCGCTTTGTTCCTTTTGAGGGTGCCTTTTGGGTTGGTGTTAAACGGGAAACGGCTAGAACAAAACCACGAAGTCTACGCGATCCATTCGCCCTAAAAAAAAGCCCCACAAGAAAAATCCGGTTGCTTTCTGCTCCCCTGCTAAAAGTGACTCACTTTTAGTGGTTCAATGGGGAAAACCCATCAGTTGGCAAAACGTGTTCAAGTCCTAACATCCCTTGGCAAAATGCACCAAAGAAACGACACACCATGTATCCGGGAAAAAAACAAAAAACTTAGAGATTTTCGAGAAAAGGCCAGGCAGGCAACGGCCACGCCGTTCCGCTTCTCCGCAAAGACCTGATGATGGAACCCAGCGACTGGGGGTGGGGTGAGGGGGTGGGGGGGTGGGGGGGTGAGGGGGTGAGGGGGTGAGGGGGTGAGGGGGTGAGGGGGTGGGGTGAGGGGGTGAGGGGGTGAGGGGGTGAGGGGGTGAGGGGGTGAGGGGGTGAGGAGGTGAGGGGGTGGGGGGTGGTTGGTTTGCAGGGAAATCGATAGGACATGATAGAACATTTAGAAAAAACTTGGTGAATCATTTACCACTAAAGTTGTCTTCGAACCCAAAATTATAGAGTCCGGAAACTGGGGACGTGAGTACATTATTCGAGTCAGGCACTTTGATCACATGTATATTGTATTGCTATTCAAATTTCAGTCACCAGGAACATGTAGCATGCAATATGTCCTCCAACTCTAGTCTCAGCTTGAGGATTCCCCTTGACATTGCCATTGGGTCCACACTTGTCAATCCGTTGAGTTCAAATCCAACGATTCCTTGGAACGAACATGGGTCCAACTGTCACAAGGCAAGTTCACCTAACTGTGATAGTCCCATCTCCTAAATCTTGTCTAAATGGGTACGTGTCAAACTGGAGGGACCCCAAGCAGAGATGGCGTTCCTCTTGGTTTTGCTCCCTTTTTCCCCAACCTGACAGAGGGTACCCCCAAAAAAACACAAACACAAACACAAACACAAACACAAACAAACAAACAAACCAAACAAACAACCAACCAAACAACCAAACAACCAAACAACCAAACAACAAAACAACCAAACAACCAACCAACCAACCAACCAACCAACCAACCAACCAACCAACCAACCAACCAACCAACCAACCAAACCAACCAAACAAACACACACACACACACAAACACACAAAACACAACAAAACCAAACAAAACAGACAGACAGACAAAACAAACAAACAAACAAACAAACAAAAACACACACAAACACACAAACACACAAAACAAAACAACACAAAACAAAACAATACAGACAGACAGACAAAACAAACAAACAAGCAAGCAAACAAACAAACAAACAAACAAACAAACAAACAAACAAACAAACAAACAAACAAACAAACACACAAACGAACAAACAGCAAACAAACAAACAAACAAACAAACAAACAAACAGACAAACAAAACAAACAAACAAACAAAACAAAACAAAACAAAACAGACAGACAAACAACGCTCAGACGTCCTGTAAACGCGCGTTTTTTTTCGTTCTTTCCCCCCTGTAATGGCCGCAAAAACGCGCAAATCATATGGTTTTTCACAGGTTTCGAGCAAGTCCAGCAAAGGGTGGGCCGGATGTCCGAGTGGAACTGCAAGAGCACGGCCTATCCTTAGGTGAATCCAAATCAAAACCTGTTGTTTAAATGGTCGCACTCCCAGAACCATGTACAGAATTAAAAAGGCTGACTGGGTGCACTTGAACGGGTGTTCTTACCATTTGGCTGGCATGGATGCAGTGCTGCGCGGGTGCACTTGAACGGGTGTTCTTACCATTTGGCCGGCATGGATGCAGTGCTGCGCGGGTGCACTTGAACGGGTGTTCTTACCATTTGGCTGGCATGGATGCAGTGCTGAACGGGTTCTTACCATTTGTGGATGCGCATGTTCTTACCATTTGGCTGGCATGGATGCAGTGCTGCGCGGGTGCACTTGAACGGGTGTTCTTACCATTTGGCTGGCATGGATGCAGTGCTGCGCGGGTGCACTTGAACGGGTGTTCTTACCATTTGGCTGGCATGGATGCAGTGCTGCGCGGGTGCACTTGAACGGGTGTTCTTACCATTTGGCTGGCATGGATGCAGTGCTGCGCGGGTGCACTTGAACGGGTGTTCTTACCATTTGGCTGGCATGGATGCAGTGCTGCGCGGGTGCGCTTGAGCGGGCGTGCCTATCGTGAGTGTGAATTTCCATATAATTCCCGCGTTTTACGTGGTAGTGGCCGGAAATGCACGAATCCTGTGAAAAACCATATGATTTGCGCGTTTTTGCGGCCATTACAGGGGGGAAAGAACCAAACAAAGCGCGCGTTTACAGGACGACCGAGCCACAAACAAACAGACAAAACAAACAAACAAACAAACACACAAACAAACAAACACAAACAAACAAACAAACAAACAAACAAACAAACAAACACACAAACAAACAAACAAACACACAAAACAAAACAAAACAGACAGACAAAACAAACAAACAAACAAACAAACAAACAAACAAACAAAAAAAGAAACACACACACAAACACACAAAACAAAACCAAACAAACCAAAACAATACAAAACAGACAGACAGACAAAACAAACAAACAAACAAACAAACAAACAAACAAGCAAGCAAGCAAGCCAACAAACAAACAAACACACAAACAAACAAACAAACAAACAAACAAACAAACAAACAAACAGACAAAACAAACAAACAAACAAAAAAACAAACAAACAAACAAACAAACAAACAAACAAACACACAAACAAACAAACAAACAAAACAAAACAAAACTGACAGACAGACAAACAAACAGACAAAACAAACAAGCAAACAAACACACAAACAAACAAAAAAAAACAAACAAACAAACAAACAAACAAACAAACAAACAAACACACAAACAAACACACAAACAAACAAACACACAAAACAAAACAAACAGACAAAACAAACAGACAAACAAACAAACAAACAAACAAACAAACAAACAAACAAACAAACAAACAAACAAACAAACAAACAAACACACAAACAAACAAACAAACAAAACAAAACAAAACTGACAGGCAGACAAACAAACAGACAAAACAAACAAGCAAACAAACACACAAACAAACAAAAACAAACAAACAAAACAAACAAACAACCAAACAAAAGAGAGGGGGTTGTAACCACGACAAAAACGCGATTTTGTTACCATGACAAGGTGCAATGTTACCACGGCAGAAAAAAAGCGTTACAGCGACATGTTTCTTGCGGGCTTATCCCGACAAGCAGGGAAATAGAAAGGAATAAGAAGGCATGAGAAGGTCAATAAGAAGGAATAAGAAGGAATAAGAAGGTCAATAGAAAGGAATAAGAAGGAATAAGAATGTGAATAGAAAGGAATAACAAGGAATAAGAAGGTAGAACAATAAGAAAGGAATAAGAAGGAATAATAAGGAATAAGAAAGAATAAGAAGGTGATTTAGAAAAGGAATGGAATAAGAAGGTCAATAGAAAGGAATAAGAAGGAATAAGAAGGTCAATAGAAAGGAATAAGAAAGAAGGTCAATAAAAGGAATAAGAAGGAATAAGAAGGTCAATAGAAAAAAATAAGAAGGAATAAGAAGGTCAGTAGAAAGGAATAAAATAAGAAGGTCAATAGAAAGGAATAAGAAGGAATAAGAAGGTGAATAGAAAGGAATAAGAAGGAATAAGAATGTGAATCGAAAGGAATGAAGGAATAAGAATGTCAGAAGGAATAGAAGAAAAGAAGGTCAGTAGAAAGGAATAAGAAGGAATAAGAAGGTCAATAGAAAGGAATAAGAAGGAATAAGAAGGTCAATAGGAAGGAATAAGAAGGAATAAGAAGGTCAATAGAAAGGAATAAGAAGGAATAAGAAGGTCAAATAGAAAGGAATAAGAAGGAATAAGAAGGTCAATAGAAAGGAATAAGAAGGAATAAGAAGGTCTAAGAAGGTCAATAGCAAGGAATAAGAAGGCCAATAGAAATGAATAAGAAGGAATAAGAATGTGAATAGAAAGGAATAAGAAGGAATAAGAAGGTCAATAGAAAGGAATAAGAAGGAATAAGAAGGTCAA
>CAUJNA010003749.1:527396-552396 GCA_963377175.1 Effrenium voratum | reverse complement strand
ACCCCACACCCCACACCCCACACCCCACACCCCACACCCCACCCAAATCCTAAGGCTCGCACGAGCGGTGCTGATGTGGGGCCTGCAGCAAAGAACCTCGGTGTCACCAGCTTGTGGTGGAAACAAAAACAACCCGCAGCTTGGCACCACATCTGGGGCAAACAGAACATATGTTCAGAACTTGTTTCGTGTTTAGTCCAACCAAAAATATGGAACAGTTTCGCAGGAGGCCCTACCAATGGCTGAGGGTACTTTCAATGAAGGTTAGTTTGAAGGGAACCAAAAGGAAACCACCCAGTTTGAGGGGTTTGGAGGTTTCAACCCCTTGAGGGCTTAACTGGGAAACTTCCCTCTAACCCCTCGAAGAAGCTCCTGGGAAAAAGCAGGGCTGGTCGTGTTTCTCAAACTGCACCACCTTTGGTTGGGAAAACCCAAAAAAAACAATCCATTTTAGGGAGGCCACTGTGGGAAAGCCAATGAAGGGTTTCATACCCTACTTCCTGGCTCTCAACCCCCCCTACAGTCCTTTGGGTTGTGGGGAATCACCTTTCGATGCCAAAGCGAGAAAGCCCAAAACTCGATAGGACCTCATAAACACTGACAAGAAAACGGCAAGTTTCTGAGAAACGGGGGTTGTCTCAAAATACGGAACCCTCAAAATTGGTAGTGATCCTTGTGTTCCCCTTTAAAACCATCCCAGAATGGATACCATCAATAAAGCAAACCCAAACGGAACCTGAGCCTCTTGCTTTTGCAGCTTGCACGGGACAAATAGCATCCGAACTTGCGGCCCCACGAAAACCAGTGCCCTTTTTGTTCCTTGTCCTCCATTTGCTTAAGTCCCCTGCATGGGAAAAAAAACAGTAGTAAAATCGATTCCCTTTAGAACCAACATGGAAAAACACTTATAACCAAATGGAAGACCAGTTTCCCAATGTTTCCCTGTGCATGTGTCAACCGAAAGAGCGCCCTTGCATGGAGGTCTGTAGGTCCGGGAAAAGAACGGGAGCCGTTCTGAACATGTAGCAATCGGAGCCATCGGGTCTGGAACATCGCATGGCGATTTTCCAAGTTTATACCAATAGAGTCATGCCCAAAACTGCAGAATCAACATTTTGTATTTTTTTTAATCTTCAAGAAAGATTCCCGCCAGAATGTCGCCCGGCCGATTTTTTCTTCCACAACAGGAAATAGAAAGACCAGACCCTTGTGAACTGAAGTGCGTTGTTTCTTTGTTTTTTGGAGCCCAGAAGCTTGAGAAGGTCGGGTTGAACTCCGTCAGCACATCCCAACTTGTTTGGCTCCCCAAGGCGCCATCATGCCGCTCATGAAATTGCGCTAAACACCCCAAGTGAGCTCGAAAGCATAGGCAGAAGGACCCCAAAGTGATGTCATCCAGCTGGCTTCCTTTCAGGGCGCCTCTGTTTTAGTCCCACCGCTCAGCTTACCTCCAATTGGTGGTTTGGATTGATGGTTTGATGGTTAAGGAGAGGTTTCCCATTTACCCTACAAGAACCAGGAACCACCAATCCAATCCACCAACTGAGGGATACTTGATCTAGACGTCCAACTCACACAACCAAACCATCCGGTTCTGCATACATCTTGTCAACAAAACACACACATCAGGTTCGGGTTGCCTGAACCACGTTGCCTGAAAAAGAAACCAATCCATTTTGGGGAGGCCACTTTGAGAAACCCTATGAAGGGCCTCATAAACGTCCCCGACTTCCTAGCTCTCAAAACCAGCCCTAGGGTTGTGGGGAATCACCTTTCTGAGATGCCAAAGCGAACTGAAAAAGCCCCGATATGACTTGATAAGCACGGAGAGTCCGAATTGAAGTATCACAAGTGGCTGATGGCTGTAAAGCCAACAACGTTCCAGATGCATGCGAGTCACAATCAAAAGTGTTTTTGTGGCCTATGGTCACGGTTCCCTTAATAAGACTCATGTTCAATTGTTTTGTACCATCCTGACGATCCCTGGTGGATGACGATCCCTGCCGACCCGAAGCATGAAGAAGACGGCTGAAGAAAACCGTTCCCGCGCGCTGTGACCCCAAACTCCCTCGCGATCAAGTCCGCGGTGGCGATGCCCGCGAGGTCGCACCTCGCAAACCCCGAAAAAAAAGAAAAAAGAAAAAAAAGCCGAGCGATCGGTCGAGCAAAGGGACATGGTTTCTTGAAATCGGGGGGAACCCCAAGCCTCTGAAGCCCTCGATCTTTATTTTGTGTTGACCTGGAAGTCTCCAAATCAAAAACTTCTTTGATTTCTTTTTGTTTGGGGGGGGTTCGAAACCCCTCGGCTTTTTTAGGGGGGTCCTTTTGCCCTTTATAGCACCAAGGGGTACCCTCTGAAAAAGAGCATATAGGATGTTTCTCAAAATTGGGGTGCCCGTTTTTGGATCTTTCAGAGGAAAACAAAAGGACACCAATCTCGAGGAACTGGTCAGGTTGAGGAGCACCCAAATCCAACCAGGGAAAAATTGGTTGTTGTTTGTTGAGGCTCGGTAGCCTTTTCACCCCTAGGGAAACCAACAGGAAAATGAGTCCCCCTATCTTGACATATAGAGAGAGCCTCGGTCAAAATGACAAAGGTCCCAAATGACGACATTGGACAACTCTCCCACGGCCACCCCAAATCGACTATGGCTATTGGTGTCAAAGAACCGAAGCTCATATTCAACCATGCTTCAACCGGTGGTTTAAAGAAGGTATATACCTGAAATCGGAAAGCACACCTAGCAGCTCGGAGATTGCCGAAAGAAATATGGGGTGGTCTTGGTTCATCACTTTAGTCAAGGGCAAAGATCTGCACATTACTATGGTATACTGCCAATTTCAGGAGATTGAGGCCCCCTAGGACCTTCATCACGGTGAGCTCGAATTAAACCCCGACCCCTTGCACCGGGTGCATGTCCTTCTTCGAAAGTTCGTTTCAGCCCTGCATGAATTCCCACCCACACTTATCGACGCAGTTTCTGGGTCTACATTCTCAAACTTAGCCTCTGAATGGTGGCAAGGGACACCACCCCAAGGAATCAGAATCATTGAAGCGAGAAAAAGTTTCATGTCATCCAGCTCTCTTAGCTGATAAGAAATCAACGTGACCCTGTAAACTGCAGGTTTTGCGGACATTCCCACCGAGACCCGAAGCTGCTTTTGAGGACCTGGGCCAAGGCGAAGGTTTTCTCATCGATGGGCTGCCGGGCGTATCTGTGCGGCCCAGGTCGACGATGTTCAGCGCCGGCACCACTGCCTGCAGTTGGGATCCCATAAAAACCTCTGCATGAAACAAACTTGGCCCCAGGGGTGTCTTTTTTGCCCCCCCTTTTCTGAGAAAATTGGCGACCTTTTCCAAAAGGAATCCTTCACTACGGGGAGGGTCCATCAATTTTCCACCTCTGGGGTACACAAACATCGCTTCAAGTAGGAAATTCCCCCTGGCCCATCTCGGGGGACACAGAAAACACCATCGATCGTGTCATACAAATGGTCCCTGCCCTCCCTCCCGCCATCCGACACTTTCTCTTGTCAACTTCCGAGCAATGCGGAGGAGAACGCCAAGCAAAGGTGACCCCATTTTAGTGAGGAACCAAACTGATGAGTGGGAGGAAGGGCAAAAAAATTACACCAGCCTCGACCCCAAACAGCAAGAAAGCATAACAGGTCCGATTCCCTTTGAAGCCAACAGCAGAAACCAAACACATGGCCATGGGTCAAAATCCTGTACCCCCAGTGAACATCCATTAAAATGGGTGGCGCACCTCCCAAAATGGTACCATTGGTTTTGACCCGCAGCTATAAGGCTTGTGAGGGTAGCACCGAGGGTTCGTCCGTGTTTTCAGTGGTTTGTTCATAACGGGAGCACCAAGAATGCCTAGCCAAACGGTCAAACTAGGGAGCCCACCAACAAATAGACACATATTCTTAAGCAATCAACAGCATCTAGCATCTGACCGCAGAGACTGGGAGACACAGGGAGACAAGCCCGGAGCCGGCATCACAGCATCTGGCATCTGACCGCGGAGACTGGGAGACACATGAAAAAACAAGCCAGAGACACGACCCCGGAGAGAGGATGTGGGAGACCAGGGAGACAAGCGGGAGACACGACCCTGGAGCCAGCGTCACGAGACTGGGAGACACAAGGAGACAAGCAGGAGACAAGCCCGGAGCCGGCGTCACAGCATCTAGCATCTGACCGCAGAGACTGGGAGACACAGGGAGACAAGCGGGAGACACGACCCGGAGGACCCCGGAGCGGCGTCACAGCATTTGGGAGACACAGGGAGACAAGCGGGATACACGACCCTGGAGCCAGCGTCACAGCATCTGGCATCTGACCGCGGAGACTGGGAGACACAAGCTTGGAGCCGACGTCCGTCACAACACTGGGAGACACAGGGAGACAAGCGGGAGACACGATCCTGGAGCCAGCGTCACAGCATCTAGCATCTGACCGCAGAGACTGGGAGACACAGGGAGACAAGCGGAGACAAGCCCGGAGCCGGCGTCGCAGCATCTGGCATCTGACCGCGCAGACTGGGAGACACAGGGAGACAAGCCGGAGACACGACCCCGGAGCCGGCGTCACAGCATCTAGCATCTGACTGCAGAGACTGGGAGAAACAGGGAGACAAGCGGGAGACACGACACACAGGGAGACAAGCGGGAGACACGACCCCGGAGCGGCGTCACAGCATCTGGGAAGCACAGGGAGACAAGCGGGAGACGTCACAAGACAAGCGAAGCGGGAGACACGACCCTGGAGCCAGCGCCACAGCATCTAGCATCTGACCGCAGAGACTGGGAGACACAGGGAGACAAGCGGGAGACAAGCCCGGAGCCGGCGTCACAGCATCTGGCATCTGACCGCGGAGACTGGGAGACACAGGGAGACAAGCGGGAGACACGACCCCGGAGCCGGCGTCACAGCATCTGGGAGACACAGGGAGGCAAGCGGGAGACAAGCCACTGACCGCGGAGACTGGGAGCAAGCGGGCGACACGACCCCGGAGCGGCGTCACAGCATCTGGCATCTGACCGCAGAGACTGGGAGACACAGGGAGACAAGCGGGAGAATCTAGCATCTGACCGGAGAGACGAGACTGGGAGACAGGAAGACAAGCGGAAAACAGGACCCCGGAACCGGCGTCACACTTTCCCATTCTATACCTCAAGTTAGAACCCCAATGCTTCGCTGTTTGGGGAACTAAGCAAAGGGCCCTTAAAATGGGAGACACCCCTGTGTTTGTCAAGGGACCCGTTGAATAATCCTGCCCAAGTGAACATGAACCCAAAAAGGGGTCAACCAAAGGAACTTGCTCCACACATCCGGGGCAGTCTCCGTTTATCCAACCCAACGCCGATTCGCACACCTCATTCAGGCTGCACCGGCTCAGGAGGAGCCTCAAGGCAGCGCTAAGCCGAGGACATGGTTCGATAGCTTTTATTTGCTTAAGTTTGCTGGATTTTGGTTGATTTTATGCTTCACCCCTTTTTTAATTTACGCAAAACAGCAAGAGGGGAATCTCCAACATGTTCTTAAGCAAATGGAAGATAGATAATTGTTGACCCCGAAGTAATACACCGGTCTACCAGCAGCAGGGGGGGTCTTGTCCTGGCGTGATAACTCCCTAACTCCCCCCCCCAAAAAAAAAACAAACCAGAGGTTTAGACATAGATTCCAGTGATAGATTCCCTGTACAAGCAACAGGGGACAATCAAGACTATTCTTGAGCAAATGGAAGATAGTGATGTTGACCCCGGAGCATTAAACGGGTTCTACCAACAGCAAGGGGTCTTTTGTTGGGTAGCTTCGTAGTAGAGGGGGGGCCTATCAATCAACCACGAATTTATTCATCCGGGGTTCCCATTGAATCATTCTCAGGGAAATGGACTCATCCCCTTCAAGCAAACTCAAGCTTCAGTTTGGGCTTCCAACTCGCTTCCTGAATTTGAGCAAGTTGAACGTGCTTGCAGGCACATGTTGCTCAAGCAAACAAAATAATGTGTTGCTGGATAAAAGCTCACTTGCTGAGTGGATGGCCAAAAAAAAGTCCAAACTTTTTATTTACAACTAAAATGGTCTTCCGAAAACGTTTTTAAAGTTCATGAACTCAGGAAGTGAGAAAGGGAACACCAACAAAAATCGAAAGAGGGCAAACATGAGGCAAAGCCTGGCAATGTCAAGGTGGTTCAAAGGACTTCCTCCTAACCTCAGAGTCACCCCCCGGAATGGGCTGCACACTGCACCCCATCGACTCTTGGCGCTGGTTCTTGAGCCTGAGTAAAACCCATGAAACCAGGTAGAACCCACTTCTAGAACCCGCGGTCACTCACAAGCACCACTAAAACGAATCTTCCGCCACAGTCACCTTGCTGGTAGGCCAGGGGTCAACGCAAGATATCTGCATTGTAGCTGTAGGCTCATCTTTTCCTATTTTGGGCGCTGCTCGACCCTTCGACCTTTGGCCCTTCGGCCTCAATCCGATGGCTCTCGGAATGTAGCCGTCTCGGTCGATGTCGCTCTGCGCACGGGCGACATCACCGGAATCCCCCCCGTGTCTATGGGGTCCTGACTCAGATGCCCAGAGGCCATTGCGAAACAAGGGCAGCCGTTTTTGGGCCTGGTTGACTTTAAAGAAAAACCACTGGCAAACTGGGTTTTGGCGTCCCTCTGACCAAAAGGTCAAGTCCACTTTGATGTTTCGCGCCTTCGATGCCTTTGTATTTGTTCACTACCTCACTGGCTGAGTGGATGGCCCAAAAAAAGTTCAAACTTTCTGCTTACCACTAAAATGGTCTTCCCAAAAAGTTTAAAGTTCATGAACTCAGGAAGTGAGCTACCCTTTTTGATGTTAACTCAAAGGGCTGCCCCGATTCGGACACCACTGTGGTCTCCGTCGGGGGCGTTTCGTTTTTCGGACTGGAGAGCCCCAGGTGGAATCCCATGTCTCCATGTCTGGTGGCGCTTTGCTCGGTGGCCAAATCTGCGAAGCCCTGCCAAAAGTGAATAACTTTTAGTGGTTTGGTACGGAAAAACCCAAATTCGTTGGCACAGAAAACCCTCAAGTCCTGTATCGCGTATATGGGCTCTGTCTGCATCTTCAATTTGGTCTTGCAGCTGCTTGTGCTTAGTACCATGAGCACCCCTTGGCAAAATGCGCCCAAAGACGAAATTGGTCCACTGGGAAGCACCCCACACCAGCGAGAAATTTCTCGGCCTCCGCTTCACGCGGCTTTGGGGCCCCCGGGCCCGTTTCGCATCGAGCGATTCGGACAAATTTGGCCATGGGTCAAACCCCAGAGCCCAATCGTACCCCCGGTGAACATCCACCAATCCAACCACAAAAGTCAAAATAGGTTCTAAAATGGGTGGTGAATTCACCTACCCCAAAATGGAAGACCAAAACGGTTTTGACCCGCAGCCATTTCCCGTTTTTCGGCCATGGAGCTGGTCATCCCCATGCAAACCGCTGAACCGCGGTCAAAACTCTCGGGAGCTCGGCCCACGAGCCTTGGGCGTTTCAACCATGCAGACTTTGCAGACAACAACAAAAGCCTTGGCCCGGAGCACAAAGAGTTCGCTGCAGCTGATTTTCCCCGTGTTCAACCATCATGAGAAAGTCACACATTTGCAGTCTCCCTGGGTTTCCGGTGGATTCCTGGCAAAAAAAGTGACCCCGGAAAAAAATATGGCAATATGTCGAAACCGGAAGTGCGGGATCCCCTAAGCAATGAATCTGCATCATAGTGAGTCTGAGGAGAGCCTGCCATTGAAAAGGAGGAAGTTAACCAAAGCACGGTCAACATTTACTGTGTGCCCCAATGACATCGGATTTCGGCGACACCGGTGAGTAGCCTCAATTTGCTACTGGCAGTTTAGTGAGGAATTGAACGTGCGGAGCAGGAAGCACACAGTCAACATTGACTGCTCAACTGCCTTCCTGAGTTTTAAAAAAGACCCGAAATAAATCCAAACTGTTTAACCGCCCTAAACAGTCCAATCCCCAAAACATGCCCTAAGCACTGCTTCCCCGACATCGGATCGTCGCGGCACGCTCCTGCTGAAAGGCCACACGGAGCTGGTCGAAGTCGCGGTGAGGCACTGGCGATTCGAATCGAATGCCCCGTCGTTTTTTTGGGGGGAAACCCTGTGTCGGGTTGGGTTAAAGGGAAACCAAAAGGAGAACCACCTCTGTTTTTCGGAGACACACCCATGATGAGGATATATTTTTGGAGGTAACCCCTGGTTCGGGTTGGGTGAAAGAGAAATCAGACGGACACCCACCGCTTTTTCTTCTAAGGGCCCCCCCCAACAACAAGAACACCCCATGATGAGGAAACCAGGAATGGAACCCTGGCTGACCTACAGACCACATGGACGAATCAACCAACATCAGTGGGTTATAAGCGGTTATAGAGGAATACAGGGTCATCCAGGGTACGTCTTGATGTGTTAATTATTGGTGGGGTATCTGGACCCTCTTCCCTATCCCTAAAGACCGGAGCTGAAATCACCTCAACTCTGGGCTGCAATATCCAAGTGGTTCAGGGTAGGGAAGACTGTCCTCCTTCAAATCGGGGAGGAGGAAGGCTTGAAAATGCGATGATGAAAGTAAGGTCCCCGAATCCCAGTGGGCTCAACCTCATGCATTGTTGGGTGAGCTCTACAATCCTTGCGTCTTTTGCGACTTTGGGGGTTGTGCAATTACTCAAAGCCCGTCTCAAAATAGAGTTTAAAGGCCTGGGCACAAATACAGACATACTCCAAGGAGCTTCTATATCCGCAAGGGACAGGTTTTCATTGTTTCTCAGGGCTCAGAAAGCTTGACGCTTTTTCACTCTGAGGGACCTGCAAGCACCTCGAGGACAACTTTCATGCGGAACGTTTTGCAGCCAAAGGGAGCTCTGCCCTTTTGCCAGGTTGCCATGGGTCAAAATCCCGTACCCCCAGAGAAACCCCAATTTCCACAAAATAGACTAAAATGGGTGGTGCACCTACCCCAAAATGGTACCATTGGTTTTGACCCACAGCCACGTTGAGTTGCAACCACCCTTTTTGGAGGCTCGAAAGGACCAACCTGGGGGACCCACAAAATGGTTCCTCACGTCGCCTATGGCCGGCAGGAGGATGACGCTGAGCGAGTAGCAGAGCATCTTGTATCGGAGCTCCTGCAGTCATGAACTAAAAGCATTGAAGGGATATGATTTTTGGGACCTTGCTTTGCAACCTGTTTTGGGACCTCCATTTTTGCTGTAATTATTTGGTTTATGTGCCCAAAAAGACAAGTTGGGGGTCGAAAAAAGGGGCTCTGCGCAAGTTGCATTGATTCCCAACTTGGAAGGGAACAAACCACAATGCCCGACGGTGGACTTGCGCAAGCAAAAAGCAAATTTACCTGCGCCCTGCCCCTGGTTGAGCAACTCAGCATTCGTATCGCGCGCCAAATCTGGCCGGGAGCTCCTCAACATAGGGTTCATGTCAGTCTTATGAAAACCTGGTATTAACACGGTCTAACTCCACAGTAAAGAAAATGATCAGGGCTTACTGCACCCATGGTTGGGAGTCTCCCACCAAAATTCCAGGGGCTTGATGGTGCTCGCTGTACATTTGGGTCTTCAACTTGGAAGCCAAAATGTGGGCCGTGAGTCTGTCCATGGCGACAAGTGAAAAGTACCCTTCAATATGAGTGTGGGTCTTTAATTGGAAAACAACTATATATATATATGTCTTTATACATATACCCAATGTTTTGGGGGTGCCTCTTTGACACAAACCCGCATACCCTTTCATACCCCAACCCTTCTAGGTGTCTTCTAGGTGCTTTAGACCATCCCCCCTACCTGTTTTCAGGGAACGTGGGCGGGTCCATTCCTATTCCTGTGCCCTCGCCCCCTTTGGGTTCCAAATGCCCGTCTGATGCTTCCCTCACATTAGTTCCATGGTCAAAAACTCCTTTTGCGCGCATAGTCCAGGGGTCCTTAATGATAAATCCAGGCTTTAAATCCATATGAAATCCCTATAGACTCTGTGAATTCTGGACTCTCTGACCCCAAACAAAACGCAGCTTGCTTTTTTTGTTCTCCATCGAATAAACCCCGACTGGCTCTTGAGGCCGCGGCCCTCGCTTCTTTGGTGTTGCTCTGGTTTGCGCTGATGGTGTTGATGGGCGTGATCCCCTGCCATCAGCCCCCGTCCGCCCGTCGAAAAACTCAGCGAAGGAGGCCACCGGGAAGCAGCAGGGGCCCCGAGGAAAAAGCCGTCAGCAAACCAGAGAGCTACAAGCGATGGTCTCACTTCAGTGGAGTTGGCACGGAAAAGTCCGAAGCTGTCTTGTTCACCAGAAAAGGAAAAAAAGAAGAAGAAAAAAAGCGCGGTCTTTTTCCAAGGTGTGAGTCCAGGTGAGTGATGAGTGATGTGTTCAAATTGGGGAAATCCAAAGGTGCCTGGTGTCCTTTTACCACTCCAAAAAGGGGACCCTCCAAAGAAGCTGGGTGCCGAATAGGGGATCTGCACGAAAAAACCATCGCCTTTGAGTTTCCTCCGGGGAAATGAAAAGCATGGGTATGTGTCAAGATAGAAACAACACGCAAGTTGTGTTTTACATCTGTGGCTTCCCTGTAAACTTACCAGAAATGGGTACCCTCCAAAACTAACACACAAACACAAACCACGCACCCGCACACATGGCTTCTTGGAGCCCCGAAAGAGATCGCACATGGGACTTCTGCAGAGATGTCCATCGTCGGAAGCGCATCTATTGGCACGACGTTCCCTGTTAGGGCTCCTTCTACTTCGTCTCCAGTCATTCTTGACTGGACGCATGAGGTTCGCAACTGAAGCTTTGCCCTGATGCCTTGAATGCTGCATCCTCCATTTCAACAAGGAAAGGGAAGTGCAATCGGATTCTGTTCGCGATTCGGCGCGAGGGAGTAGCTCCGCGTCATGACTTATGCCTGCCCCGCAAAGGGAAATATATATATATATATATACATCTCTACTCTTGGTATGGTAGCAAGGAACTTTGTTTTTTTGCAGACCCAGTAAAAACGAACAGAACCAAAAAACTAAAAAACTAAAACATGCCAAGAACAGTGAAGTATTTATATATAAATAGGTGGCCTTCTGGAAAAATGGATGGCGCTAGTAAATGGAGTAAAACCCATCTAAACCAGTGCCATCTATTTCTAACCAGACTAACCTAACAGCTGGCAGTCCCTAAAGGTGCAACGCGGGACGGAGGTTTAAATAGGTACACACGGCAAAACAAGTCCGTTTTCGGCGAACCAGGAAATGCTTCAGCTGGACAAATCTTAACCAGACTTAGACTCCCGAGCAAAACAGGTGACCTTTTGCTCGCTAAAAGGCAAAAGGGACAACGGAGAGTTGAATAATGATAGATCATAGATCGCTGATCATTTGCACTATTCTACTAGTTCAGATCATTCTTCCAGCGTGTACTACAAAAACCCAGGCAGCCAGGGCTTGCCTTAGATTAACAGTGCGAAAAAGTGACTTATTACTTCCTGGTTCGGCAAGTCGTGGCAAGACCAGACAGTCTCGGAGGTGAAATGAATCCGTAGACCCGTTTCAAGCAGGAGCCAGGGCTGAGCTGTTTGATGCCCTTTTGCGCCCTTGTGATGTTTAAAGGGACATATGGGACAATTCTTGCCAGTGACACCCTCTAAAACTTCAAGTCAGTCCAACTGTGCGGCTTGACGTTGGCAAAAGCGAGCCAGCGGAGTTTGAGTTGGAACCCACTCAGATCTCCTCTTGGCCCCAATGGAATCCCCCCTTACCCCTTAAAACTCCAAGCCCTGGGGAAGTTAATCTTTTACAGACATATAGCCCATGTTACCCAAAAAGTTGAAAAGTTGTGTTTTTGAGAGGTAAGCCCCAAAACAGGCCCCAAATCTTTTCTCTGATCCCCTGGGCTGGAAAAAGGTCATCTTTGGATGTAATTCGTGCCATCCAAACAAGAACGGATTCCTTCAGGTTGCCAGTGAACTGGGTGAATTGAAGGAACCTCTAAGGGACCTCGAGTCTTACTTGGCTCGCTTCACCGATCGGTGAGTTCGCAAACGATTTGGTGCAACAGATCCTTAGTGGAACAACTGGGAGCCAATCAAACCCGCGCTGCTGAGCGGTGCAAAGGAGGGTTTGCCTTTTCCACTGAAATGAACCGCCTCCCTTGAAAAGGGCTTCTACACTACCAGTGGGGCTGCTTATCCCACAAACAGTGGACAAGACAAACCATGGTGCAAAGGAGGCCGCTTCTACTAGAAATCTGAAACCACCGCGGTCCTTTCGAGACTACCCTGTGAAGGTAGCCCCTGTCCATGTCATCTGCTGATTGAAACAACCAAAAAGGGAAATATGGCTGTGGCTCAAAAAACCAGTACCAAAATGGGTTACCCTGCTAAGTGGAAACATTGACCAAAATCTGCGGTTTGCCCCTCCTGTTTATTTTTGAGCCACACCCATATAGGTGTGAAGGTCGCCTCTGTCCAAACTACCCCCCTCGTGTGATGTTTGAAACCACCAAAAAGGGAGATGTAGGGACCCCTGCCCAATACCCGGTTTCTTTTCAAAAGGCGACTGATTCGGGCATGGGAGCTTACATATTAACGTACCACCAAAAAGGGAAATCTCGCGACCTGCCCAAAGCGAGTGCCTTGATCCATGGGTGGTGGAGCGCTTTGGCGGCCGTGGGCCGCTCACAGGCTGGCCTCGCGACACGCGAGGGGTCGCGGGGTCGTGGCGTCGCGGCGTTCGGAGGGCACAGGCGGCGCTTGCCGCAACTCAGGGCTCAAAGCAGGGGTTTCTTGCAGACATATGTATGGTATCCATATACACATAAGTATATGTAATATACTCGGTTGCTTTCTGCTCCCCTGCTAAAAGTGAATAACTTTTAGTGGTTTAGTGGAAAACCCATTAGTTGGCAAAAAGTGTTCAAGTCCTAACATCCCTTGGCAAGATGCACCAAAGTATATATATATATATATGAATGTATATCCGGTTTCTTGTGTGTATGTATGTTCATGAGCCAGCCTATATAGTTGGTGTATTGTTTGTTTCTTGCGTTGCCCATGTTTATGTTTCAAAATACACTAAAGGGGGCGGACTCTTGTGGATGAACCTGGATGGTGGATGGATAAAACTTATGTCAGGGGCCAATTGGAATGGTTGAACCCCCGTGCAAAGGACGAAGCACCGGATCTACTTTGGAGTTCGGACCCCAGCGAAAACAAAGGGGAAAACAAATCAAGGTGGGGAGCCCAAAACCTATTTGAGCCCCTTTTTTGAGGTCCCCTTTGCTTTTTTTGGGTCCCCTATTTCTTGCCCGGTTAGTGAAAACCAAAGGCCCAAAAAAGGCAACAAATCAAAAAGGGGAGCGAATCCTGGAGAAGTCAACTGTTGCACACCCCCCTTCCCGCAGTCCCTGATCCTAACACCGTTTTCTGTCGTGAGACCACCATTCTGGCACAAGGATCAATGATTGAATCGAAACAGTTGCATCAACCGTCTATTCGACCCCCCCCTCCCCCTCCGGAGCATTCCGCTGCAACAGAACAGGGATCCTTACATTATACACCTGAACATTGCCTTGTAAATGGTGGTTTCCCTTTATTTTGGTGTTGAAAAAGCCATGTTTTAAATGGTTGCAAAATGGAGATCTTTTAAGGAGCCTTGCAGAAGCAAGCCAAAACGAGAGATTCCCCCAAAAAAGCGAGCGGGGCGACTTTTGGAAGTTCTGTCTGCGCCCTTCTTCTTTTGTTCGTTTCGCCCCCCGTTTCGTTTTTTTCTCTTTTGCCCCCCCCCCCAAACCAAATGAAACAAAAACGAGGTCCCCATATCCCCCCCTTGTTTTTGGGCTGGTCACAAAGATCGCCTGCCCCGCAAAAGAGGAGTAGCATCAGGGGTTTTGCTCGTTAGGGGCTTGCGGATTCAGGATGGTCTCAACCCAATCCGCGACGAGAGTATCACTATCTGGGGTATCTTCCCTAAACTACCCACCTGACCAAGCCAAAGCATTAGAAACAAATGAAACAGGGAACTGGGGACACACCAAAGAACCTTAAGCAACACATCTCTACCCAGTCAAGTGGTCTGCAACCCATATGGCGAAGCCCATAAAACCGGTCCTTCCAGAAGCCGAAGCATCGCAAGAACCGAGCGGGGACAATTCGCACAGGCAAGCTGCGATGATCGTCGCCGGGTTTACCCCAAAGCTTCCAAAGCGAAAACAGGCTGCAGGACTTTCAGTCCAAGACAAATGGAGCACTGAAGTGGGAAGACACCACGTGAGAACTGATCCGGATTGAACCTCGTAGGCTCAACCAATGGAGCCTCCTAACGGATCCAAGCCCAAAGACAATGAGCCAGCTGCAGAACTGATCGAAAAAAACAATGAAAAAAGGAAAAAAAAGGGGGGGGGGGAAAAAAGGCGATCCAAGCCCAAAAACCCGGCCAGCTGCAGAACTGATCGAAAAAACAAACAAAACGGGCCCTTGCTCACGAGGATGCTCACGACTTGGTCCAGAAATCCATCTTTTGGGGCTTGAGTTCCGTAGATACCCACGGCGAAGGACCAAATGGGTGTGTCTTCTTCTAGGGAAATCCCGTTTTTTGGTTGGATTGAAAGGGAAACCAAAAAGCAATGCCTTTCGTTCTTTCTTTTTGGGGGGTCCTCTAAAAAGAGAAACACCCAGAATATAGTCATGATCGCCCTGATGAACTTGGCCCAATTTCAGTGTGCACCTATAGCCTCCTTCGTGGCCCAAAAAACATCTCACCCGACCCAAGGGGCCCACATAGGAGGGAGTACGCAGAAATTCATATGGCTGTGGCTCAAGAAACCGGTACCCAAATGTTACCCTGGTGTGGAAACATGGACCAAAACCTGCGGTTTGCCCCTCCGATCGTTTAACTTTGAGCCACACCCATATGTTCAGAGTCTCCTTCAAACGTCCATGAACTTTATTTCGGCAACCTAAGAAGTGGCTGGATATGTTTCTCCCCTGTCAACCACTTCGGGTCCGGCACCAAGTCAACATCGCGCCCACTCACTCGATTCCTCATGGTGTCTTGGGTCCCATGCTAACCTGTTGGAGAGTACCATAAACTTAACTTGCCCCTTAGGGACCTGACAACAAACGGTGATCACATTTGGGGGCCATGACCAAAAATGGGAACCCCAAAAAAAGGAGAACCCACAAAAAAAAGCGGGCAAACCAAAAGGTCACCTCCGGCCGCTTCGCTTCGACCAACTGGGGAACTAAGTTCAAGCAAGTCTTGGAGGGAAATTGTCTCACACCGACTCGGCACCTGGCTCGCTCGCTCGCTCCACTCGCCACCGGCCTCAGAAGCCGCAGCACGAAGTCCCTTGCCATGGGGCTGCGCTCGCTCCAGCCTCGCGACTCGCGACTCGCGACTCGCGACTCGCGACTCGCGACAAAAAAAATCCCCACGGTGGCAGACTTGGCCGGCTCAAAGCCGGCGAATGGAGCACGTCTGGCATCTCTTGTTTCACAAGCTTGCGTAACCTGTGGCAGCAGGAAACTCCCGCCAACATGGCTTATTGCTGATACTAGCCTTTGACACCCGCTTAGAAATTGGAGCCAACCTGCAACAGAGAAACACATATCAAACCCAAACATGGTGTTTCTTCACTTTTGACACATCCATTAGATTCCAACGTGCTTTAAAGAAGAAAGAAGCAACAAACAAAAAAAAAACGGAAGCAAAACCAAAAACAAAAAACAAACACGGGGCCCACGGTCAACACCGGGCTTCTGTGTGTCGCTACCGGGTGACCGAATCGCGCCTTCATCCTCTTGCCTGGAGAAGCCCCAGCCTCTCCTGGCGCGCACGCGGGCGAAAGGAGCGGCGGGTCTCCGCCGGGCGGCGCCCCGCACGTCCGAAGCGGCAACTGCTCCGAAGAGGTTTTTGTTTTCTTTTCCTGGGCTGCCCGTTTTCGGATCTGCTAAAAGTTTAAGACTAGCTTTTGGTGGGTGAAATGGAAACCACGAAACACTAAACGGCTGAAAAGCTAAGGGGATGGCTGGGAGCCACCGAGTTTTGGTACACTAAAATCGTGCCTGGAGTCTCCTTCCGACCCTCAGAAAATGGGGTCATGACCCCCTAATTTTGGGCAGCGACCCCCATTTTTAAAGGGT
Organism: Effrenium voratum; assembly: GCA_963377175.1. NCBI lineage: Eukaryota > Dinophyceae > Suessiales > Symbiodiniaceae > Effrenium > Effrenium voratum. Next base: position 536,205 of record CAUJNA010003749.1, on the reverse strand, counting down.
CAGAACAGAAACTCCAAGTTCCCCAAAAAGTGACGAATGGTCCAGGAACTACAGGAGTAGCAGGGATGGGAGGAACTGAGAGATGCTGAGGGAGAGGAAGCCTTCGATCAGCGCCCAGAAGATCAAAAGCTTTCCGATCGGAAAAAATCGAGCAGCTCAAAACAGGAGCTCCATCGATGGGGTATTCAAAGGACTCCTTTGTCAGGTTCCATGTTAGCGGCAGATCAAACGAAAACAACGCGAGCTGTGATATGGCTTCTTAATTTGGTAGAAGAGATGGACCCCCAAGAAGGAAACAGTGATAGTGGGTAGGTGTCCTGCCCTGCTTTGTGGCCACAAAAAGAACAGCACAAATGGGAGGGACCGAACCGCAGTTGCATCCAGTGATCCCAGCAGCAAAAAGGGATCATTTCTTATCTAAATCGACTCAATTTGAGTGGTTCCGAAGTCACCAAATAAAAAAGTGGAACAAAGGGTTAAATAAACCAGTCAGGTGGTCGCTAGATGAGGAAAACAAGTGTCGAGTAACTTCCTGAAGCAGGCCTGCTCCCCGAAAGGTGGGCTTAAAGGGTGAGTTTGGGGATTTGGGGATAGACTTGGGGTGGGCTTGGGGTGCTCTTCGGGTTGGTTCTTTCAGGTTTGGGTTTGGGACGAGTTGTAACTGAGGGCTGCAACGCCCCTGAGCAACTGCAAAAAAGTCAGAGAATGATCAGGGATCCTTACATTCTACACCTGAACATTGCAACTTGTACATGGTGGTCTCCCTTTATTTTGGTGTTGAAAAAGCCACATGTGTCAATTGGCTGCAAAATGGAGATCTTTTAAGGAGCCCCGACAACCAACCAATCGGTTTGGGGGAACTAAGGAAACATAAGGCAAACAAAAACGACGGCAAGGGGTGAGCAAATCACCCCCGGGAAAATCACAGAGCTGTTCCAAGCACGTTGAAGCTACCAAAAGTTTGCTTTGCGTACAGCCTATACTGAAAAGTTGTATTTGTTTGAGCTGGAGCTGCAAGTGGCTTACTACAAGTGGAGAAGATTCAAGATTCAAGATGCTGAAAAACGATGTCTGGAAACATATTGAATCCTATTTACCTCAAAGCGGCGTTAAAGTCACACTTGTAAAGATTCAAGATTCAGAAGAAAGACTTTATGGGAATCTTGAGTCTCAAACATTAGGTTTTGGGACGGGGGGAGGGTGGGGTGGCATGTTGTATATGTATATAATGTCATTTACATGTACTGATTCACTTCATTCCACCCGGTTCGCCCCATTCCCCGCCCATTCGCCTGGAGGAAACGCTGGCACAGTGGCCCACCAGCAGCGCATGAGCGATGGCGCCCACACTGAGCGGGGAGGCGGGGAGCTGACGGGGGGGGATTTGGGTGAATTGTAATCATCATCAATTGTGGGGGAAGGTGAGGGGGCTATTCTGGGGGGCCCCCTGTCAGCTCAATCTGATCTGGGTGAATTCTGGGGAAGGCGGGGGATCCGGGGGGGGTGAATCATCAATTCTGGGGGAAGGTGAGTCACAATCCAAACCCGGGTTTAAACATGTTCTACCCAGAACCATGAAAACAAATGGCGGATATCCGCACCCATTTATGGCAAGGGGATTGCCCCTTACTAACCTCCCCGGTCCTCCAGTAGAAGTTAGAATAAGTTGGTACCAAATGTTTTCGGTTTTGTCTATTTTAGTAGGGGAACCCTCCCAACCAAAAGAACCGGTACAAGGGCACTACTGGGGGACCTAGTACCTCACCAACCTGAAACTTGCGGTGGTTTGGGGGCTATTCCAACCACAGAAACCACCACTTGGGGTGAATTCGGTCGTGTGAGGTTCTTAATATTCACCCAGGGGAGTGGTCAAAATGCTGACCTACGAAATCCACTGCGCACCGCTTTCATTTGCTCAAGCCCCCTGGAAAGAAAAAGACAGATTCTCTTACATAAAAACAAAATAAAATCGTCTTAAGCAAATGGAAGACCAGGCTGTGGGTCAAAAAATCCAACAACTGGGGAAGGTTTTTGATTTTAAAGCCAGCAGTTGGTGGCGGTTGCAAGTTCTCACAGGTTTCAGCCTTCCCCATCCCTGCAGGAGTTTGTCCACCCACAGCCTGGACCCCTTTCCCGCCGAAGAAGCTGATATTGTTCCGGTGGTACCAAAGAGGACCGGCCAAACCCATCGGCCCGCGAGAAAGAAAAAGAACGACGCCGTCACTTGCATTGTCGCTGGTTGAGACGCTTGGCTGAGCAGTTTTCACGTTTGGCTGGCTGAAAGGGCAAAGAAGAATCACAAAACCGTCAAAAAAGATCCAAACGGTAAGTCAAAGTTCGGTCAAAACTAGCTTCCACTGCCCACAAATCCCTTGTGGTCCTAGTTTTGGTACCTCAAGCTACCTGTGGAAATCAAGCATGCCTGGGGAAGAAGATGGCCTTCCCATAACCACTGTGAGTTCTATTAGTTTGTCTTACCCCAGTCTCTCCTTGGTACGATGGATTCATGAGACATTCAACGTGAACCATCCACATGGCTGTGGGTCAAAAATAGGTACCCAAAATGGAACCCTGGTAAGTGGCAACATGGACCAAAACCTGAGGCGCCCTGGTGGTTTAATTTTGACCCACACTCATATCCAACGAAATCATGCGCTGTGGGCTATGATGCAAAGGCCCCAGGTATCGGAGCCAGTGGATGAGTAAACCGTCTAATGCTTCATCGAGGGTGTTCCATCCAAGGGCTTCAGACAAAATCAGAGGGTACCCTTTGGGGTTGGTTTAAAGGGAAACCAAAAGAACAAACAGTATGTTGGGGGCCCGTAAAAAAGGCACATCAAATTGTTGTGCGGGAGCTCCCTGTGTAAGATAGGCGCGCCCCAATGGAGTTTCAGAAATTCAGGGTGCCAGTTTCTGCGTGCTTGGCTGCTTGGCGCGGTTTTGTTTTTCAGCGACAAAGTCCCAGGGATCAAACTTCTCGTCAAAGAGCCTTGCTTTCAGTTGATTGGTGGCTTCAAAAAGACTGGTCCATTTGAGCATTGGCTAGGACGTTGGCCTTTTCGCGTGGATTTTTCAGACAGAAAGGGGAGAAGGAAACACACAGGACACAAACTTGGTCAAGTGACCGGTGAAACTCCTAGGTGCTTCAAGCTCATATTGCCAACCGCCGTTGGGCAAAAGCGACAAAGCGACAGGTCTTATTTTTTACAGCGGGGGGAAGAAGGCACACTTAGTGCACTCCCTCAGACTAACAAACGGAAGCTCCCAGAAGGCCGATCCCACAAATGGAGCCAAGTCTTCCAAAGGGGTCCGTTCGGGAGCTTCCATGTCAGTCTGGGCAACTAGCCGGGTTCTGAGGACGTGACTCAGGTGATTCTCGACTACTCAATCTTTTCACATCATGGCTGCTTGGCAGGCCAAGAAATGGAATCAAGACTCAATCTGCATGCTCTGCCCAGGAAAGAACAGATGTTCCCAGGTCGCCTTAGGGCAAGCTGAAAGGACTTGGTTAAACAGTAGTTGCGGAAAAGGACTCGCGGAATTTCCCACACATTCCCTGGAAAAAACAAATTCAATAGTGATAGATTCCCTTTAAAGCCAACAAGGGAAGAAACAAACTTTCTTAAGATGCATTGGGTGTCTCGTTTTGTTGGGGACCCCCCGTATGATGGACACTGAAAGGTCTTTCAGCACTTGGAAGCTTTGCTTTCCTTTTGCCACAGCTGCCCCGCCTCCACATGTCCGCAGCTCCGCCTTTGGTCTGGTCACCCTTCGCCTGGAAACGGACCCTCTGCAGGGCTGGGCGTTTTTACAAACCCAGCCCGGGAAACCAAATGGGGCGGCTCCTTCTTGAGGATACAGTGGGGCCTGTGCCCCTTTTGCGAGACCCAACACACCAACTTTCGCTCCAGGGGGTCAGAATTAAGCCACTGTTTAAACAGGTCAACCCATCCCTCTTGTTACAAACCTCTTGTTTCCGCTTTTGAAGGGTACCAGGATGGATCTGGCTCTTCAGACCAATTTTGCACCCAACCCTGCCTAGCACCCAACCCTGCCTAGAAAACAAGTCATTTCACCAGTATCCCCCATCTTAAATGCGGCAAGGGGCGGGCACTCAGTTGAAAAACCAAAGTCTCAGGTGTGCATTTTCTTCACCGCTCCAAAAGGACCCGCTAGGGTCCCCAATTCCCGCTGGCAGTCCAGCGACACAGGAGAATGAACGGCTTGCATAAACCCCGCAAGGAAACTCAAATCGAAATTGGCCTTTCCAACAGGTTTTCAAACCCCCGGGGTGTGTGTGTGTGTGTAAACTGTAGCTAGGAATATATCTTCAAGCATAAGTATCCTTTTTGGAAAGTAGATGGCCCTGGTAAATGGAATAAAACCCATCTAAACAAGTGGAACCCACATATTTCTAATCAAGCTAACTTATAAAACGGACGGAAAATATGGGTATGGGTCAAAATTAAACCACCAGGAATCGGACCGCAGGTTTTAGTCCATGTTTCCATTTACTAGGGTTCCATTTTGGGTACATTTTTTGACCCACAGCCATATCTTCAAGGGCCACCTCCAATTCCAAGGGGCATCCTTTGCGACACCCATGTCCTCCGCCGCCCGATCCCGCGCAGCTAGGACATGTGGCTATGGGTCAAAAGCCAAAGCCAAATCGTACCCCCAGTGAACATCCCAAGCAACCACTGAAATAGGTTCTAAAATGGGTGGTGAATTCACCTACCCCAAAATGGGATCCCAGTGGTTTTGACCCACAGCCATGTGAGAATTGAACCTGGTGTCTCCTTCAAACTCAGAAAAGGACCCCTGAAACGAAAAAACAAGAGCACTTCACGTTCTCGGACACCAACCTCAAGGTACGAGTCAAAGCTTCCCTTACGTATCACAGAGAGCGGCCCAGCCCGATTTTCGGGGTGCTGTGTTGTATTTGTTTTTTTGTTTCGCCTTTCGGTACGTCTTGCTTATCCGGATCAAAAAGTTGCTGTGGGCGGCTGCCCTCTTGAAGCAAGGCTTTTGCAGGCTTCCTGCTGGGCCAACAATTTGCAGTTGATGGGCTCTCCTGAGATTTGGAGAGAATCATCTTGCTGGTTCTCAACAGTCCAGAGAAGAAGGATTCCCTTAAAGGAAACCATCGCAAAGTGAATTCCATAAATCCAAAACCTCAGAAAACTCGCCATGATCAGCTCGTTTTTCACCTGTGAAAACTCGCCAGGAGCAAGTCAGCGGTCCCAAACCTCCAGATTGGGAAAATCCTGACTTTGGGACGGCCAACGAAATCGGGGAAAGGGGCACTGGATTCCTCACTTGCTGAGTGGGTTCGCCAGAGCAACCAAACCGTTTTTTATAACCACGAAACTTCTAGCTGCTTTTTTTCGCCCCTTGGAAACAAACAACAAATATGTCCAGTAGTGAAATCGACTCCCTTCAAAACCAAGGAAGAAAATGATTGGTCCAAACCCAAGCTTCCAGTCCGGGAACTCAGGGAGAGAGATTGTGTTTTTTTGCTTTTTTCCCCACGGGACGTAGTCTAGGTAAAAAAACGTAAGGAACTTCCGGGCACTGGATGCAAACATAGGTGTCCTTTTAGGGGAAATAGATGGGTTTCCGTGGTATATGAGTATATGATTAAACCACCAGGTACACCATGAATGAATCCCCATCTAATGAGTTTTTTCCACCAAGACAGCCTTAAAAGGACACCTATGGATGCAGAGTACCTGACCAAGGTAAACATTCACTGCCCATGTGTCGATCAGCCGGCCTCGGGCACGGTGTACTCGCTGGGGTTGGATTGAATTATCCTGATGGGCAACCCTCTGTTTCAAAGCGAATTTGCTAAACTCACTGGCTGAGTGGATGGCCCAAAAAAAGTCCAAACTTTATATTTACCACTAAAACGGTCTTCCCAAAAAGTTTAAAGTTCATGAACTCAGGAAGTGAGTAAACGTGTTGTTTTTTGATCCTGGCGTGCTTGTACTGCCTCAAGTAGATACCAAAAACGGCCCCTAATTCCGACAACCCCCCCACGTGCCCATAATTTTCGGCACGTCATAGAAAACAGCCTTACGGGAATGTCTGCGGTTGGCGAAACACTCGCCGCCAGAAGCAACAAAAAATACGCGCCATCCTTTGCTTCCCGTTTCAAGGCGACGGCCAGTGGTCTAAACACATCTTCCCCCCGCCTGTTCCTTAGGCAGGGAGGTTCAAGGACGCCATAAATTGCAACCAGCACTGGATGTTGCATGTGGAAAAGTGGCAAAATTGCTGCTGGATTTCTACTGGAGGCCCATGTGATCTTTTGGAGGAACGAGGGACACATTTTTCGGGACACCTGTGGATGGACAACATCCTGTACCAGTTCGGTAGCTTCGCCCTCCATCCCAACTGCTGAGAAGTGGATTTTGTCCATCACCTAGGTCCTCCAGTGGAGAGGAGGACATAAGGGTCCAACTGTTTTTTCTTTCTGCAGTCTATTCTAGTAGGGGAACCCTCCCCCATTAAGGGTAAAAGGGCACTACTGGGGGACCTAGTCACAGTCTTGGCCCGAAATTAGCCAAACCCCAATAGCTGTTGGACAATCTGACGAAGACGACCTTGATTCGATCCCCTAGATTACAAAGTTTACAAGGCACCCAACAATTGTGTGGTTCTGTGTGTGTGTGTGTGTCTCAAATGAATCCATTTATTGGTGGCTATATTTCGGGTTATTTCCCACTTCGGGGAAGGTTTTGGGATCGCTCTACCCATTGCAAGAAAGGTCCCCGCCCGATGCGCGACTCTATGTAGCCAATGTAGGCTTTACCCCTTTTTTATGAGGCTAATAAGGCCCCTATGCAAACTCTCGTGTTGGTAGAGCCAAAAGCCACTGGATGTTGGGGGCTCGATTGGGGGTGTATTTTTGGGGTTGCCGTTTTCCAGGTTGTTTCAAAGAGAGGCTAAACGGAAGGATTCCCTTGACTATACCGCTGCAGGCCTCCAAACTTGGATTTCACGGAAGAACACCAAATCGTGAGATGTTAAGCAGAATAAGCCAGAAAAGAGGAGTGCAGTGGGCCAATCCCAGGGTGCAATGGAAATTGCACAACTCAATGGTGCCCTCTAACCTCCAAACGCCCAAATGGCGAAGCGCCAAGCAAACCTACATCCACTTGGAACACATCCACTTGGCAGGCTTCTTTCCGCACATCTGGGAGAGGTGGCGGTCGTCGCTGTTGTTTGTTCCTCTTTTATTTTATTTTTCTCCTGGGGCACCGGCGAATGATCCGGATCTAGGATGTTGGCAATCCCAAAGTCGACCACCTGAGTCACGTGCGGCTTGGACAAGACTACATGGGCTATTATTCAGGCCGCTTCAACCCCAAGCATATATGTCGTCACCAAAAGGAAACTCAAATGAGGAAATTGGCGTGATGTCCAAAGTTGAAAACCCACCAAAAGGGGAAATATAGGAACCCTGCCTTATTTGTTCTTCCTATAACTTATATACCCTTTAGCCAGTATGTCGGTCTGTACGATGTTGAGGTCCACAAGTTCCACAAAAGGCCAAGGGCCCACACTACCATCGTCCCCAGACTATCGGAAGGATTGAGTCGGAATGTCGCGCAAGCTAAAGCTGACATTCAGAACAAGGAACGGGTGTCTTGACGCCACTTCACGCCAAAACCAAAGCACCCCGTCAGTTGCAATCCATGAAAAACAAAGCTACTGCCCATAGCAAACTAACGTGGAAACGCGCAAAACAAAAAACATGGCTGATTCGGAAACCCTTTGGGAGAGCCCCTTGCGCTCCACGTTGACCAGCGCACCCCCGCATGTGTTTTCTCACTTTTGCACACGCTACCACGCCTTGATGACGGCATCTGGGAGCTTTGTCGTCAGCAACAAGTTGCTGGGCTTGAGATCCCGATGGAAGACCTGCCGCACAGCCATTGTGGAGCCAAATCCATTGTTGTTTGTCCATCGCAAAAGTGGTGGAATCAGCCATCCAATCTAGGCGTGTCTTTTAGAAAACTCCCCAAAATGTCGGTCTTCCTCTTGGTTTCCCTGTAAAGCCATTACAAACACAAAAACGACCCCCCAAATGATGGTGTTCCTCTTGGTTTCCCTTCAAGTCGTACACAACGGGGAACCACCTCCCAAAAAACAGCGCGCCACCCATCTCAGGGTGCACAAATCGAGCCTAGGGACCTACATACACGAGTGGATAAGAAAATGAGGTCCCAGCACCCGGGTCCCAGCACCCGGGTCCCAACCACTGCTGTTTGGTTACCGTGCTTGGGATGTTGGACATGGGCAAAAGCTTCTCTCTTTTTTTTTTGGGGGGGGGGGACTGCCAAATGAATAGCGGATTCTTAATCCTTTCGGCTGAACTATCATTCCCCAACCTCATTCCCCTCCTAGAACGGAAGAGAGTGTAACGACATTTGAGAAAAGAAGGGCAAAGACAAGGAACCTATGGCTCCCTCCCATTCGGCGAATGGTAGTTACTATTGACTCATTTCCCTTCAGAAATAAGAGGCGACACCCTGAGTACTTGAGTGGATTGCCCAGAAAAAGAGGTCCCAAGTTCCCCCCCCCCCCCCAACCTCCTGGTTTACCACCAAAACAACCATTCCCAAGCGACTCCAGCCCATTGCATAAGCCAAAGTGCGCGACTTTTGTTTTGGAGTAGGGCTGTGGTTGAAATGGAATCCACGAATCTGTGCTGCAACAAAAAGGTCTTAAGACATTTTCCCCCCGAACGGGGAGATTCCCGGAAAAGTATCACAGAGGTGGTTGGATAAGCCTCGAGTGA
>CAUJNA010003749.1:392396-519896 GCA_963377175.1 Effrenium voratum | reverse complement strand
CCGGGTTTGGAGGACGTGACTCAAATGGCGAAACGGGAATCTCTCAACAGTTGGACAGTTGAAGCAGGTGACTTTCAGTTGAGGCGAAACTGCGCCGATCTTCTCGGATCACTTTGGGGAACCGTTCCACCCTCTGAACAACCCGCTTGTGGTTGCTTTGCTTGTCCTGTCAATGCAAATGCCACAGGATAGTTGATGCTTGCCAGGAAGCAACTACTCAGACAAGGTGCCCGTTGGAAAGTTATTGTACTTGGCGAGAATTTGTCCTGCAAAATGATAACTTGTCCATGGTGAAAAAGGGTTATGAAGGAAACCTCTTCACATCGGCAACAGTGCAAACAGCCGAGGCACAAGCCTGGCAATGGGCTGTTTTCCTTCAACCAAGCCCCATGTTTGACGCTTCGTGAGGCATTGCCCGGCCTGCAGCGCGCTCAACTTCTCCATCACGTTGCTGGCGCTTCGGACCCGCGCCTGGCGAATGAGCCAATGTCAGCTTCCCTCGTTTGGTGCAGCCCACTGGTTCGGAGGTGAGGTGCGTTTCCCAGTTGTCCCCACGCACCAGGGGGTCAAAATCGGGACAAATCCAAACCACAAATCCCAACCACCAAGAAAGGGTTTTCCTGACAAGTAGAGCCTCACAATAGCTTGCCAATTCCAAAATTTTCTTGCTGTCCCTATAGTGAATGAAAATGGTCGCAGCCCCAATTCCACTTTTTGTCTGGAACAAAAACAAACAGGATTGGACCTACATGGAAAAACGGTTTGGCCAGCCCAACGGAAATCCAGGCAACAGCTTGTGTATTGGAGGTGATATACTGGAAACGGGAGTCCAATGGAAATTCAGGCAGTTGATGGCCTTAGGACCTTTAGGAAGGGAATGGTGTGCATTGTGCGTCCTGGTGCCATTGCACAAACCACGCCCGCCACAAGAAAAGCGGGACTGCGCGCTCGCAAAAGCGCGCGGCTTTCAATCCAAGTCCTGCGTCAGAATGTGTGCGAGCAAAAGTGGATCCAGGAAAATCGAGAAGAAACAAAAACAAACAAAAAAAACAATGTAGGTTCTAAAGCAACAAGTTTGAGGTTTTCCGTTTAGACGTCTCGCTTTCCTTTTTTGCTCGGGTCCAAAGGCTTCATTTGCAACCCCAAACATAGAGTCGACCGCAAATCAAAGGTTGCCCCTGAAATTGTCCTGGTTCCTTGCCGTGTTTCTTGGTGTTTCTTGGACGTCCCATGTCCCTTTAAAATATCACCGGCACAAAACCTGGCCCACACAAAACGGGTACAAGACATGGTCAGATCCTTGGGCGGCTTCCCAGACGGCCGCGCCTTGGGCACGGTCTTGCACATCTTCAGCTTCTGCGAGTCTTTCTCTTTGATCACCTGCGAGGGCGGTGTTGGTTGCTCGATGTCGACTTTAAATCAGGTGGTTCGCGCTATAAACCCTTGCCCGAGTTGAGTGCGCCTTCCAAAGTGAGTGAAGTGGGTAACGCGGAGAATGGCGGGTTGGGATTGTAGTATATGAGTGTGCCTCTGTGGGTAGCCAACTTTGGGGCTGGTTGAAAGACCAAATGGAAAACCACCATTTGTCTGTGTCCCTATTTGGAGACATACTGAAAAAAGGGGGAGCCCTAAAAGAGCACCTTGCGAAGAGCTGGGTTTACAGAAAGCGTCACTTTGGCGGGTGATTTGTTTCTTCGAAAAGAGGGGGCCCAACGTGTGCCACTGATTTAGCCCGACCTGAAAGCGGGGCAAGGGGGAAAGGGGGGTGAGCACTGGTGGGTGCGGATGAGTGCGGATGGGTGTGTGTGTGTGTGCGTGTCTGTTCCCTTGAAGCTCCCTATTCACATTACCTTGAAGAAAAGCCAACAAACAACTCTTTTTTGGCTCCCCCATTTTGACACGTGCCCAAATCAGCTTGGGCAAGCGATTTCCAACAATCAATACAACCTAAGTGTGGGTTTAACGAGCCTCATGCAAACGAAAAGGGGTCAAAGCGCAGCAACGAAACAGTCTCAGGGCTCCAAATTCCCTCGCTCACATCACACCAAAAGAAAAAATCACTTTAAACTGACCCTGCCAAGGAGTGAAAGTTCAAGCCACCAAAAGGAGCAACAAAAAGGGAACCCTGACTCTTGACGTTGAAACGGAAACCCGCCCACGCCCCGGGATACAAAACACCCAGATCCAACAGGCCAAACATTCTGCACCAGCGCCTGTCGCTCGCGCGTGCGTGTGCGAACGCCGCTTGCGAGCTTCGGTTGAGATGCTGGAAAATCCGAAGCGGCGATTCGCTCTGTGAAAATTTCCTACCGAGGCCTTTGGCCTTCAGCTCTGGCCGCGATTCTTCTCGGTCTCGGCCTGAAGCCAAAACGCATGTCGCAGGAAAAGCCATTTCAGCAATCGATGGTTTCAACCTGTCCTTCTTCCCACAGTCCTTTCACCTTCCACCCGAACGGATGTTTTCATCTTTTCCTTGCTCACACTTTTGTCAAAGCCAGCCTTGGCGGCATAGTATGGCCTTCTGGAAAAATAGATGGTGAATGGAGTAAAACCCATCTAATCCAGTGGAACCCGTCTATTTCTAACCAAACCCCCCCCCAAAAAAAATGGACGCTCGGTGGTTTGGCTGAGTGTGGTTCAGGTCCCTTTGGGAAGGTAACTGAGACACCACCGGGCGCCAAACCACCGGGCGCCAAACCTTCAAACGGAAGCCGAAAAGAAACGATATATGCCTTTTTCGTCCCCAAGAGGCCAGAAAAAAAAGGCCCCCCTCGGGTGCAAAAAACCAATGGAACCCCCAAAAACCTTTTGCGATGTCTGAGAGCCTTCCGCCACGTGAACCAGAGACTTTGGGGTTCACGTGTTCCATCTTTGCTCTCTACAAGATACTTGTATATGTATTTTCTACATATAATAGGAGTTGGACCCCCTTCAAAAGTGGTTTCTGGACATAATCCCCTATCCATTGACATTCCAACCCATATATATATATATATATGTATAATCATGCATACATGTATTGTCTGCATCAAATAAATGATGAGTTTATACATTTATTGTTTGCACATGATGAATCTATGTGTGTATATAATATGTATATATATATATATGTACAATACCCCTCTAAAATGTCTACCATGTGCCGTTTTATATATGTGTATGAGAATTCCTATCTGCCGTTGGCCACCCCCGTCTTGTTTCCCGCCTTCGCCGCTTCCTCCCGCGCCCAGAGGCAGACGTAGCCGTACCAGGCGGAGCCCACGACGGACAAGGCGCAGCCCAGCGCGGAGAGGCCCGAGATGTCGTCCCCCAGCAGCAGCACGGAGAGCAAAATCACCAGCACCTGAAATGGGAAGGGTGGGGTGGGTCATTTTTTTGTTTGGACACCAAAATGGTGGAGGAGGGTCATTTTTTTGGAGGGTGGGTCATCTGTTGTAGGGACAGCAAAATGGTGGAGGATGGTGTGAAATGGCAAGGAGGGTGGGGTGGCTCATTTTTTTGCTTGGACACCAAAATGGTGGAGGAGAGTGTGTTGCCTTTTTTTTTCTTTAGGGACTTCAAAATTGTGGTTTCCTATCGGCTTCCTTTTGGAACGCCTCGAAAAAAGGTGCCCTCAAAAAGAACATACCTGGGAATGACAACCGGTGTGTACATGCTTTTCCAGTGTGTGTCAAGCAGGGATCCCCCCCAAACATGTACGGTAGGGGCGCCTAAAAAATCAAAGGCAGAAAGACCGCACAATTACCAGCACCTGCAGCCCAAGTAGGTCACCTGCCTAGGGGCACCGCTCATTTGAACCCCTGTTTGAATGCTATTTGCGGAAGAAAAAAAAAGAAGAAAAAACAACACGTAGAAGAAAGCAGCATATACAAAACAATAAACTCACCAACACCTGGCTAAAACGGAGAAAAGTGCAGCAAGGGGAACCACCCTTCTTAGAATACCCTCCCTCGTTTGGTGTTACCTTGGATGAGTATGGTGGCCCAAGGGTCTCTCAAGTTGACCATATGGCGGTTGTCTGAAATTCCACTTGCCATGCGACCTTCATCGCTGAGATTATCGTGCGTGTCTACTATTGCAACTCTCACTACAAATGCAGTACACGTAACCAAAGTAGTACACAAAGTACATGAGCACGGGTCAAAACAAGGAGACCTGAAACATTATGCTTTTGGATGGCTTCGGTTGACGAGTAAATTACATCTGTCTGAAAGGATGCAAGACACCGGGGCTGGGTGACTGATGGCAGGGGATCCGGAAATAAGACCGGAAAGGAGGTCGGGGGGAAAAACCGTGAGCTTAGTATTCGTTTCAAATTGGGCTATTCTAATTTGAAATTGGGGCCGCTGTGATATGGAAAAAACGGTGTTTATTCAGCTTCCCACTAATTGGTGGATGGAGGGGTGTCCCATTAGTTGCAGAATCAACCTAAAACACCTCACTCCTCAACCGCATATACAGATATATACTCATAAAACCACCTAAGTTTGAAAGGAAGACAGGCCAATCACCGCTGGGCATTGCTCATGTTCAATATGGATCTGCCAAAGATATACCAAACAAAGGTGAAACCCCCTAAAGTTTAAAGGGCACCTGGCCTTGGACAAGCCCAGGGATTTGAATCCCTTGGAACCCCCAAGACAAACTGGGAAGCCACTCAAAGTGATTTTACCATCCGGTTTTGTTGAACATGGCTCCAAACGAAGAAACAACAACCTCTCAAACAAAAAACAACACACACACACAATCCACCAGGTGGTAGTTATTTTTGTGCCCCACCTAAAAAAACAAAAGCCCAAGGGCCCCCCCTCAGCCGACCGCTCGAGGGAGCCGCCGCGCGCGCGCGCCCGGCGCTCGAGCGCCTTGGAGACGTTCTGCAGCATCAGCACCGAGGCGGCGGAGACGAGGCGCGAGACGCGGAGCCCGTAGAAGCCGAGGCAGCAGCCGGAGAGCCCGGAGCCCACCAGCCTCGCGCGAGGCCGATGGGGGTGGGGGGGGAGGGGTGGGAGTGGGAGATGGGGTGGGGGGGAGGGAGATGGGGTTGGGGGAAGGGTGGGGGGGGGGGAAGGGGGTGGGGGAGATGGGGTTGGGGGAAGGGTGGGGGGGGGAAGGGGGGGTGGGGGCAAGGTTGGGGCCGGGAGAGTGATAAGCAAAAGCTGGGTGAAGTTGTTCAGCCAAAGCTATGTCAGGAATTCAGAGAGCAGAGTGCCCTTCTTACTCCTTGCCCGAGTGTTGATTTTGGCTCTCGGGAGGGGTGAGGCTACATGGCAATGATCGAAACTTTCCCTTTCCATGTACCCTCCCCCCCATGGTACCCTCCATGTCTCCTTTCACGGGGAGGGAGGTGGGGGAAAGGAAAGGACACGGCAAGACAGACAGTGGTCCAGAGAAGTCAAGTCAGGGACACAAGCAGGGAGGAGGAAGCGGGGAAAAAAAACACCAACCATTTGTTTAAGACAAGACAAACAAACCAACCAACCAAACAAACAGACAAACAACCAAACAAACAAGCACGAAACCAGCCAGCCAGCCAACCAGCCAACCATACAAACAAGCAATCAAGCAAGCACACAGGCAGGCAGACAACAAACAACCAACCAAGCACGCAAGCAAGCAAACAAAGTGCAAGGAAAGCAAGGTACGTGGAAAATCGACCAGAAAGGGTCCCTTCATATCTAAGGGCAGAAGATCACATGGTCATGGTGAAACCAGAGTGTTCATGTTGCAAAGGGCATCCTAATATCTTCTACCCTGTGTGCTCCTCCTAAAGCTTCATGTGACAAGTAAAGGATCCAACTAAGATAGCCAGTTATAACAAAATGTACCACCAAGGAGAGCCATTGGAAGATTATGGCCCTAAACGATCCTGACTGCCCCTAGTGGCTCCCCACTGTGGCTCTGAATCTGTATGCCATCCTTCTATGTGTCTCTTTGAAGTCACTTGAGATATGGCCTTGGGTCAAAATGCCGTACCCCCAGTGAACATCCCAATCCCCACTAAAGTAGACCAAAATGGGCGGTGCACCTATCCCAAAATGGTACAATTGGTTTTGAATCACAGCCATATGTTAGAGCGCGAGTCTTTTAGGGATGGCCTACTGCAACCCTTCCATTTGCTTAGGTCCCCTGGAAAAAAATAAAGATAATTCCAGTAGTGATAGATCCCCTTTCAAACCAACAGGGAAAATAAATCTTAACCAAATGGAAGAACCTAGGCCTCATGACACCAAGGAAATCGCCCACTGCCCGCTCTCGACCGCCGAGACACGTCACCCAGCCCGGGGACCAGGGCGTGCTGCGCAGGATCTGGGGCCAGCTGGCCGTCTCCCCGGTCAAAGATGCCACCAGCAGCAGGGGCAGCATGCCAAAGGTGTTGTTCCTAGGGGTCACAAGGTGCCAAGAGACCTCCAAAACCCACTTCCGGTCGAGTGGCGAAAGAAAAAAAACACAACAACAACCTGACCCTCCCACCAACTAACATGTGCACAAAGGTCGTTCCCAACTAACTGGGATAGGATCCTCAGGTATGGACCATGGGGAACCATGGATAATTTATAAGCCTAGGGGCCTAGGGGTACATAGAAAACTGCCCACGGTTCCCTTACATTGCTCCATACCCTCCCACCGACTAACATGGAAGTGCAAAAAGACCCTTTCCAAGAGGAAAGTAGCCTTTCTACAGTGTGCACTTCCATGATAGCTGGTGGGAGGGCAAGAGACCTCCAAAACTCACTTCCGGTCCAGTGGAAGGGGCGAAAAGAGAAAAAGAAAAAAACTGTTGATTGCCACCAAAATGGTCTTCCAAGTATAGAGCCCAGCTCGGGGAGTGAGAAAATAGAAATCACCTTGAAGCCATCCTTGGCGGGCTGGGTGTTCCCTTTTTGAGGCAAACCTACTCTTGTTGGACCTATGAGTTCAATGATGCGATCCTATCCCCATTGCAGCAAACTATTCATGCAAGACCTAGGAAAAACACTCCTTCGAACCCAGGATTTCAGAGATCTCCTTCACTTTTGGAGGAACAACACCCTCCCCTATCAGTGATTGATTCGGGGTCATTAGCACTCCCATGCAAATTGACAACAAATCCAGAAACGTAAGAGAAGATCCCGTTCCACAACATGGGATGCTTTTGGGGTTTCATCTCAAACTGCAGGAAGTTGGGGAACGCATGAAGGTACGGTCAGAACCAGCAACGTGTTGTTAAAATCATGCGTTCGCAAAATACCAAGGCCATTCAATACATAGTGGGCTCACAGGTATGTTTGAGACCCGCAGAAAGTGGTAACCCAAAGACCCAAAGCCCCATATTCCACAACCATGTTGGTCAGCTCTACCTGAAACAAGTTGAGCTCTCTTGGCCAAAACGTCATGTTTCATGGTGACCAAATAAAGGAAACCTGGATTCAGGGTCCGGCCAGTTAAACCACATCAGCTGAGTTAGAGGATCTTGTGTAGGAACCGGTTCTTCCTTTAAGTACGCCGGTGCCTTGTCCGGGATACCCTAACCTTTGCAAACAGGGCTGTGGAAAATGGCCACTTCTGTGATACAACAGAAATGGCTTCCCAAAGACTAACCCCCCATAAACAAGGGGAAGGTTCCCTTGTATCACAGAAGTGGGGAGTAACCCCTTGATTTCCAGGAGTCCGCCCACCGGGGGCCCCGGGTTTCCCAAAGCCATCCGGTCAAAAAGCACGGGGTGCCCGCAAGTTTGGAACCCTGAAACTTGCCAACGGAATGGACCCGGTCAACCTTCCGGAGGCTCTTTCATGTGGGTATCATTTGTTTATTGGGGACCCTTTGCTGGCCATCATTTACTCACTTGCCCAAAGGACCTGCAAATAAAAGGTTAACCTTTTGGGACCTCTACTAAAAATAGACCAAAAAGGGAAAACCAAAAGGTCAAAAGGTCGGCTTTGAACAACTGAGTTTAGGTGAAAGCTTATGTCCAACCATTCTCCAGGGGGTTCCCAATTCAAATTCATAGCCATGCGTCAATGGGACATCTTGTTCCAGGTAAAGGAAAGCATTGTCAGAGGAGTTGGAGAATCCTTTCCCCTCCGAACATCACCCCACCAAAAGGCGAAAAGGTGATGTTTACAAGTTTGAAACAACCAACAAGTGGGAGCGGGATTCCCATGGAAGCCTTGTTGCCACAAAAAAACATGCCTACGCCACTGTTCAAACAAGCTCCTTTTGGCTGACAGGGTAGTACCCCTAGGGAAACCCGAATACGGTTATAGATATAGCCGGACTTGGTGTGGTCTCCGCGGGACATCTTGAGAGTTTCAGTGGTCCGGGGAGATTTGAGGCCCGCCCCAGCTTTCATGGTCTGGTTAGTCCTTACGTTGTCCCAGTAACATAGCGCCACTCCATACTATATATATATACACACATCTGGCATGTATATATATATATATATTCAAAGCACATTCAAACAACACACGCTGCTTCGGATAGATTAAACATATTATTTACATATATACATATATTATGTTAAAACCAAGCAACACACACAGCTCTTTTTTTGCCAGGCGTCATGATCATGCACACGGCCAGCGGCTGCTGGAACCCCGAGCCGCTCCACAGCAAATGCCGCTGAAGGAGCTTGTCCGCCACCGTGAGGATGCAACCCAGGAGGATCATGACGAGGCTATATCCTGAGGTTGGCCGTTGGCCGGGTTGCCACCCCAAGCACCTGGAAGTGAAAAAATGGGAACCGAGTTTTTTTCTCGGCTGGTTGACCTGAGGCAATCGGAACCCTTCCCAAAACAAGTTGGAAAAAGGGCGGAAGCCACTGAGCAACTGGGTAGGGGACCTAAAGGGACCTGAAAGGGATTTGTTTTTGATGAGCCTAGATCCTAGGCTTGCAATGATGAATGTAATGAATGGAAGGTGGGCACAAAAAACAGCACCTACAAACTTAGTTCGACTTTATTTGTCAACTGACGTCATATCCTGGGGTTCTCACTTGGTTCAGCCCCCCGAAGGAATCAACTGGTAATTATACTGCAGAGATCCCTCGAAATGCAACGTTTCATGTCTCACTCGGACAACAACTCATCGCCAGCATCGGAACCCCAATTCGCGCCAAAGAACCCTCAAAAGGAATGGACCGCTTCTCAGCTTCCTGTACGCAAGCTCCCGGACACGGATATTAAGCCCCCCTCCCAGCCCTCCAATCCCGGGCTCCAGGCCTATTGCTTCCGAACTCCAGGATATCATACCACGGGCGTTTGGGGGCAAAACATGCTCGACGTGACCGGCTGGACGGAGCTTGAGAGTTTGAGTCCGTTCGTGGATAGAATTTGGGGCTGGCGTGGGACATTTCAATTCTCGGTTGCTTTCTGCTCCCCTGCTAAAAGCGAATAACTTTTAGTGGTTTAGTGGAAACCCCATTAGTTGGCAAAAAGTTAAAGTCCTAACAGCCAAGCAAAATGCACCAAAGCTTCGCAGACCGGTCAGAAACAGTTCAGACTTGTAGTCCGAACGGAACTTGAGATGGAGATCTCCCGTCGCCGATCCAATTTGAGTGAAGTAAGAAAGTTCTTCCGTGCATTGGCCAGGCATCTAAACTTGTTTACCTCAAAAAGTGACGGAAGCCCTGTCCAGGAACTCAAACAGGAAGCCCTTTCCCGAAAAGGAGTAAGGGGGAGGCAAGCACGCCCAAACACGAGTTGAGCTGTTGTGGGCACAAAAGGCACACCAGAGATTTCGTATTCGCCCAAAACAAGAGTGACCAGGCGAAGGATGCAGCAAGGCACCTCCCTCTAACTGCCCTCAAACAAAGGATCTTGCCTCAAAAATACGGGTGAATTCCAACTGTGTACTGTAGGGTAGTCTGAGGGTCTGGGAACTCGTTTATTCCTTCCCAATACACAACCAACTATGGTCGGGGATACGGCTCTGCAAGGACATGGATTAGGTAGCTAGCATGCCTGCTGTGTCCAGGACTTTTCGAGTTGCCAGCACGTATGAGGTGCAGTATGGAGCTTCACAAAAGCAACACAAATGCCACTGCATAGAAGCGTCGCGTGACCGAGAAGTTCGACATCCCATACAGCGTGGTGCCGAACAAAGTCAGGAACCTCAACTGACACTGTGGGGTCAAATTTGACTGCTACTCTCAAGGACATGGGAAAATGAGACAGTCCTCTAGCATTGTGGGACATTCAGAAAGTCCCCCGTGTCCCTCCAAAATGGACCACAGACTTCCGGAAATCTTGGCTGAACCTTACATAGAAGCCTTGGAGTGCGGGTTAAGGGGCTATTTGCACAAGCGCATGCTTTTGTCCAGACCACTTGCTGAGCAGACTGGATACGCATGTCCTAAACCAACATGGAGGTGACGACGGGCCTTAAGGCACAAGGAGTTGCTTCGCTGCAGTTCTTGGCTCCCAGAAAGCAGCAACACACAGGAGAACAAAAAAATCGTGATCCCAAGTACCCCGAAATTTTCGGACCTCGACTCGACGACTCGACGCGGACCGTTTTTCTGAGGGATCCCACCCAGGAAACAAAAGCAACCGGTTCATGGCCACAAATTGAGAGCCCCAAGGCCACAAATGGGGCCTGAACTTTCGCAGTACTAAACTAGTACTAAGCCAGCACTAACCAGTGGGCCAATACTACCCAATATGTCGAATTTATACTAAGTTACACATAGGAATAAATGTTTAAGGGGACGAAGTAAGGAAGCATACAGCACTCTGGGCCATCGCAACCGAATACTAAACCAATACTACTCAAATACTACACCAATACTAGACTTCTAAATTAAAACTAAGCTACTACTAACCAGGACCACACCAATACTCATTTCTTCTGAGCCAAATACAAACCCAATCCTGAGCCTGCAAAACCAACTGAGGTCCCACACATCCAAATTCTTCATAACACCCTTTACGAAGCAAAAGCCGCTCAGGCAAATGTTCAAGGGGGCGGTACGGGGAAGCCCCGAAAAGTTAATCAACATGAATGTTTAAGGGGAGGAGATAGCGAAAAAAAATCTCTGGGCCAGTGCCAAGGAATATCAAAGAAATACTAACCAACATCTGAATAGTTCTGGGCCAGCGAAGAAAGACAAAAACATTTCTAAACCAGTACACTAAGCAGTACTTATTGAGAGACTTCTTGAGTAGGCCCAACTCCGACCCTGAATTTAGTTTCAGGTTTCTTCCCAGTGACGAACAAACAAAAAGCTCAAAGCTTGCCAGCTCTGGCCAGGTAGGGCATGAAAAATTCAACTCGCAGCCCGCCCACCCCCATCGCCCATCGCCCCGGGATAGAGTAAGGAACATGGACAGCACGTGCCCGGGCCGCACCAGCGGCGGACTGTTGAACATGATCTTCTCCAGGACGAAGGTGATAAGAGGCAGCACGTTGCGGATGATGTTCACCGTGCTGACCGTGGTGCCTAGCTGCAACCAGTGACCCGAAAGGTAGAAAACGGGAACCAATGCTTTTGGAGAGTCTACACTGGCAAACATTACTGATGTCAGCAACTGCTGGCCGGATTTCGGGGCATGAATTAGGTTGACGGCTAGTCATCGCAAAAGAAACGAGTTCTGGGCTAAAGCCGGGTATTTTGCCGCCAAAAACCATCACCCTGCAGCAGAACAGGACATTTTCACCATGGCATGTGTCCGAACCCATGGCCAGTTTGGAGCCCTTGGGAGCTAGTTGCCCGGAATACAGCCATATGTCCCATTAAGTAAGAAACTAGGGGTTCATAGTTCATAAAAGGGGGTCACACTGCCTGCAAATTAACTCAAAAAGACACTGCCTCTTGACCAAGAAGAACAATAAAATTCGAAAACAACCTGGGTGAGACTCATTTGAGGGATCCCTGCAGGTGGTTAGCTTCCTTTCAAAATGTGAAGGATTCCAGAAAAGGGGTTCCCTATTTGGACATGTTCAGTGGTGGCTTCTCGCTTTTAGAGAAAAAGGTTCTGTTTCCCCAAAAACAAGCAAACTATTCCATGGCCCTAAAATAGTAACAAAGCCTTCTGCTTGAGGGTTCATTCCGACCCCTTGTTTGGCAAGCCGAACAAGCCCTACACCAGCTGGCCGAATAAAACACATGAGAACACAAACCAGAGCAACCATAATTACGACAATTGACAAGAACAGCAGCAATAACAAGAGCAATACGTCGCACATCAAGAAGCCAACTTGGAACGCCAATTTTGTTTTTGCTACGGATACCAAAATGTCTACCAGCAGTGGCGGTTGCTCGAAGGATTCGAAGGAGCGGTGTAGAAAGCTGAAAGCTAGTCTAGGTCCTCCAGTAGGGAGGCTAGAATAAGGGTATACCAACTTGTTTTCTGTTTTTTCTATTTTAGTAGGGGAACCCTCCCAACCAAAAAAGGTTTTAGGAAGGGCACTACTGGGGAACCTAGGCTAGTCAACTGGCAGTTCCGCATCAACAAAGCTTCAAATTCTAATGTTGACCCCGGAAATTGTGCAGAAACGGAGCATTTTAATCCGGAAGCAACTCGATCAAAAGTGGAAAGCGACCCGGATCTCCTAAAATGGGCCGCACCCCTTACCCCACGCAAAATGGGGCTTAGCCAAAATCAACCAGGTTTCCATTGGAGCAGGGATGTTCCTTTTAAACCACCTCACTTGCTGAGTAGATTGGCCAAACAAAGTACGTCTTGCGTGCCACTGAGATGCTCTTCCCAACAAGCCTAGGTCTTCCAGTAGAGCGGTTAGAATAAGGGTGCCAACTTTTTTTGGCTTTGTCAATTTTGGTAGGGGAACCCTCCCCCCTAGGGTGCGAGGTCGGGCACCTAGCCGCGGGACCTAGAAGCCCAACAAAATACAGCAGCTCAGGACGTGCTGACGTGAAAGAAATAGCCGAGATCCGCACCCATGGCTGGGTTTTGACTCAGATGCCCAGTGGCCATCGGAAAAACACGGGGCATCCTTGCTTTGGTTAACCCTTCCCACCAAAAAAAGGAGAAAAAAAAAAGGCGCCACATGGCAAGTGGGGTGATTTGTGGCGCAACCAGACCGTAGCGAGCTTCCCCTTGGTTGTTCTTTAGTTTCCCTTCAATGCGACATAAGAACCCCCCCCAGAAAAGAGGAGATGCCGCCCTGCATTTCGAGGCTCAAGTCTGATTGGGACTTGAAGATGAAAGGACCCCCTCTTATTCAATTAGCTGCTCTAACAGTCTCCCTGTGGTTGCTTAACGCCTTTGCCACGCTCCCCCCCTTAAAAAGAAGCTCCCCCGCCCCCCCTCCGCTCCCAAAAAAAAGAACAAAAAAGAAGAACTTCGGAGCTCCCCGAAGGAAACCACAGTTTCTCTCCAAAGAGTCGCCGGCAAGATTGGAGAACCAACCTTTTGCCCGAAGCCCCGGGCCAGCCCGAGAGAGGGCTCACCAAAGAGGAAGGTGAGACCAGTGCCTGTTACCTTTGACAAAAACCCACCGCAAAGTTGCGCCAGAGTACCGGCAACCACAAAGAAATACACGATATCGCCATCCTGCTTGTTTCTCCGCAAATGTTACGGTATTCCAAAAGCTGAATCAAGAATTGGATCCCCAAGGACCTTTATCATAGTGAGCTCGTTACTGTATATATATATATATACACCCGCAGGTGAGCTCGCCACAAAATATGCAGATAAATGGTTGACCTTTAAACCCACACTTTTGAGTATCGACTCGCAAAGTGCGCCAAGGGTGACATGGAGGTGGGCTCCTACAAAATGAAACCCCTCCCAGCCTCCCATCTTCAGTCAAACTTCAAACCAGTGCAAACGAGCCACTCAAGAAACCAAACGAGCTTTAAAGCACAAAAGGTAGATGGTTGTCTTTGTCCAAATCCGTACTATGGCCTTCCAACTGGAGGTGACCCATGGAGCTTAGAAAACCGCTTTTGTCAACCCTTTCAAAGGGTACCTGCTGCTGGACGGAATCCCTTTCGTGCCATCCCTATGGCTTCCGGCGGCTTCCCCCTGAGTTGGTGGCTTTGGCTTGGCAGCTACGTCGGGGACGAGCTTCAACCTGGTTTCAAACGCAGCTGGAATGGTCAAATCCGAAAAAACAATTGAAGAGTAGCTGAGTAGCTGATTCCCCCATATGTATATGTATATATATATATATTATAATATATATATATATATCTATCTCCGCCTCCCCCCCCCCCACTACCAATCCAAGCCACCACTGCTTCCCCCCAATTTCGCTCCACCCGCCTTCCCCACCCCGCCATCCCCTGCCGTCCCCCGTCCCCGTCTCCCGCCTTCCAGGGCGAAGATAGAGGTGCCCAGCATGCCGGAGACCAGGAAGGACACCGGCAGCCACCGCAGGAAGTCGCGCAAACAGGGCAGGCGCACGTCCTCGAAGCGCACCAAAATCCTGGGGCCGCACCATAGATACACAGACACACACAGACACACAGACACACATAGATACACAGACACAGACACACAAACACACATAGATACACAGACACAGGCACACAGACACACATAGATACACAGACACACACAGACACCCAGACACACATAGATACACAGACACACAGACACACAGACACAAAGACACACAAACACACAAACACACACAGATGCACAGACACACAGACACACAGACACACATAGATACACAGACACACATAGATACACAGACACACACAGACACACAGACACACAGACACACAGACACACAGACACACAGACACACATAGATACACAGACACACATAGATACACAGACACAGACACCCAGACACACATAGATACACAGACACACATAGATACACAGACACACATAGATACACAGACACACATAGATACACAGACACACATAGATACACAGACACACATTGATACAGAGGCACACATAGATACAAAGAGACACAAAGACAAAGAGACACACACAGACACACACAGACACACATAGACACACATAGACACACAGACACACAGACACACACAGACACACAGACACACAGACACGCAAGAAACCCAGGAACATGAGCAAAACACGGGATCCTGGAGTCACAGAGCAAAATTGCAACAAGAGCATCCAGCGTAAACCGAGAAACATGAGGAAACCTCCGGGGAAAAACGGTTGAGAAAAGAACACCAGGGTTGAAGCAACAAAACACGACGAAGCACCGCAAAGAGGAGGAGGGCAAGAACATGGACGGCAACCAGTACGGAGAAGAAACGCAAGGGGAGCAGGGGGAGGAGAAGAAAAGCTTAACCTAAAAATTTCCCCGGGGGGGAGCCAGCAAGGCAGCCCACATCTCCTATAAACTACGGGTCGCGCCTCCGTCGCAGGAGCGTTGCAAAGCGAAGAGACGCAAACTAGACGACACCAAAGTCACAAAAACAAACAAGCCAAAAAAGCCAAAAAAGCCAAACAAACAAACAAACAAACAAACAAACAAACAAACCAAACGACCAAACAAACAAACAACCAAACAAGCAAGCAAGCAAGCAAACAACAAAAACAAACAAATCAAGCAACAAGCAAGCAAGCAAACAAACAAAAAAACAAACAAGCAAGCAAAACAAACAAGCAAGCAACAAACGAACAAGCAAACAAACAAAACCAACACGCAACAAACAAAACCAATAAGCAATTTGCACCTCGCTGAATTGGGGACATGAATTGAGAAAAACTTCCAACTGTTCAAAGGACGTGCAGAATGAAGCTCCCTAATACGCTTCCCCAGTTGCCCAATTCCAGGTGCTTTACTCCCACACAAATCCCGCAAACAGCGCTTATGTTATCTAGGTAGCTGCTTTTGCTTCAATGCCCATACTCTGCGGGTTTTACCTTGAACCTTCAGGAAAAACTGTCTATTCGGGAAGTATTGACCATGAGGGTTTCTTTTTGAACGAAATCCATCGAACACCAGGGGTGCCTTCAGAAAGTCCCAGGCGTTCGGCCGTGGGCCTTTTGATACCAAGCGCAATGCTGGCGCACCCTGGCTACTGAATGTGTTTGGGCCTTGCTTGAGGGGTTGCGTCCTATGATACAACAACAAGGTGCTGTTGGTTCTGAGGAGAAAACAATGGCGCAAAAAAATGGACCAAACAAACAAGCAGGCGAACAAGCAAGCAAGCAAGCAAGCAAGCAGGCAAGCAGGCAGGCAAGCAAGCAAGCAAGCAAGCAAGCAGCAAGCAAGAAAGCAAACAAGCAAGCTAAGCAGGCCAACAAACAAACACACAACGACAAAACTGGGCTGCCCTCAAATCCACCGCTAAAAGTTTAACCTTTAGTGGGTTAAATGGAAACAACCACTAAGCACTAAAAGCTAAAACGCTAAGGGGATGGCTGGGAGCCACCAAGAAAGTACAACTGAACTTGAGACGGAAACAAGAAAATCAAAGCAACGCAAGACAAAGCAATGCAAAGCAAAACACAACGAAACAAACCCAACAACCCCAACACCTCCAAGAACCATAGGGTTCGGGAATCTTTTTTAACCTTGGAACAAAAGCCAGGTGTTTACAGGTGCGAGCAAAGTAACGCAAAGGACAAAACACAAAAAAACAAACACACACACACACACACCGACCGACGAAATACAACTAAACTTAAAACGGAAAGGCGCAAAGCAAGCAAATGAATGCAAAGAAATGCAAAGAAACAAAGCCAACAACCCCAACACCTCCAAGAACCACAGGGCCCCGGGGAGGTTTTTCTTCTTCTTTTTTTGTTCAATTTATCTTTGAACAAAAGCCAGGTGTTTACAGGTGCGAGCAAAGTAACGCAAAGGACAAAGCACAAAAAAACAACACACACACACACCGACGAAATACAACTAAAATTAAAACGGAAACGCGCAAAGCAAGCAAAGGAATGCAAAGGAATGCAAGGGAATTCACAACGAAACAAACCCAACAACCCCAACACCTCCAAGAACCACAGAGCCCCGGGGAGACTTTTTGTTATTTGTCTTGGAACAAAGGCCAAGTGTTTACAGGTGCGAGCAAAGTAACGCAAAGGACAAACCACAAAAAACACGCACACCGACCGACGAAATACAACTAAACTTAAAACGGAAACGCGCAAAGCAAGCAAGGGAATGCAAAGGTATGCAAAGGAATTCACAACGAAACAAACCCAACAACCCCAACACCTCCAAGAACCACATGGCCCCGGGGAGGTTTTTTTGTTTTTTCTTTGTTATTCCCCAGATAGCTGAAAGCTATAGGGGTTCTAACTTCTAATGAAGAGTGGAAAGTGATTTGCGAGATTGAGGGCCGGGTGCTAGGGGGCATGCAGTTTGGGGTGCTGGTGGATGCTGCTTTCCAAGCTTGACGGCCGGGTGTTAGGGGGCATGCAGTTTGGGGGTGCTGCTGGATGCTGCTTTGCGAGCTTGACGGCCGAGTTCTAAGGGGCATGCAGTTTGGGGTGCTGGTGGATGCTGCTTTGCGAGCTTGACGGCCGGGTGCTAAGGGGCATGCAGTTTGGGGTGCTGGTGGATGCGGTTTGGGGTGCTGGTGGATGCTGCTTTGCGAGCTTGACAGCCGGGTGCTAAGGGGCATGCAGTTTGGGGTGCTGGTGGATGCGGTTTGGGATGCTGCTTTGCGAGCTTGACGGCCGGGTGCTAGGGGGCATGCAGTTTGGGGTGCCGGTGGATGCTGTTTTGCGAGCTTGACGGCCGGGTGCTAGGGAGCATGCAGTTTAAACCACGTCATGATGGAACTGGGGTCACTGCGATGCTGCGTTATGGTTTGGGGTTGTAGTGACGCGGTGATGCTGGCAACATCAGGATGATGCTGATACGCTGTCGCAAGATGGTTCGTGGCTGTATCATCATGATGCTGCCTTTACCATCAGCATGATGCTGTTGGCATCACCATGATGCTGTCCGCATCATCATGATGCTGTCCGCATCATCATGATGCTGTCCGCATCATCATGATGCTGTCGAACTCATCAGAACTGTATCAGCATGGTGCTCTCAACATCATCATTATGCTGCTGAACTCATTAGGACGTTGTATGCGCATTTGTAGCGCACCATGCTGAGTGGCTGTGGTATCATCATGGTGCTGTCTACATCATCATGATAATGCTGCGTCATGGTTCGTAGCCGTGGTGTGCTATCTGGGGTCTATGCTGGTGTATTTTAGTATTGAACAAAAGCAAAGTGTTTACAGGTGCGAGCAAAGTAACGCAAAGGACAAAACACAAAAAAACAAACACACACACACACACACCGACCGACGAAATACAACTAAACATAAAACGGAAACGCGCAAAGCAAGCAAATGAATGCAAAGAAATGCAAAGAAACAAAGCCAACAACCCCAACACCTCCAAGAACCACAGGGCCCCGGGGAGGTTTTTCTTCTTCTTTTTTTGTTCAATTTATCTTTGAACAAAAGCCAGGTGTTTACAGGTGCGAGCAAAGTAACGCAAAGGACAAAGCACAAAAAAACAACACACACACACACACCGACCGACGAAATACAACTAAACTTAAAACGGAAACGCGCAAAGCAAGCAAGGGAATGCAAAGGTATGCAAAGGAATTCACAACGAAGCAAACCCAACAACCCCAACACCTCCAAGAACCACAGGGCCCCGGCGGACTTGTTTTTGTATAATCTTTGAACAAAAGCCAGTGGTTTACAGGTGCGAGCAAAGTAACGCAAAGGACAAAACACAAAAAAACACACACACCGACGAAATACATCTAAACTTAAACGGAAACACGCAAAGCAAGCCAAGGAATGCAAAGGAATTCACAACGAAACAAACCCAACAACCCCAACAACCCCAACAACCCCAACACCTCCAAGAACCACAGGGCCCCGGGGAGTTTGTATTTTTTGTTGAACAAAAGCCAGGTGTTTACAGGTTCCAGCAAAGTAACGCAAAGGACAAAACACAAAAAACACACACACATATCGACCGACAAAATACAACTAAACTTAAAACGGAAACGCGCAAAGCAAGCAAAGGAATGCAAAGGAATGCAAAGGAATGCAAAGGAATGCAAAGGAATGCAAACGAATGCAAACGAATGCAAAGCAAAACGCAACGAAACCAGCATACCCTCTGTGCCGAGGCTCACTACGACGTTGGCGATGAACATCTGGATGATCACCAGCAAGCACATGGCTTGGAAGGAGCTTGCAGCCTCCTGCGAGTCGAAATTGGATCCGACTGGGTGGCCGTTTTTTTTGCTTCTTTTTTTGGGGGGGGGGTCGCTTTTTTCTTCTTCTTTTTCCCCCGAATCAAGGAGGTTGAAGGGAAACCAAACAAGAAGACCACCATCTGGCCCCCCCCCTCCACCTATTTTCCATTTTTTCCCCGCATGAAAGAAATGGACCCTAAACCCACCCCTGATGCAATCCTGAACGCGCCATGATCGCACCATGAACCTGACCACTCTAACCCCCCACCCTTCACCAACCCTACATTAATCGTTTTTATTCAACGCAAAATAAATCCACTTCATTCTGCCAGAAACCGGAGAAAAACACAGAAAAACAAACACACTAAACCCAGCCAACTCCATCCCTAAACTGACCCTAAAGCCAACCTAAACCAACCCTACTCTGCTACTTTGTTGAAATACGAAGACGCCTGAACTGAGCGAGCCTTGCTTGCAACCGCTGCCAATAGTTGAGCATGTGATTGTAAAGTGATGTGTCAACCACAAAGAGGATGGTTGAAATGAGAATCTCTTTCAAACAGGGCTTGTCATTTCACCAGTTCCGTTGTGAGGGACTTCAACTTCAACTCCTTTTTTGGAGGATTTCCAACCCATGGTCAACTCAGCCCAACCGAACCGTCCTTTGACTTTCAGTCTAAGAGGCCAACCTCGGTCAAAAGAGCCCAAGCTGTGCTGGCCAAGCCATACGTCACTTCCATTTGCTGAAGCCCCCTGGAAAGAATAAAAATATGTCCAATAGTGATAGATTCCCTGTAAAACCAACCAGGGCCAAAAAACAAACAAAGATATTCTTAAGCAAATGGAAGATCACAATGCGTCTAGAAGCAGAGCGTCCAGGAATCGTGTTCAGGTTTCAGACTGGCTCAAGCAGAAGCCTCTGGACAACAGCTGCTTCCCACTCTGAAAAATGGGCGGATTCATTTGGCTTCTGGGCTGCTTTAAGATCCCCTGCTAAAAGTAACCCATGCAAGAAGAGTTTAACCTCGGGTCCAGTACGGAAAACGCGACCACTGTTTCAGCGCCAAAAAGTTGAGGTGTCCAAAGATCCGATACCAAAATGGCCGTAAAGAATTGGGTGCTTCTCTCTCTTTTGCTTTTGGCTTCCCTTTCCAAACCCCCAACAAAAGGCACCGACTCAAAACCAGGCACATCCAGATCTGAAGTCGGCCCTAGACCAACAAAACGGGCACCAAAGGCTAGGTCCTTCAGTGGAGAGGTTAGAATGAGGGTGCCAACTTTTTTCGGTTTTGGCTATTTTAGTAGGGGAACCCTCCCCCACAAAAGAGTTGGTAAAAGGACACCGCCGGGGAACCTAGAAGGAAAGTGGGTCCTTGTTCAGCAGGTTGGTGCAGACGCTCCCAGAGATCCACGAGGAGATGGAACTCACCACCTCCGCCTGTGAGAAGTTGCTCCTCAACGCGCGGGCGCCGAGCGCAAGGCGGCCAGCGGAAGGCTTCCGAGGTCAGTAGGTTCTGGGAATCGGCAGATGTCCGGATGAAACTGTGTTATTTTGGGCCGTTTTGGGTCATTTCCCAAGGGTGTCATCCCAGGGTGGAATACAAAAACCCTCAGAGATAAGAACCGCCCCGGAAAAAGCTCATCGATCAGAACACACACACACACCCAGGGGGAGTCGGGAGGCGTCAGAAAGGGATCCCTGATAAAGTTTTCGTGAAGGCAAACATCTTAGGCTGCCGGGTGAAAAAACAGTCGCCCAAGAGCTGATTTGGAGGATTCGAATCAGTGCAATGCAGGCGGCTCTTGGACGAATCCTTCTACCGGAACCCTGGTGGACTCTTGGTGCCCTTCTTTTTCTGGCCTGAGATGACTAGAAACTTCCACATAAATGCTTTTGAGTGGCTGAGGAAGGAGGGTCCATTCTGGTATGTGGGCCCTCAACTACCCCAAGACTTGGGGCAATATTCAGTCTTTCAAGGCAGTTTGACGGTCTGCAGATTTTCCAATGCCCCTCAAAAGAGGGTGTCGCAAATTGATTGGGCGCGGTGCACTTCTTGAGGGAATTCACCGTTTCCAAAATTGTTTGAAGGGAAACCGAAAGGAAAACCACTCAAAAAATTCGGGGTACCCTGTTTTAAATTTTAAGACACATCCATCTCCTCCATTTGCTTAAGTCCCGTGGGAAAAATCGAGATAATTATTGTAGTGATAGATTCCCTTTAAAACCAACAGGGGAAAATAAAACATAGCCTTAACCAAATGGAAGATCTGGTTGGGGTCGAGTCGCAGAGCCACCGACACCGCCAGCACAATCAGCAAGACCCCCATCTGCCAGGGAGGCAGCAGGCGAGCTTTTGCCGTCGAAGCGCGCGGCGTAGGCTCCTTCAGCGCATAGACGTCGCTCATGATGGTCCTTGGCAGGATGGGCCCCAGCCCTTTGAGCAAGCTCCTTCAAAGCCATCTCTTACCTCTTGTTTAAGCAACCTCCTTTCTAGCCATTCTGCTTGTTTAATGGCTCTAGAAGGGACCATCAAGCACCGACCCCGGGGCTTAAACCACTATTTAAACCTCGAAACCCCTACCGAACCCTGGCAAGCCGCAATGTGGATGCAGGGTTTCCAGGGACTGCTGCTCCCAAGTGCATGGGGAAGTCCAACTTGGGTAATCCAGTCCAAGTGGGTATGACTCTCCAGTGGTCCTTGGAGCCCTTGGCGGAGGGTTCAAAACTACCGGATTCGTATGTATGTCCTTTCCCAACCAAATTTGGTTGGGTGCTCCAGGACAAGAAACATAGCCAAGAAGGGCAGACTTGAGCCCACGGGGTAACTATGTCCTGCATAGTAGAATTCAAACACAAGGAAGCTCCCTCAGGAGTTCTAAGCTTAAAGTGTCATTCAAAAGTGGGAACCATGAAAGCAAAGCAGGCACCTGGCAAGAAACTGGCCTGTGCGCGGAAAGCCTGCTTCAAACATGGCAAAAGCCATCTCTCTGTTGAATCCCATCATAGGGGTCTGGTGTTGGGGGGCGAGGTTGGACCACCCCATTTTCTGCAGAAAATGGGGGGGGGGGGGGGGTCCAATCCCACTTTTCATTCGAAAACGGCAGGCCGACCCCATCTTCAATTTAGAAAATAGGGAGGGCCAACTCACTTGAACCCGGGCGGCTGGTTGCCATTCCGTGGCAGCTGAAGCAACGCGCCGCCCAGCGCCGGAGCCGGGCGCTCGCAGTGCTCCGCGGCCGAAGCGAGGGCGGCCGTGGCGCTCAACGCCCAGAGCCGCAGGAGGCCCATGGCGTTGATCGATCCGTGGCGGATCCGTCCGAAAAAACGACTAAGACATGGAGGTAAGGTCGTGGTAAGGTGAGCTGCGAGCCAAGAAAGGACAGCGCCAAGATGGTAATTACCGCCCAGGAGGTGTTTTTGGTTTCTAGAAACAAAAGAACGACGGTACAATGAAAAAGATGCCTTCAAGCCAAGGTGTCATGGCCAACAGTGGGATTCTGTGTGTGAAGGCTTCCTCAAAAAACAGCTGAGCTAGGCTGATTCACCAGACGCGTCAAAACACACACACACACACACACAAAAAAAAAAAAAAAAAACGTCGCTCTTGCCGCCAGCCGGCCGAAGGCGGACCGCATTTTGCAGGTGAATTGCAACTCACCTATGGACTTTGGCATTGTCAAGCGTTCCGATTATTCGCGGAGCGGGCGCTGCATGCACTTGAATTGGAGCCTTCACACACCTGGCCAGCTCCGAATGAGAACAAGGGGATCCCACAAATTGGTTGCGGGATTCTTCGGCGACCAATGGAGTTGGATGCTCCCAACGGTGTCATAAAGAAATCCGGAACTTAAAACCAAGTGTTTTCCCACAACCTGGGCACATGTTGAAACTCCCCCCATGGCAACTTGCGCGGCCAAGACTCCAAAGACTGTTCCATCAAAGTATCCCTACTGATGAACGAAATCCGGATGAACAGTGCCCAAAACTCAGTGACTGTTGGTTCTAGATATACTGAGGAAGGCCGTGTTCCTTTTAAAGGGACCCCCTGCCAGGTTCCATGTTAATTGGTGGGAGGGTAACATGATTAGCTCGATCTAGGGACTACTGCAATGCCTATTGAACCAGGTAGTAGGAACCGCCTACTAAAACGGTCAATGGGGGCTTTGGCGGCTTATTTCAAGCGGCATCCAACACTTCAAGGGGCAGGGTGCTTGGCAAGAAGTTAGGAACCTATGGTTAAAGCTCAAACCTCACTTACCATGGCTAGTCCCCCAAGGACAAAACAACTCATGGGGGCTGGGGGCGGGGGGGAGGGAGGGGAGGGGGAGGGAGCCCAAACAAGGCCTGAATAAGGGCTTAATAAGGGCTTATTTGGGCTCCCTCGCCCCCACCTCCCCCCCCCCCCCCCCCCCTTCAGCCCCATGAACAACCAACCACTTATTACGTAGCCTTCCTCTGCGCTTGCGGCGTCAATCAGCCAAAGGTGCCGCATCACCACCGTAGGGGTCTTCGTCGACATCACATATGGAGCCATCGGTTTGAAGTCCGGCGGCTTCTCTGAGACGACCTGAGCACCACCTTTTTGAGGCTACCCCCTGTTGGTTGGTTCAAAGGGAAACCAAACTACAAAACAGACACCCACCCCAAAAAAGACCATGGACAACCGCCATTTGGGGGTCCAACCTAAACCAGACGAGCCACCCTTTGTGTCGCGGGTGCCTTGTCAGGGCTTTTTAGAAGGCAACCAAAAGGCAAACCCACATTTTGGCAGTACTCCTATTCTGACACAAGCCCAGGTCCCCAAAGTCTCCCAAGGGTTGGGGTTAACAAGGCTCGTTTTGGCCAGAGAAGGAGAAGTGAGGGAGTACCTGTTGGGGTTGCGAGTGGGTCAAAATAGGTCCCCAAACTGGAACCCTGCAAATGGAAACATGGACTAAAACCTGCGGTCCCCTAGTGGTTTAACTTTGACCCACACCCATGTATCAACCAATTGACCGCTAGGATGGCTAGGATACCTAGTCACAAGTACGCATATCTTGCAACAGGATGGGCAGGTGCTGGTTCCGCCTATCGACCTCAGCCCCTGCCGCATGTGCCCGACACCCATCGACTTTTGGCTCCGCCAATATGGCTACAAAAGCCTCCCAGGTGGTAGAACCAACTCAAATCAAACACATGCGGGTGCCCGCATGGCTGGAATCAACTGGATCACCTTCAGCCCACGGTACCTGGTACATGTGCCACCCTCGCATTCTCTTGACCATCTTCGGATTCATTCCTGGATTTGCCAAAAAATATGAAAGGCTCGGTTTCCACTAAAATGGCCTTCTAGGGAGGTTGCAGAAGCATTTAACGAGGCCACTTGCGGCCACTTGCTCGAGAAGAGGCTGCAAGTGCCCGAAGACTACTCACCAGCAGCGACCTCAATGTTGCCTTCCCAAGAAAAACTACATCCGCAAACCCAAGGAAAGGTCATCAGGACATTGGAGGTTCTGATCGGAGGACTTTGAACCTTTTGCTGTGGATATCGGCGTGTCGTTGGGAGTTGGTATCCTTATGTGGGGCTGTGCTCAAGAGAAACCAAATTGGAAAACCACCGTTGTGGGGTTCCCTCAAAAAATACAAACCCATACGGGGCCTAAAAAAAAAAGCCGCAAAAACCCTAAACCCTGAAACCCTAAACCCTAAACCTCCATTTGATTGGGTCAACCAACAAAAAATAACAAAACAAATCGACGAAATCGGTCAAACCCACCGGGCCCATGGCAGAGATGAGCTGAGGCCTGCCAAAACAGAGCGCGCAGCACAAATGTTACATACCCGGACCCTACCCGTGAAGATGGGACATCGCCCTATAATATATATATATATATACATACGTACTATGTGTTTCCCCATCTGAAGGGACCCTCAAAATGTACGTAAAGATTGGAAACCGCCCTGTTGTGTATATACCTATATATATATATAGGTTTGTATATATGTTTATAAAGTTCCTTATGTGTTCCCCATCCGAAGGGTAGTTTGAGGGTCGAGGTGTAAAGTATGGCCCGAGTATCCTTCCTTTTCCTCCCCGCCCCCTCCCCTTTTGTCCAGGTAGGGTTAAGGTTCTAGGGCCGGGCTAGGGTTAGGTCAGGGTTCAAGGGTTTGGA
This sequence comes from Effrenium voratum, assembly GCA_963377175.1. Lineage (NCBI taxonomy): Eukaryota > Dinophyceae > Suessiales > Symbiodiniaceae > Effrenium > Effrenium voratum. Next base: position 494,626 of record CAUJNA010003749.1, on the reverse strand, counting down.
TAGGGTTGGGATAGGTTTATATTCGGGTGAGGCTAGGGTTAGAATTACAACATATGGGAGTGTCTCTTTTGATGGTACCCTTGTTCAATGGTTTAAAGGCAACCCAAAAGTAGAGCACCGACCAACTTTGAAACAAACCCATCTGAAACCAAAGCGCCAACGTATGGGCCCGAAGACCTTTTTGGCTCCGGCCAACAACCTGGCACCAACCATGTTGCCCCTCTGGGGCCGTGACTTTGTAACTTTCCCGTGCTCAGTTGTTCAGGTGACCCTGGGAAACAGAGGGTTCGAACCCTTTTTGGGCCTTGGACCCATTTTTAGCGGGGCAGCCACCCAAAAAAAAGGGAAGAAGGGTGCCACTGAACAACTTTCCCGTGGGAAGTTCGTGACTTGCCCGCTGAGAAACCTCGGCACCTCTGAATCCCATACAAGCCGTCGGACCGTGGGGCATGATTGGAGTGGATTTTTGGAGTTCGTCCCCCAGAAAAGTAAAAGCCCTCTGTAAACAGGGGCCACCCTGTTTTCAGCGTCCCTCAACCCTACCTGTATGGGGATAAAGGATCGATCTGGGCCTCTTTTCGTGAGTCTACCCTTTTTTGGGGCTCGTTTCGAGGGGGAAAAGAAGAAAAACGGACCCCTCCCCCTCCCTTTGTTGGGGGGGGGTCCCTATTTTGACATACCTGTCATGTCGAGCCCACCCATGCTGAATGAGGTGCAGACCTAGCAAGACAAACGCGCCTCACAGGAGCTGCTGGAGGGGTCATGGACACATCCTGGCCGTGAATAGGCGGAAAGGGGTGAGAGGCCTGCTGAAAGGTGGCACGATTTGCTTCTCCAAAAAGGTCAAGTGCCATGCCAAAAGGGGCAAGGCAAGTTGAGTTCAAACTTGAAGAGGTCTGAAAAAAACGGCCGATTGAGGTCCAACAAGAACAATGCCCTACAACTTTCTGTGGTGTTACATCCCGAAACATATGCTTGAAGCAAGTGTTGAGCCAATTATACCCAGTGCAAATTCAAGGCTGACACATTATCCAGCAACCATTGAACAGTCCGTGTGCGGTCGGCTGACTCGCAACCACGGGTACTCCTAACTTTCACACCGTTTTATTCTTGACAAGTCAGACTTCAAACAGGGGTGGTGGATGTATCAAGGGGAGCCCACAAAGGTTTGAGCCGACCTTGCTATGAACCATGAAATTCCCGTTTCAAACACTGGTCTCCCCGGTCCCTTGAAGCAAGGTATGCGCCTTCCAATGCGCCTTCCTTCTTTCCGTGAGAAATACCAAGCTGTTGTTTTGTGTTTTGTTTTTTGCCGGGGCTTGGGCTCCTGATTGGCATGAGCCCCTTTTCTCTTCAAAAGCATCCTGAGGGCTTCAGCTAGGTCCTCCGGCAGAGAGGTCAGAATAAGGGCACCAACTTTTTCCTGTAGTCTGTTTTAGTACGGGAACCCTCCCAACCAAAAAGGGGTGAAAGGTCGGGCACCCTTTCGCTGGGGGACCTAGTCAAGTTGGATTCCGGCAGACCTCAAGCCATGGCACTTTTGGGCGATCCACATGTCTGGGTCTGAGGCGAAGGCTTCGTCCCGTTGGCCGAGCGAAATCCACGTAAATTTGAGGCCCACCAAAGAAAATCTAAGCAAGACTGGACCACTCCAAGGGAGCCCGATGGCCGTTTTGGGTAGAAATCAACCCGTGGCTGCTTCTACATTTGCTACGTTTAAGTTCCCTGCAAAGGCTAAGAGTCGTGGGCAAACTGAGCTGAGTGTTTCTGAAAGCGGACGGGTGCCCCGCCTGCGCTTAAAGTTCAAGCCAAAGAAAACATACCCAACCCAGCCATTTTGGGGGCACCCTTCAGCAACCAAGGCCATTCGGTTGGGCGCAACTGATAGGAGTCCGCCCCCTTTTAGTTAGGCAGCAAATGAGTTGGAATGACCTGAACAGAACCATCCAAGCTGTGGCTCCCTTTGAGCGAATCCTTGCGTTCACCTACTTCCAACCCCTCCTGGCGCCGTGGAAGGGGCGACCTGGGCCGATTCACATGTCAGCTTCCCTCGTGGGTCGGGCTGGCTGTCTCATGCAGAACTCGTAAAATGGGTGGCGTCCCCTTCCCTTCAAAACCCCAAAAGCCGCGCAAAAAAATATATACGCCCGTCTTGTCATCCGGTGGTTTGGAGGTTGCCGGAGTGGTGTCCCATTTATCCTCTACAAGAAAAAGGGGTCAACCCCCCCCCTCACCAAAACAACAATCCGAGCCACCGATTCATGGCAACCTGAACATGGAACCCGCAAACAAAATATGGGTGCGTCTATTTTTTGGGAACCCCCTATTGGTTGGCGCTACAGGGAAACCAAATGGAAAACCACATGGCTTCTCAGAAGTCCAGTGGATTTCCATCGGAAACCGGGCACCCTTTTGTCCATTGACTTTGTTTTGACCAATCCCCCGCCGATAATGAAAAGAAAGGCAAGGGCACCACTAGGCAAGTGTGTTTCTGCTGTTCCCTTAAAACAGCCAAACCAATTGTACCCCCACATTTGCGGAGAACAACACTGCTAAAACCGCGAGGAAACCCACACACAACCACGAACTAAACACACAAACGAGCAAAGCAAGCATACACAAAACAAGCATTCAACAACAAACAGCCAGGCAACCGACCAACCGACCCACCCACCAACCAACCAACCAACCAACCAAGCAAGTAAGCAACCAACCAACCAAGCAAACAAACAAGAAAGAAAGCAAAACAAAGAAGCAAGCAAGCAAGCAAGCAAGCAAGCAAGCAAGCAAGCAAGCAAGCAAGCAAGCAAGCAAGCAAGCAAGCAAGCAAGCAAGCAAGCAAGCAAGCAAGCAAGCAAGCAAGCAAGCAAGCAAGCAAGCAAGCAAGCAAGCAAGCAAGCAAGCAAGCAACCAGGCAAACAAAGAAACTAGCAAAGCAAGCAAGCAAGCAAGCAAGCAGGCAGGCAGGCAGGCAGGCAGGCAAGCAGGCAAGCAAACAAGCAAGCAAGCAAGCAAGCAAGCAAGCAAGCAAGCAAGCAAACAAGCAAACACACCAATAAATCAGAACCGATCAAGAAAACAGGTCGGACAACAAGCCCCTCTGTTGGGGAACGGTTTCCAGCCAATTTACCGTAAGAACCCAGGGGCAAGCGGCTGAGGTCCGAGTGTTTTCTAGCTGATTTTTGTTTTTTTTTTCCCTGGACGGTGCAATGCTTTCTTTTACAATTGATGTGCTTCTTGTGCGTTTGTTTGTTTGATTGATTGTTTGTTTGTTTGTTTGTTGCCGAAAGCCGAAGCATGGTTGTGGAAATAACCTGTTCTGTAATACCAAGGTTGTTGATTCCTTCGATCTAGTATCACTTCAAAGGGGATCGCAGAAAGTGGCCCAAAAACCGTTTCACATCAGGGAGAAAGTGCCTTGGCATACCTCCTAAAAAGACACCCACTCGTTCTTTTTCGGAGTGCCCCAGAAGCTCCGGGCCTGTTCACGCGCATGCCGATGTACTCGGCGCGCAAAGTGGCGCGAGACCTCACCGAAATGAAACGTGTGTTTTTTTGCGGATGGCACCCTTCCTTGGGTTAAAGTCTGGAGGGTAACCAAAAGGAAGCGGTGCTCTTTCCATCGGGACACGGGACCCGGGATCACTGGAGCCTCAAGGACTTTGGGGGTTGGCTTTTCATGAGGTAACGGTTCAGTTTCTGACCCTGGCACTTGTTTGATCAACACCTGGTCTCAAGATGTCTAAGCCGGGCTCCTTTGTTTTCGCTTCAATGAGCAGGGTTGGGTTGCTTAAACAATTGTTGCAGCCAACCCTGGTGGATCCCTCTGCACGTCATATGCGCCATGGTCAACGCTCTTTATCAGGAACGTTTACCTTGGCATCAACAACCCGACCCTCTATTTGCTTAAGTCCCCAGGAAAAAGAATATAAAAAAGACAAAAAAACAAGTAGTGAAATCGATTCCCTTTAAAACCAACAGGGAAAAATGAAAAATATTCATTTCACCAAATGGCAGTGACCAACCAATCCAAGGAACAACTTGCTCTTTTGATCGCCTGTGGTCCTTGGACCGAAGCAGCCTTGGATCAGAAGCCCAGATTTGATTTGGAGGGGGCGGGAAAGAAAGAATCGGCGCCTCCTGGTTGTTTGATCTTGAGGGGACACCCTTCGGCCAAAATCAAAACAAAGACAACAGGAAAAAGATGCGCTGGGCAACTGGCTTGGGGTTTCATCTTGAACACCCTTCCGTTGAAAACCATTCAGCTTGGACAAGAGTTGGCACTCAAAACCATAACCCTTCCTGCAAAAAAGAAAAAAGAAGGAGGGGTCATAGAAACCTCAGCATCAATTGTCTAAAACCCGAAAATTCGACGGCTGATGACCATTCCTACTAGCCTCAAGCCTTCCAACCGCTGGGCCACTGGTTGCAACGCATCGGTGTGGGCAACCTCCCGGGAACGAGAAGCTTTGGGGAGCTGGCAAATGGGAGCCTTGGGTTCCTCCTCTCTTGTATCTGAAACACAGTTGACCGCCAGAAATATGTTTTCTTGTTTTTGTTTTCTTTTTTGAATTGATCACTCACAAAATTTAGAGATAATTGTCTCACCTCAAATCTCAAACTTTGGCCAAGAGACCTCCCTTGCCCAATTTCTCGGGGGCACATCGACAAAACTCGCGCTGTCCACTGGGGCGCCCTACGAAAGCTGCTGCGGAGGCATTGGCCTGTGGCGATTCCGTCGGGGGGCTATGGGGTGTGTGGGTTAAGAATAAGTACCCAAAATGGAACCAAGCTCCACCAATTCCCGGCCCCAGAAACAAAACATATTCTACAAATGGGTGTGGGTCAAAAATAGGGTAACCCCAAAATGGAACCCTGGTAAATGGAACCAAGTACGAAAACCTGCGGTCCGATTCCTGGTGGTTTAATTTTGACCCATACCCATGGGGAGTGCCTATCAGCCCAGTTTTTTTGTTGGAGTTCTGAAGGAAGACAGTGCTATCCCGTTGCCCAGAGGAAAAACAAAAAAGGGGGCCAAGGAGAAGCCCGGGCCTTCAGGGTGTAACTGGCTGTGTGATTCTGCCATTCTCAAAGTCACTCTCTAAGTGGTAGGCTAAAGGGAAACGACCAACCAGTTTCAGACTTTGATAGTCCCCCGGAAACAATCAAAGTAATCATGATTAGTTAGGCCCAGTTATAGAATGTGTATATATATATATATATTATTGCTTGCTTCGCTTTGTGTCACTAAATGTCGCCTCCGGGTTGGAGCAAATCGCTCGGAAGGGCACTTAACTAAGCGGGAACCGGGACATGCACAGAGCTTTGCTCCCCATCAAGCCTTCACCAAGCTCTTTCCTTGAAAGCTCCAAGTGCTCCCTACAATCTGAAAGCGTTCACCAAGTTCTTTCCCTGAGTCTTGGGGATCTTTCCTTGAGTCTTGGTGATTTGGAGCAACCTTGCTCCAGGAAAACAGAAGCTGAAAGGAAGGAACACCTAAAAAGGAAACCAAACCTTCATGGTGCTTGCGCATGCGCAGAAAGGGAGACAGCAACTTCGATGTTTATTGTCAAATCCTCACCGTTTCCAAATTGAAGAGGAATCAAGCTGCACCCGTGCGTGGATGGCCTCCAACAACTACCAGGCGTCCCTCTACTTTTCAGCCAACAGTCCTTTTAGGCAAACTTACCTGAGGAGATTGGCCACAAGTCGGAACTTCTGGTTCAAATTTCTCTTCCCAATTTACTAAGTCCAGGACCTCAGGAAGTGGGAAATCTCTAAAAACATGTACGCCACGCTGCTATCCTAGAGTCGCGGGGGATATTCTCTTTGATCATAAACAAATATGTTCCAGTTTTGGTCGAAAAAAAAGGGCAACTATTCTCACCAGCCATGCCAAATCCTTCTGGGATTCTATTTGGGCCTGGCAAAGGGGCGAATCCTACCCCCTACTCAAAATACCCGCTCTGTTCAGGGTATTTTTGGGAAAAAAAACTGGCTTTTCCATGGTAAAAAACCTCCTTTTTTAGTAGAGGGTCGACCTGCTACCCTGAAAAAAGGTGGGGTTTTTTGGAGCAGGGGGTATCTGCATGTCCCGACAGATCGCGTTTCCCGGGACCCGTCGAAGGTGTGGCCAGCCGATGTATCTCTGCAGAAAAATGGGAGCCTTCCGGGCAAAGCCATCGATTTCCCCAAGGAGACCTATGTTTGAAAAAGTGGGTACCAACTTATTCTAAGCTCTGGAGGACCTAGTCTAGGTCCTCCAGTAGAGGATAGAACTTTTGGGTCAATACGGACATCCAACCACTAAACACTAAAAAGATCAGGCTAAGGATCCGGATGGCCTTCGGGAGCCACCAAGCAAGGTGCTTTTTTCCGTTCCTTTTTTTTCTCTTTTTTTTCGGTGGTCTATTTTAGTAGAGGAGCCCTCCCCAAAAAAGGGGTAAAAGGGCACTACTGGGGGACCTAGCTTCTCTTCGGACCGATACTTCCATTTGGTTAAGGCCCGAGGAAAAAAAAAGGAAATATGTCCAGTAGTGACGAATTTCCTTTAATACCAACAATGGAAAATACAATTTGTCTTAAGCAAATGGAGGGATTTAGTACCTAGCAAGGCCCATTCGCAGAAAATTGCAAGAGCTTATGTTGTTGAGTCCCATTTTGAGGGGAAGGCGGTAAATTCCAAGGCCTGCTTTGGATTTCGAAAGACCCAGCGACGCACCCAGCCCGGGAAGACAAATGGTGGGGATTGACCATGTTTAGTGAGCCGACCAAACGAAAAGGGATTTACCCTTCCTCCCACAAACATAGCACCACCTGTAGGAGGGTACCTGGAACATGAGTTTTCTCTTGAAGGGCCCTCCGGTATGATAGTCTTACCCCTTAAAACTCCAAGCCCTGGGGAAGTTAATCTTTTACAGACATATAGCCCATGTTACCCAAAAAGTTGAAAAGTTGTGTTTTTAAGAGGTAAGTGGTGGAAGGGGAGGGTATCACAAGTGGCCGGGGCGATGGGAGCCCCAGGAACTGAGTCACTGGGGCTCCGGCGTGGGCGACGGCTCCGCTCTGAACCGGCGGGTGCTTCGCGAGTCCGGGCGGGGCACGCTCATGGATCCCGGTGCTGCAGTCCTGCACGAAGAAAAAAGCTCCCAAAGGGGCACGGCCAAGCTACCCTTCAAATTGGGATGCCCTGACCGGTTCGACGCTCGCAGCCCCAACAATCCGTGGCTTGGATCCAAGACCACGAACCCATCCCCAGCTGGTGGCTTCCTTTCGTGGTGCTTTTTGTTGGTTCCCAAAATTCGTTGAGTTCAAAGAACCAGCAAGAACAGGAAGACTGGGTTGAGTCCACAAACAGCGCATATCCGTTTTTTGGAAACATGGAGGTGTACATAGGCCTCACTCTAACCTTGCTGAACCAAGCAGGCTGTGACAACAAAGAAGTCACCCGCTCAGCGCCTCTAAAAGTGAACCACACATGATCGAAGCGACCCATGGGGTGACTCTGGAGTGACATGCAAGCTGGACTTTGGCACCACAATTGACAGCCCAAAGGAATCTGGGTGAATTATGATTGTGGTGCCGCTATTCAGAAGCGGTCTTTTCCTCGACACAAAAAACGGCTCCATTGTGCATGGTTTGATTGCCTATACATGAACCCCTCTAGTTCACACTCCTCCCAGGTACAATCCGTTAGGCTTGCACCTGCGCTACCGGTTCCGCCCCTCAGCTCAAGCCGTCCTCGATGTAGGTCATCACCCCGGGATCCTGGCGTACCCCCTCCCTCTGACTCCGGCGCATCGTCGGCACCGGTCGAAGGCATCCCACCTCCGTGTTGCCGCCAAAGTGGGGCAGTTCAGGGAGTAATGGTACCTGACCCCGTAGTCTGTGGTGAGCACCGGCTTCCAGTCCCTCACGATCTCACGATGACGGGGACCGAATGCTCCTCTTCTACGTCTTGCATCCGGAGCTCCTGTGCGAAGCACCATGTGCAGACATACCTTGCCTCTGCTCGACTTCCGGCGCACTCTCTGGTGTGGTGTGCGATCCTGTCCTTCTTGTTGAAGAACAGCTCTTCGTCCGGAATGTCCCACCTTTCGTTGCGCACTTCTTCCTCGATCTGGCCCAGTTGCCGCCCTTGATCATCTGCTGGCGGTTGGTCCTCATTCCTCCAAGGCGGAGTGGGGTGCCTCCTCGCATAATCCCTCCTCCATGGTGCATTGATGATCGGCTTCCCTTTTCCTTTTCCAGAACCGATTCCACCCTTTCCTTTCTCCAACGGCCTCCTCATGGCCTCTGGTGCTGCTTTCGATCTAGCACCCAATGCTTCCGACCCTCCGCCACCTCCGGTAGTAGTGGATCTTCTCCTTATAGTTGATGCCGATGCTCTCGACGACGATGAAGCCTCTTCTTCCGACTCCTCTTCCTCGTCACCCGCCGGCATCTTGTTGTGTCCACGCATCGCCCTTACAGACGCATGTTCCCTTCTGCTTCTCTTCTCGCATGTCTCTTTCACCATCGCCGTCACCTTGATTGCCAGAGCCGTGAAGAGGGCCACCAGGATGCCGAAGCCGACCAAGGCGTTGTAGTCTCCCTGATCTTCTTCCTCGACTTTCTCCTCTTTCGCCGCCACTGCCTGGACTTGCATGCAGCATGCCAAAATGGCCAACGCTGCCTTTCCTTTTTCCAGGTCCACCTCCAGGGCTCCTCCTTCTTCTGGCTTTGGTGCTCCAATCTCCACCAAACCTGCCATCTTGCGCAGATCACGTAGGCGAGTTCCCGGCAGACACTTCGTGCCCATGTCGGCGACCAGATTGGCGCCCATCCGATGCACTATCCGCCAGTCCCCCATCTGCACTCTCCATCTCACATAGAACGCTCTCAGACGAAGATGACGCGTCCGCCACGATCCAGCATCTCCTGTGCACAGCGAGACCGCCGCTTGGTTAACGTCCGCGAATAGTCCATCTCCGTCTTGATCTCCTGAATCAACGCGTCTACCGAGTCCCCAAGAACCATTCCCTCTATCATCTCCATCAGCTCGGACTCGGCCGTCGACAGTGTAGGGAAGCTCTGCCTCGAAGATCTCCACGCCAGCATTGATCCCTGCCATTTGACCATTACACAGCCATGGCTAATCTCGCCGCCTGGCGCGAAGCTCGCATCTGTGATGACCTCCAAGCCCGCTCCTCTACTCTTTCTTCCATCTGTGTCCTCCCCCATGTCCCTATCCAGCAGGATGCCCTCCGTCTTGGTCGCATTGAGGTACCGCAGTGTTTGGGTCGCGGTTCTCTGCACCCATCGTGGAGCCTTGGACACGAAACTCGACATTCTCGAAACCACGTAGGCCAGGTCAGGTCTACTCCGGGTGACCAGCCAAATCAACTCACCCACCAGGGTCTGACCCGTCTGAATCTCCTCCGCCGTGATCCCAATCTCTGCCTCTGGCTCGCTGCACTCCTTGCTCATGGGGATCACCGACTTGCCAGTGACATTGTTCCGATCGATGATCTCCTTGATGTAGTCCATCTGGTCCAAGGTGATCCCCTGCTCCGTCACAGAGATGTTCACCCCGCAGAACCTTACCGGCTCCTTGCCGAAGCTCTCTTCTGATGATTCCCACGTGCCCTTGATCTTCTCCATGAGGGCTTGAGGCACTCCTTCCATGCCCAACGGCATGAAGTCGTCCACGTAGACTAGTAGCAGGCCGACCAGCTCCTCCGGATTCAAGTCGTCCTTTACCTTTTTCACCAGCCACAGATTCGGTTCACTCCTCATCTGCTCCAACTTCAGCCAACGCTCACCATAGCTGATTCTCCACCTCCTCATCTCGTCGTCACGGTAGTCCGACCAACACCTCGGACTCTGCCGTAGGCCGTACATTGCCTTGTTGACGATCCACAGCTCCCCTTTTGGTATCAACCCCATCCGGACCAGTACTGCCGGCGGTCGCATGGCCACCGTCAGCTCTCCTTCCTGGTCAACTGCCTGCAGCGTGGCATTCAGGAAGGCTCCTTTCACGTCCACGGTGCCTCCTTGCCACCCGCGAACCGCCGCCTCCTTCAACGCCAACCGCAAAGCCACCACGTCCGTGCCCCCTGCGAAGAGCGGCATGGCCTCGTGAGACTCCCCGTAGTTGCCGCACACCACCAGTCGGCACTTACGCTTCCTTCCTGGTTTGATTGTGAACACCCCCTTCCCGGGTAGTACTTGCGCCCGTGGGTTGTTCTCCAGCAGCTCCCTCGCCGATGCCGGGTTGAGCCTGGTGATTGCACCCTTTTCTTCCACGATGGTGTCCAGCTCCTTCTTCATGGGTGCCTTCCAATCCTCCAAGTTCATCTCCACCTCCTTGGCACTGACGATCTTGGTCTGGAGTATCTGCTCCTCGTCTTTTTCCACCTCTGTGCTGCTCCTCAACTCCTCTTCTTCCTTCTTCAAACCTTCTAGGGCTTTCACCACAATGTCCATCACCTCCGGCTCGTCGTTCGTCACCGCCTTCTCCTCCTCCTCTATTGTGGATCTGAGCGCCCGCAACCTGAACCCCTTCGTCTTCCAACACCTTCTTTTGGGTCTTATCTCTTATCCTCCTCCGGACACGATAGGGTTCCTCCGGCTCGCGCTCTTCTCCCTCATCACCTCTCCGTTCCACAAATTGCCACCCGTCCACTGGCTCCGGGAGAGGTTTCCAGTGGTGCAGCACATAGGCAGCCACCTGGACTGTTCCATCCTCTCTCATCACGGCGTGACCGTTCGGTACGTCCACCACCGGGGCCAAATACTTCCCCTTGACGTGCCTTGGGCCCAGCTCCTCCGACTTCCACTTCCTTTTCTTCACCATTACCTCCTGGCAGAATCTGCATACCGAACTGCAGCTGGCCACCGCTGTCCATCCACCTCGGCTGCAAAGAGCACTCTCCTCATTCTTGACTTTAAGTGCTTGATGGCCACTTCTGCTCGCCCATTTGATCTCCAATCGTCTGCCGCCGTACTCGTCTTCGCGATGTCCCGGTTGAAGCACCACCGGCGCAAGGCATGGTTCATGAACTCCTTGCCCCTGTTGCTATGCAATCGCGCCACTGGAAAACCTTGGCGCTTCAATTCCAGATACATCGTCTGTATGGCGTCCAAAACTTCTTTGCCTCCTTTCGTCGAGAGAGGCACTGCCAGCGTGTGGACTTCAATCTCCAGCGGCTCCTCTCTCTTCTCCTCATCCTCTTCGTACTCGTCCAGGTCGCCTTCTTCCATCTCTCCATCTTCCTGTTCTCCGACCAACTCCTCCAGCTCGAAGTCCCAGATCCCTTCTGGGGGTTCTGGATCAGCCGGATCATCAGGGTCTCCTTCTTCCTTCTCTTCTTCTTGAGGCTCTTCCCCCTCCGGGCCCTCTAGCTGGAAGATCGTCCGCCCGGCCCATCGGCTCTCGTCCTCAAAGACCTTTTCCGTCTTTTCGGCATTCCTCCAATCGTCCATGAACATCTTCAACGGACCATCCTTATAGTTGTCCGTGCTATGGTCCTCCTCCGTCCCCGTAGTCGCTCCACAGGCACCGGACATCCTGGGGCATCATCAGGGAAGAACCTTACCTTCCGGTGGCTCTTGTGTACCCTGATCACGTACTTGCCGTTGGCGCTGGTGGTCCAGTAGTCCTCCGGTCGTTGCCCGGGTTGGTCTGGTTTCTTGACCTCCTCCAGACCCTTCGCCTTGCCAGCCTCTCCACCTCCATCTCGTTCCTTCTCCAGGATCTCCTCAGACTTCAGCGGATTCTTCGGCCATGTGTACGCGCCCACAAGCATGTACTTGCAGCTCCGCCCGTCGATGTCTCTTCCCTTCTTCAGCGGTCCGGCCAAATCCAACGAAAGGCAGTAGGCGTGCTTGTGCTTGATCCTCCTATGGGGTCGGTCTTGACCACTCGCCTCCTGACAAACTCGGCAGTCCCTCCTCATCGGGCAATGTCCCGCCGCGATGTGCTCCTGCCAACTCAGCTTCCGCAGCTTCACCACCTGCTTCCCGACCTGCGTCAGAATCGCTCTCGCCACTTCTCTCATGAGTCCCGGAGCCCACCTTGCGAGGTTCTTCGAGTCTCTGAGGTCCACCTCCTCCATCCGGGCTCTTGACACCAGCCCGGTCACCCTTCTCTCAGGCAGGTCGATGTAGAGGTTGGTCCCCAATGTCGTCGGCTTTTGTGCCGCTCCTCCGAAGTCCCCCTGGTAGAACTCGTACTCGGCCATGCCTTCCATCTCCTCAAATGCTTCCCACTGGGTCGTCCCCCAGAAGGTCGGGCATCCAGGCATGTACTTCCTGGGATCCGCCGGCTGCTCCAACACGAAGCCAACCTGTGGGCCTCCCTTCGCATTCCGCGCTTCTTCCGCCACCAGGTAGATGGCTAACATCCGCCACATCATCACGTCGTCCTCCCAGACAGCCTTTTTCTCATGCGGCGTGAGGTCGCTCCTCCCAAACGGCTCTTCCGGTGACCTCACCGGTCGTGGACCACCGCCAGGTAGTGGATAATGTCGGAGCACACTCCTGGTCCGGCAATTCGGTCCACCCACCACCGCATCGAAACGCGAATCCAACGCGCCCCGCAGCAGGGCTGCATAGAGCTCGTCCGACATCATGTCGTGCTCCGGCCCACGCTGCAGATCAATCTCCAAGACGTCCATGTGGTCGCCTCCAAGCTCCTTCACCGCCCTTTCCAGGGTGTATCCTTCACGGGGTCCCGCGTATAGGTGCAGGATGGCTTTCCGGCCTTTCTGCTCCAAGGATCCGTCTCCGATTCCATGGGATTGCCCGCAATGTTTCCGCCGGCTCCACCAGAATCTTCCTTCGCACCTCCTCCGGTAGGTCACGAAACGCAGGATGTAGTTCCACCACCTTTCTGACCGTTTCCCAGTCCAGGACCTTCTTTAGCTTTACTTCGCTAATCCGGCCCTTCCTTTTCTCCTTCCCCTTTTTCTCAAGCTCCTCGAGCAACTTCGTCGCCGTCCGCTGGGTCACATAGGGGCATCCATCCTCCATGTGAATCCGCAACGCTCCCAGCTCTGGATGTACCACGCGGCACTCATCCCCATCCCACGTCACCACGCAGTGCAACCTCTCCACCAGCAGACCCAACGGAATGATGGAGCCCACGCCCTCGTTCTCCTGGACGATGATGTCTCCCTCCGTGATCCGCATGACTTTCATCTCTCCCCCGGCCAGGGCAACATCGATCTCGTCCAGATTCTCGATGTCTTCACCTTCTTGCCGGGCACGTAGGGGATGCGTAGCTCCCGAGTCCAGTAGCCCACCATCACTCCACCTCCCTTGAGCCTTTACCTGGGCCCTTTTGAGAGACCCAGATCTCAACCCATTCAACTGTTTCTGCAGGTCGTCCAAGCGGTCGTTTCTCTCGTCCACCTTTTTGACTCCCTGCGAGGCGTTGAGGCTCCGTAGCATCTTTGCTGCTTCCTGCAACACCCCCCCCCTAGATTCGTCTTTCTTCGAATCTTCCACCACCGTTTCCTTCTCCCGGGTCGGCTTGATCTCCTCCTTCTTGGGTGAAGATGCCGAAGCCGGTGTCGTCGCCACGTCGTTTTCCTGGGCCACCCTTCTCACAGCCGCCGGCTTCTCTGGTGATGTCGGCTTCTGCTTTCTGGGGCAGTCTTTCCTCATGTGTTCCACTGATCCACACTCCCAGCAGCGTCCTCTTGCGGTCTCATCCGTGGGGTGCTGCCACTCACAACTCCGGCCCTTTCTGCAGCCGGTGTCCTTCATGTAGAACCTGCAAACTAGGTCTCTACGTCCCGTCGCCTGCTCCTTCTCTGTCTCGACCTTCCGGATCTTGGCGTCCACGGGTTTTGTCACCTTTCTCTCACACCCCTGGTTGCCCTGTTCCAATTCGGCCAAGACATGCTCCGCGAACTGCTGCACCGTTCCATGCGTCGGCACGCTGTCCACCCGCAGCGTGTTCCGGGCAAGGGAAATCCGGAACGTCAGCTCCCGGTTCGTCTCCACCACTTTCCGAATCATCTTGCTGAGGCCCCTCATCATCACCGTAGGGTCTGGCAACGCCAAGTTCATCTCGCCCGCCCGCCGCCTCCACCTCAGCCACTTTCTCAAACTCTTGAGTGCCTCCGGGATCGTAGCAGCTTCCACCGGCTCCTCCAACGCCCGTAGGACCACTCCTTTTTCTCCAAGGCCTCCTGGTTGATACACTTCCAGAAGCCTACAGATCGCCCCGTATGCCGACACCGTATTCGTGGCGATCATCTCGTCTCTCACCGTCTCCGGAACCGCCTGGATGATGAGCGAAGCTGCCCGCCGTTCCAACCGACTCCATTTCCGTACCCCCAACACCTCAGGCGTCTTGGGCACCATGTTCACCCTGTTCAGCGGGATCTCCTTCATGTACTCCTCGTACCACTCGCGGGCCTCCTTTAAGAGTAGGTCCCACCATTCCATCGAGCTGTCACTCAGGTCCGACATCAGGGGATGGATGATGGTGAACCAGTCCCCTAGTTCTATCGGACCATTCTCCGGGCTAAACTCGCCCAGGCGAGGCAACTCCGCGAAGCCCGCCTTGACCGTCTCGATGGTCTCCGTCTTCTCCTTCTGCTCCAGGAGCTGCTTCTGCATCATCTGCATGCCCTCCATGAGCTTCAGCATTACGTCCATTTGGTGGCCGTCCTTTCCGGATCCAGCCACATCACTTGCCCTTTCCGAGGCACCGCCATCCTGCTCATCCCGAGCATTTCCTTTTTCACCACCAGCCCCAAGTCTGCCTTCTCCGCCCTTGCCATTCGAGTGGTCGCGGGTCGGGCCGTAGGGCTCGTGGTTCTGATTGTCCCTGACCGTGCTCATGCCGTTCACCTTTTCCCGGCTCTCCGGCGTGCCATAGTCAGCGTCTGTCTCCTTTCCTTGTTTCTTCAACGCTTCCACCTCATGCTGAAGCCTCTGATTCCGCGTCATCAGCTCCTGCATCATCTGCATGAGGTAGACCGGGTCCACTCCCGGTGCCGATGGTGTCGTCCTCGTATCCTGAGACGCCGCCATCATCTTCATCATCTGGCCCTCCGGCTCCGGATTCTCCATGGGTAGGTACCTCGGTCGAAGTTGGCCACCACCCGGAGTGTCTCCCTCCAGGTTACTCTCCACGGGCAAGTGCGCCGGCCTCGGTTGGTCCATCCGCGGTCCCCTCAGCAACGGTGCTTTCTCGTCCCACTTGTTGAACTCTCTGAGCTGCTCCGGGGTGAACAGAGGCTTCATGGCTTCTGGCTCTCCTTCCGGTCCATTTGGCCACCTGCGTGGATTCCTCCTCGCCCTGGCCTGGCTTGAGTGGTGTTGCCGTGAGCTCAAGCGGCTTCACCACCTCCACCATCCTCCTCGGAGGCCTTCTGCCTCCAGCATAGGGCACCATTTCCTGCCCTATGATCTCCAGGCTCTCCACCTCCGGTTCTTCTCCATCGGCAGAATCGAGCCTTTCTCGAGGTTCTCCACTTCCTGATGCCCTTGTCGGTTCCATTGCCGAGCGAGGGCCCCTGTTTTAGGGGTTTGGGCTCATAACCTGTGGTGCCGCTATTCAGAAGCGGTCTTTTCCTCGACACAAAAAACGGCTCCATTGTGCATGGTTTGATTGCCTATACATGAACCCCTCTAGTTCACAATGATATTTCACCAGCCTGACATAAGGTGCTTTGGGGCCTATTCCCCACATAAACCACCATTTGGGGTGAGGTCGTGAGAGGTTGCTAGAATTCATCATCCAGAAAGGAATCCTCAGGGCAGCCGGGCTCGCAAACCAAATGCCCTGCTGCTAGTTGCCAAGCTTAGCACCCGATGAAGGTTTCCTGGATGCAAGATGATGTCCGGCAAAACACGAGAGCAAACAGGTTCCCTCGTTTTTTTTTGTTTTGTGTCTTTTTTGCCACCCGCTTGTCCGGCTTCCGCTCACTCTACAGCCACCCTAGAGCGGGTTCGTCGCCCCGCTTTCTTTCGGGAGTGGCCTGTCCTGGTGGAACCTAGCTTTGGCTCGCGCGGCAAACTGGTCGCACTGGGTGGCTCCGTGTCTTGCAGACACCTCAGACAGTCACTGCCACGGCCAAACTCCTTGTGATTTGTTAGACTCCCGAACTGTTTGTGGTTGCCTCCAGTTGCTGAAGTCCCCTGGAAAATAAAATAATTCCAGTAGTGGTAAATTCCCCTTAAAACCAAGAGGGGAAAATAAAACATATTCTTCACCAAATGGAAGGGTTAGGATTTGGCCGGCAAACATGTCACGGCGGCGGCCTCCTGTATGGCCCGTGACATTTGGTCGTTCTGGCTGCAATGGCTCCCCGTTTGATGTGGGCCATGGTCATGGTTCTTTCAATTCTCCCGTGCGTGTTTCAGTTCAATGCAAATAACGGGTCCACCATCCCCAACCCAAAAAGGTCATGTGACCACGTCACTGGGCAGATCCGTTCTGGAAGATAAGGACCTGAAAAGGATACTTCTCAACGGGGCTCAAACAAAGAGCGGAGCATGCATGCGCAAAAAGCGTGGGATTCGCGGGCTCCGCTCAGAAACCCGCCCCCAACGAACACCTTGGGATTACACCTTGGGAATCACCCCATTCTGAGGTTGCGTAATCCTAAACCGAACTGGAAACACCCTCAGACTACCCAAAAAAGGGGAGCTCCGTTTTCTGGTCGTTGATCTGGGCCCACATCCAAAGAAAGCTGAAGCACCCAAAGCAACCCACCGGGTGTTTTTTTGAAAAGCCCCGCGGCTCCTGAGGAAACGATGCCCTCATTGCCCAGTGGATTTGGCCCTAAAGGAAGGGATGTCCAGCTAGGCCCTCCAGAGAGGTTAGAATAAGGGTACTTTGTTTTTCCGGTTTTGTCTATGTTAGTGGGGGAACCCTCCCAACCAAAAAAGGGGTTAAGAAGGGCACCTAGCTGGGGAACCTAGCCAGCAATGACTGCTCCCCAGAAGGTCCCTTTGAAAAAAATGGTTCCCTCAGATTCTTCGTTGGGTTTCATGTTGATCTGGAGTGTACTTTATCATGCATGGGATGCATTAACATCACACAGAATCCCGCCTCGCTTTGTTGAATTCAAGCGACATCCTCCCTCTTGCCCCCTCCCTCCCCCAGAAAACGAAGAAGAAGAAAACAAAACACTCAAACAAAAAAGCAATATGCATGTTCAAAGGACCCAGTAAGACCCAACCAGCGTGTTTTTTTCACAAAATGGGTTGTTCCCGCTGGTTGCTATGGTGGGCTTTCCTTGGAATCGGAACCCAGCTGGAAAAAAACAAACAAACAAAACGGGTATCAACTTCGCCCCAGGTCAAGGCACACTTTCTCCTGCGGGGCTTTGTCCACAAGGAAGTTCATCTTGCTCGGCTGCCTCTGGTGAGAGAGGAGTCGGTTAGTTTGGTCCGTTCCTTTGGTGCCGAAAAAAGAGATAGAGAGAGAGAGAGAGGAGTTGGTTTGGTGCGTTGTCGAAAATGGCTGGTTTGCTGCTCAGGACCGTCCGTTTTGCTCACTCTCTGAGCCTGATTTAAAAAAAAAATCGGCGCGAATCAGGTCCGGGGAGTTCCCGGACAGGGTGTGGCTCTGGCGGATCTTGAGTCAAGATGATCCGCACCGTTCTGCTTTGGATCAATGGATTTCTCTTGAAATTGAGGGTGTCAAAAGAAAAAGAAAAGGACATCAAATCGATTCGATCATCTTGTAGAGAATTTGAGCAACCCTGTTCAGGGAGGTTCCCACCAAAAAGGGCACCAGATGCTTTTGTTCTTTTTGGGGTCTCCCTTCATTTTCCACCGCGGGCATGTCTTTGATTCTCCCAACTGCCCAGTGACCCAAAAGGAGAGTTGGGAGGAAAATGGGTCGGTTTGCTGCCCTGGGTTTTCTGATTTTGCGGCCCACGGCAACGAAAATCACTTTCAATAAAGTCCCCTTGGCATCACAGACATATGCACCCGGATTTCCACCATGGGCTTTGCTGCCCCAGGTTTGCCTTTTGGCCAAACAATATCCAGGGATCGAAGAAGCCAGGCCCCCCTGTCGTTCTGTCGGATTCCGTTGCACAAAGTCGGGCAATGGAATATACTATACTTCACCATCGAAGATGAGGAATCCCTATGAAAGAAAGACACCCTCTCGATGTTTGACGTAGGACCCCCCCCCGCCCCCGGTGAGGTCGTGATGATTTGAACAGGTGACGGAAACCCGAAACAACACAAAGCAGCCACCCCCACCTATGGCCCAGAAACTGTCTGAGCCCCTCGCCACGACCAAGAGAACTCGCGCGGCTCCGGCACCATCCTGCGGTCCATGCGCCCCTTTTTCTTCACCGCTTGGAATCGTATGCGCTTGGGAGTGGTTTTGTTTCAGGTTGTTGCTCCCATTTTGGGATGCGTATGCGTTTGGGCCTGAGATTCTTGAGGGTTGCCTGTTCAGCTTCTTGTTTTTGTTTTTTCCCGGGAACCAAAAGAAACACGTGTTGTGGGGTCCTCCCCACATGGGATTTAGCTCTTGACATGGAGGTCTCGACCCTCGAACTACCCTTGAAAATTGTTAAACCATTTCTCTTTTTTAGTTTCCGCTTCTGTTTCAAAGACATCGCAAAAAGGGGGGCTCTAAAAGCAGAACGCAACCGAATACACCCCCCCTCCCCCAAGAGAGAAAAAACACCAATAATGTTCAGACGATGTCCCATGTTCGCAAATGTTTCAGTGGTTTCAAAGGGAAGCTAAAGGGAAAACCACAAGCACATGCGGTTTTATTTTAAACGCACCACCCAAGCAACCTTTTTAGTGGTTTCAAAGGGCACCTAAAAGGGAGAACCATAAGCACGGTTGGTTTTATTTTAACGCACCACCCAAGCCGCCTTTTTCCCGTGCCTCGGCGGATTCCAGGACAGGTCGCTCACGGTGCTCCTGAGAAGCAACGGCGGCGGCCCTTGCCTCCACATCTGTGTGTTTTTAGGGGAACCCGCCTCTAAAATGAGCTTGTTTTCCTTTTGGTTTCCCTACAAAAACCACCGAATAGCCTAAAATGAGCTGGTTTTTGTTTTGGTTTCCGTACAAACATGATTGGAGTTAGGCCCAGTTATAGAATGTGGCTTCACTTTGAGTCACTGGCTTTGGCTGTGGCTCAAACAAAAGCGGTACCAAACTGGAACCCTGGTAAGTGGAATCATGGACCAAAGCCTGCGGTTTGCCCTCCTGGTTAATTTTGAGCCACACCCTTTTGGCTTCCCTATAAAAACGCACCGAAGAAAGGTGCACCCTCCAAAAACGCCGCCCCCAAAATGAAGGCACCCCAAGCCCATATGGACGCCTAGGGATGGGAGGTCATGGGAGGCCATGGCAGGGAAGCCCTGGACAACCTGTTTTAAACTGTGTTGGGCCTTGCTAGCTGTGTACATAGCACTTTTTAGTAGGCTAAGTTAAGCATGTTTTTCACAAAGGATACCTGGGTCCAAAGCGAGTTTCCACAAATGTTTGGCTCAGTCAAGGGCTTGTTGTCCACAAGCATTAGGTCATTCAAATGCGACTTTCCCACAAACCTTGAAAGGCGCTTCTTCCACAAATGCTTGGCTCAAGTTGGCTTTGGCTGGCTTTTCCACAAACAACGGTGTCTCCAAAGCAAGCCTGACAGATTTGTCGAAAAAGTGTGGACAAGTTTGTGGAACAAGTGCGGACAGACCTGTGGAAACAGCGCGCACAGATTTGCGACGTGGACAGATTTGTGGAAGAAAATGCGGAAAAATGTGCGGAAAAATGTGGACAAATGTGCGGAAAGAGTGTGGACAAATGTTTAGAAAAGTGTGGCCCATATTGCGGAAAACGTGGTGGGGAAATGTGTGGAAAAGTGTGGGCAGATTTGTGGGAAACAATGTGGATTGATTTGCGGAAAACGTGCGGACAGATTTGCGGAAAAAAAGTGCGGACAAATTTGTGGAAACAGTGCGGACAGATTTGCGGGAAACGTGTGGGCGAATGTGGAAATCTTGTGGACAAAGGTGTGGATCATGTACACTTGTCATCCCCAAACTGGTGTGGAAAACGCCCGCAAGGTGGATAATACGCTCTTGCGTCCCCAAACTGGCCCGGAAAATGTGATCTTGCATCCCCAAACTGATGTGGAAAACACGCCCTTTCATCCCCAAACTGGTGTGGAAAATGTCCACTTGTCATCCACTTGTCATCCCCAAATAATAAGTTTAAAGGGGGCATCATGTAGTTGTTAAAGGCCCCCTCCAAGCCATGGCCGACCGATCCGGAGCTCCTGCAGGGCAAGGTGGGCGAGGTGAAGTGGGGCACCACGGACTCGTGCCTCAGAGCCACAAGTAAGCCACGAGTTCCCAGGGAGAAACCTGGGACTCGGTTGCTTTCTGCTCCTCTGCTAAAAGTTTAACTAGTCTGAGACATGTGAGACTAGACTCTCAGACATGCCAGGTTGAGACAAGGCTGGTTTGTCTGACGTGCTTGGGTGGGCTGGTGGGCGAGGTCGAGTGGTTGAATGGAAAAGCCCATTAGTTGGCAAAAAGTTGAAGTCCAAAAATCCAAAAAAACATGCACCAAAGAATAGGTAGTTGCGGCGTGGCCAGTTTTACCAAAGTGGTGACTTTGGGGGGGGGGGGGACCCGGAACAAAACCCGAAAAGGACCCGGCCAGTCTTCTAGCCCACATACACATTTGTATATGTGTATGCATGTATAAATACATAGATATAGCTATTCATCTACCAAGGGTGTATACATGTATATTAATATATATACATATATATATATATCAATATACACTATATATACATGTATCATGCTGTACTATACAGGTAAAAGGCCCATCGATATCTCTCTCCCTCTCTCTCTCTATGTGTACATGTGTGTAGATACATATATATGTATGTACAGAGATTATGCGCTATATATAATGCTATACATGCACCAATCTGGCTAACACGGAAAAATCGCAAAACAAATTGGGGTCAGAAATTGGCCTACTCGAGTAGTCTCTCAGCTGCTTAGTACTTGTTTCTCGAATATTCCTCCGGCCCAGTACTGCTTGGAATCGGTTTACCATTGCTTTAGTATTCCTTTGTACTGGTTCAGAAGTCTTTAGAATTTGCTTAGCTCGGTACTGGCCCAAATATGTTCTTATTGTCAATTTCCTCCCCTTCGACATTCACTATTGACGTTTTGGGGCCTCGCTGTACCCCTGTACCACCCCCTTGAACATGTCTGAGCGGCTGCTTTAGCAAAGGCTTCGCTTAGTCTTGGTTTTGGGTAGTATTGGTTTAGTATTAGTTTTGTATTGGCAGGGCTTGAGGTCATGTCTTCTTCTCACCCCCGGACGGGCAGCCATATTTTCCCACGGAACAACAACAGAACATGTATTTCCGGCTCCGTTCGGTGTTGCATCCATTTATTAATCGCAATGGAACTTGACCGGGAGTCCTTTCAACAAGGAAAATGGTCTTCCGAGGGCGTCCATTCATGTTTCATGTTGGTAGAAGGAAGGCAATCAAGCTTTGATTTTGGCTCAAGTGGAAACGGCCTCATTGCTCAGCAGGACCTACCTCCTGAGCAACAACAATGAGCAGCAACAGTCAGTGTCCATCATCATCGTCGTCATCCTCATGCTTCTCATCATCATCATCATCATCATCATCATCATCATCATCATCATCATCATTGTCATCATCCTCATCATCATTGTCATCATCATCCCCATGTTCATCCTCATCCTCATGATTCTCATCCTTATACTCATCATCCTCATCCTCATCATCGTCATCATCCTCATCATTGTCATCGGCATCATCATCATCATCATCATCATCATCATCATCATCATCATCATCATCATCATCATCGTCATCGTCATCGTCATCGTCATCGTCATCGTCATCGTCATCGTCATCGTCATCGTCATCGTCATCATCATCATCATCATCATCATCATCATCATCATCATCATCAGCATCAGCATCATCATCATCATCATCATCATCATCATCATCATCATCATCATCATCATCATCATCATCATCATCATCATCATCATCTTTCCTGAGGTGGTGAAACGGAATGATGTTGAGAACACCGTGAATGCTGGCTCATATGAGTGCAGTTCCAAACGTCCTTCCCGGATTGATGGTGAGCAACGAAAGCCTTTCAAGAACGTCTCTGCAATGCCAACGGGCACAAAAAAACCAAGCAATATACAGATGCTCGTGCTCAGCATGTGTAATAAATTTGTCAACAGGCGGACGCCGCCGAACGAAGCTTCTGCGACATGCAGAAGACACACTCAATGCGTGAAACCAACTGGTTGAACCGAACACTATAATCCAGATCACTTTTGGTGGCAACCCCCAAATTACTCCTAGCTGCTTATCTCCTAGCTGCTTATCTACATGCATGTACAAACTAGCTCGATGTTGATTGGGGTTCCAGGGATCCGGATCGCAGCCAAACCGAAGACATCTCCCGCCGGCTCTCACCAAAACCAAACCTGTGGCAGTTAAGTGCCCTTGCCAAACCATGTCTTGTCTTTTTGGCTCTACACTGCTTTAGTGGATTCAAGAGGGGCCTTGACCAGAATCCCTTCTATTTTCGGTAGTCGAACCTATTCAAATGCCCTACTTCTCGGGTACAGCGTCTTCCTGTTGGGATCGGCACCGTTCGGCTGGTTCGATGCTCCTGCGAAAAGCGCTCGGAGCTTTTAAGCAGCTTTTGGTGCCCAAAGCGTACTTTGGAGAAGGCTGCCTTTAAAATGAGACGGAAGTTGCTCGGTTGCGAAATCTGCTCCCCTGCTAAAAGTGACTAACTTTTAGTGGTTTACTAGTTGGCAAAAAGTCTTTAAGTCCTAACAGCCAAGCAAAATGCACCAAAGGAAGTGTGGATGTGTCTTTTGAGGGGAATTTCCTTCCGGTTGGGAACCAACACTTTTGGGGGGCCTCTACAAAGCACCCACCCAAGTTGTCATAGGTGTCCCTTTTGGGAAAATAGATGGCCCTGGTCAATTGAATAAAACCAACCTAGGCCAGTGCCATCTAATTTCTACCCAAAATAACCTAAAAAGGACACCTATGCAAGTTGTGTGTATTTCCATGGCCGTGCCGTTTAGGCATCAAACAAAGAGCCGAGAGACACAAAGAAGCACAAGGCCAAGATGGGCATCGGGGGGCCCTGCTTGAAACAAAATCAGATCAAACAGGATGCCGTCAAAAGACACGCCCATCATTGTTGGCTGTTGGCATTGCCCCCCCTTCATGCATAAAGTTTAACTTGTTGTTGACTGTGGGAAAACACGCTTCCAAAAAAGCAAGACAAACAATCCCATCAAATAGCAGCTAAGCGTTCACTGGATTGTCGGTTTACGAATAAGGGCACACTCCACACCCTGCTCACTTCCTGAGCCTGTATCAATTCAAGACTGGCCGACATCTTATAAGGAACCAAATTGGTGGAAACCCATCGTGTTCTTCGGAGAATCTCCTGACTCGCTTTTCGGGCTGCCACTGGGGTTTGTCTCAAAACAAGTGAACCTCTACAATGGGAGCGATTTTACTTGCTTCACTTATGTTTCACTTTACCTCAAACGGGGCATTCCTTGGACGAAAAATAAAGGCCTTCCGCACGGGATTCTTCGAACCTCAGAATCCCAGTGGATTTCCATTCCCCATTTGGGGCACCGACAGGTACGTGGTGAAAATAGGAAACCTCCAAGTCGCGGAGCAAGAGTCCCATTCTTCGGTCCCAAAGACCCAAGCCATTGCTCACAGCGGCATGGGGCCCCTGGGCCTCGGTTCGTCTGCGTCCTACTTGGGGTGGTAAAACAACCTCCTGCCGGGCCAGAAAACAGCCTGCGATTCCGGGCCGGGGCCTGGAATCGCCCTCGGGATGAATGGAAACATCCCGCCCTCCATCCGGATGGGATAAACCGACAAAATATATCACCTGCGACAACCCGGCATGGAGCCCTGGAAGTTGTCTCACACATGGGCTTGTCTCAGACTTGAACCTCCAAAATGCTCGGCTTCTTTCTGTAATCCGTGTGTCAACCGATACGAGGGGGAATCACCCCCAAGACACGCCCACAGAGCCCTGAGAGATGGCTGAGCCCCTGAGCCCTGAACTCTGAGAAACGCAACTGGGAAAGGAACCCTACAACAAGGGTCTGTCCTTTTATGGGGGGACACCCCCCCCAAATAAGTGGCTATCCCACTCATTTTTGTTTACACCAACCCCAAAAGAGTACCCTCAAAAAAGACACACCCAAATGGGAACCCTGAAAAAGCCTGCAAGTACGTGAAACAGCTTGCTGGTGCTCAGTAGGGAATGATGGAATAACCCAGAAATCCCCTTAAAGGAAACCACCAGCAAGGGATGGTTTATCTCGGGGTCCATGTCTCATTCCCTGCATCTCTCTCTCCAGCACGCCAGCAACCAGCCCAAGGTCTTTTTCAAAATAAAAAACAGGATTGGCAACCCAAGGTGTTTATCTGATTCATCTCTTGTTACCTATGTCTTATTCAAAAAACGAAGAAAATGAAAAACATATTCATCGGTTACCTATGTCTTATTTAAAAAACAACAACAACATACAAACAACCCAATGCTCCTAACTCTCAAAGGCAGCCCCCGCTTCCGACCCAAAAACTCCCCACTCGACCAGTCCTCCTCACCAGCGGCGGCGAGAGCTGAGCCGCCGGCCTGGGCCCCGGAGCCCCGGGGCTGCAAAAGCGCGCAGTGGGAGGTCGGAAAATAATCGGTTGCTTTTGTCGATGCGTTGGTTGCTTCTGTTGTTTTTGTTGCTGCTTTTGTTACATATAAAAGCAAAATATGGGGGGGTTAATGTGGGTGTGTTCCCCTCAAGTGATGAACCCCACTAAAACCAAATACACACCCCTGAAAAAACTAGACAGGGGTTTATGAAAATCTGGCAACATTCATGGTGTTCCCCTCCAAAAGTCATGATTCCCACTAAACACGGGTTTCTAGAAACAGGTCTCTAAGAATGGGGTTGGTTTCCATATTCCATATTTAGTGGTCTGAAGCCCCAGGTTGACAACCATGCCTGGGGACAATTCCAACCATTCTTTCCAGAAAACCATCAGAAAGAAGGAGCTGTCAAAGAGCGCTTGTCCGTTGAAAGGAAAAGGTTTTCACGGTCCAGATGGTGGGTCTACCTGGGCTCTCAAACTACCCTTGAACACAGGATTAATATTGGCCCTAACATCATTCTAGGGGTACCTTCAAACAGTTCTTTACCCAGGGATCCGAATCTTTCCAGAAAACCATCAGAATTTTAGGGGAAACAGCGATAGTTTTTTGAGAAAAGAACGATGGTTGAACAGAATGGGGAATGATGGTTGTTTTTGTTGATGCGCAAAAAATATACGCGTATAAAAACAAAACACCATCTTGGGATATGCATTTGGTTTTTTTGGCTTTGAACAAAAAATGGGTTGGTGTATGTTCTAAAAACCGTGCGTTTCATTGTTATACAAATACATATGCATATATATATATATATACAGAGATATCCAAATACATGCAAATACTTGAGAACGGGGTGAAAGAAAGGTAGCAGGTGAGCGATAGCTGACTGAGCCAACCTCTGTGCAGCACTAGATGTGCAATTCGTTCACCTTGAGTCTAACTTCCTAAAGGGACAGGTTTATTGCCTCGTTGTGCTCTGTAACCGATCTCCGCCATGGTTTCCCACCTGTTCAGTTTTCGGAGCAGGTGTGCTCTTCAGCCTTTCTATGCCATGAATTCCCCGCGCCTGTCCGGCTTTCCAGCACTTGTGCTCTGTAGCTTTTCTATGCCATGGGTTCCCCAGTACAGACTGTCCCAGATATGGAAGGGCCAGTTTCACCCGGATGAAAACAAAGAAGAGCCAACCAGGAAGCCAATCGGCCGAGACAGGCAGCGCATCGCGTCAGTAGGCCGCACCACATGGGCGAGCCAATATGCTACCTCCAGGAGAGCTATCACATGGAAGAACCCCATCTCACCTCACAATTCATTTTGAACAACCATCCCGCCTCGGGGTTCTTTTTGAACACAATCCCGCGTCCGGCAAACCCCTTTCCCCAACACTTTGACTCTGGGCGGGGGGGGGGGGGTCCGGTTTTCCATCATTTGTCCATCGTTTCATTCAAAGGGCCCCCCCTGGGCCCCCCCAAATAATTGATATATCACAGCGGTCGAGAAGTTGCTGCCCCACTGG
This sequence comes from Effrenium voratum, assembly GCA_963377175.1. Classification (NCBI taxonomy): domain Eukaryota; class Dinophyceae; order Suessiales; family Symbiodiniaceae; genus Effrenium; species Effrenium voratum. Next base: position 468,412 of record CAUJNA010003749.1, on the reverse strand, counting down.
CTAAAGCAAGAAAGAACTCCAGGTTAGCTATCGCTACCTTTCGTGATATGTACATACATACATATATATACACATAAATATATTCATGCAAGCACAGTTGTGTGGTCAGACGTCCCCATATCCTGGCCCAAGATTTGGGGTCCGCAGACTTGCTGGTTTGATAGGCAGGGAATGAGCTGGAACGACCCAAACAAAAACCATCCTCTATGGTGTCACCCTGGGTCATTCCCTGCTGAGCGCCAACAAGAACATCAACTTTTCAGGCTCTGTTCATGTTTAGCCCCACTCTAAAATAGATTTGGAGGAGACCCCAGCCGATGGGCCCCTTGTTGGATGGCCACAATGGTCCCCTTGTCGCGCTCGCGGCTCCCTCGAGTTGCAATGGTTGTCTAAAGCCCTGGATCCTTCTTTCTAGAAAACCTCCGGAAACCCGGGGACAACGGCCGGCTTATGGAAAGAACGATGGTTGAAAAGAATGGGGAATCAACCCCTTGAACGATATTTCTTTTGGGGGTCTGCTTTTTGAGGGGCAGCTCTTTTTGGCTCAAGAAGATGCCCAAAGGAAGCCCAAAAGAAAGCCACGCAGAACGCTTGCTGCGTGGTATTCTGCTCTTTTTGGAGTTGTCCCCAACTAGTCTATCAAGCAATGCCATGCATTGCAGGAAGCAATCTCCCCCCTCCCCCCCCTTGGCTCCAAAGGGATCTCCCGGTCTCCCAGTAGAACGACCAACTCGGAAAATCAGGACCGGACCGCAACAGGGCTTGCAAGTGTCCCAAGCAGCGCAGCATCAAAAAACGGATCCCAAGAGAGGGTTCCACAACAAGTCGTACCACCCAGAGTTCAACCTCTCATTGGTAATCATTCCCTGCTAGGTTTTCCCTTCCCTGAAGGCGGGTAGGCTGGTTTTGGGGGTGGCACCCATCTGGGCAGTTCCCAAAACATACGAATCGGTTGATTTGTTGTTGTCGTCCACCATTTGGGTGTGTCTTTCTTGGAGAACCCCCTTCTTGATGGTTTCAAAAGAGAACCAAAAGGACAAACACCCCCGTGTTGAGGTCCCCTAAGAAAACACACACGCACGCACACACACACACACACACACGCACACATGCCCATGTTGAGAATTCATTTTGAGACGCAGAAATCTCTTTGATGGTTCATCTTGAGAATTTATCTTGAGACGCAGAAACCCGTGTTTGACGGTTTTAAAAGGAAGCCAACATAATAGAAACCACTGTGTTGAGGTCCCCTATAAAACAAGGACACATGCCCACTTTGATAAAGAAGCAGAAACCCCTGTTTGATGGTTTCAAAAAAAGAAGCCAGACGGAGAACAAAAAACACCGTGGTTGAGGTCCCCTAAAATAAAAGGACACATGCCCGCTTTGAGACAAAGAGCTCCCAAGCAACTTCCCCTGAACCCCAAACCCTTACCCTCAGTTGTTCAGTCACTCTGGACAAAAAGGGACCCCTTTTTGGGGAAAACCATTTTTAGTGGGGCAGCCAACAAAAAAAAGGGAAAAAGGGTGCCACTGAACAACTGAGTACCCCTAAACCCTGAACCCTAAACCCTATACCCTCTTCCTCTGCTTCAGATTCTCAGCCCACGACTTCGGCTTCTCCACCACTGGCCACGGGTCGTTCCTGACACGTCGGCTAGACTTGCCAACCTGGACTTGCCAATGCAAAAGTACAGTGGATGGACGAAATCCATCTCGCACCACCCAAGACACCCTGGAATGATATGACTCCCCTGCAAATACCAGCAAACCTTGCGGTCACCATGGTTTCAAAGTGATGCAGGATTTCGCCCATCCACAGTACCCCCAAATTCTTGGTCACTCCAGGCGTCTAATTACACGTGATCGCATCTACCTTTGGGCCAGTGGATTGGGGGGTTGAAATGATCATTCGCTCCGTCTGCTTTGCGGTCAGCTGAGACACACGGGGCCAGTTGCAGTATGCCACATGAATGAGGCGCCCGTTGGATCCAGCTGGAGCTGATTTAACCCCCAAAGAAAATTGAAAACATGGCGAAACAAGCTTAAGTTGACAAACAAACAAAAACGTGTAAACCTGAAATAAATATTGAAAAAGGAAAAACAAATAATACAAAACTAAGAAGAACCGCAAAAAATTGGAGACGAAAAAACAACGGTCTGGTTGCGTTGGGATCAAGGGAACTTCCGGGTCACATCTTTGTGCCATCTCGGGCCCAGCCTTGAGGCTCGGAGACTGAGCCCAAGAAACGAGTGTGGGGAAGCATGGGATTTCTGCTATGTCTTCCTTTTATGTCCAAAACCTGACTGCTATTTTTGTTTAACCAGATTTCCAGCACCTGAAATAAGCATTGAATCCCCCAAGTAAAGGATCTGTACCATGGCGTGAGCTCGTTTTACCCCCAAATCGGTGAGCTCACCTTAACTTAGGCAGATTGAATGCTTTAATAAAGTTGGGACACCATTTACCAGGACCCAACGTCTATCAAATGGTCAAATCGTGCGTGAAAACGGAGACAACTGGGGCCCTGGTTGCACCACGGCGATACCAAGCTGCCGCTGCTCAGCAAGCCGGAGCTTGCAAAACCACTAGCGTGAGCTGACACAACTGAAGCCACACTTGGTTGTGGATCAAAATGAAACCACCAGGGGACCGCATAGTCCATGTTTCCATTTACCAGGGTTCCATTTTGGGTACCTACTTTTGACCCACTGCCACTTGTCTTTTTACCTACAGCAGATGTGCAACAAGGGTGTCAGACCAGTGCTAAATACAGTGCGGAACAGCTAAGGATAGGTCACAGAGGACTGGCAATGCTCCAAATTGCCAGAAAGGCAACATACTTGGATGGACGAAAGCCTGCACCCCTGGAATGATGATTCCCCTGTAAATACCAACAAACAATGGTCTCTCATGATTTCAAAGTGGTGCAGGATTTCGTCCATCCGCAGTATGTGCGGGGTAGCACATCAAACAACTATGTACAGAGCCTCGGCTAACAGTTTGACAATCCAAAGACTGCTCGTCAAGACAAATTATTCAGAGTATGGTTTTCAGACAAGCGCATGCAGGGGCAGCTGTTGTTTACATCGTACATGAGCAGCGCCAGTTCCCTGTATTGCATGTAAAAGTGGGGAAAGTTTCTGGAGGGGGGTCCAACTCAATCCCACGTATGTCTGGCAAAGGCATCGTATTCTTTGGCCCTTCCGTTGATTTTCACGAGCAAAGAGAACAACCAGGAAGCGGTCGTCAAGCCAACCATCACTTGGATCAGTTCTGCCAAGTCAGTCCAAACCTAAAATATCTTAGGTCAATTCTACCCAAGAACAAGCACAAAAGTGGAGAAAAAAAGCCCAGGTATCCCCCCCAGCCAAGCTTCTGCGAACCCCCCCGACCCTGAGACCCAAAAACCTTGCAAAATCGCAAACCTTCTGGGACCCAACGGGGTATGAAAATAGCCAGTACGACCTTCTTTGGGCCGTTAGCGATTCGGGAGTGGAGATTGCTCGCGTTTTTTGTTCGCGGAAAACAAATTTAAATAAGTCCAGTTCGCCAACACCCTCCCCCGGTGTTCCATCTGCGACATATCTGCATTTGCTTGACAAGAATTGGGTGTCCCCCTTTGTTTAGGGAGCCTTTTGGGGGGGGGGGGGGTTGAAGGGACACCAAAGGGAACCACCCATTTGGTTTTTTTCTAGGTTGACACAAGCCCACTTCGCCCAGGAGACATCCTCAGGAGGTAACTTGGACTCGGGAACCTTAAGCCGAAACCCCGCCTGAACCCCAAGAGCGTGGGCCAGTACGGCACTGGTGCGGAACTGGGCGTGAGGAGTCAAGGGTCAAGTCTCCGGCAAGCCGTTGACTTGGATTGGGGGGGGGTTGGCAAGTTAGTTGGCTTCCATTTGCTCAAGCCCCCTGGAAAAAAAGGATACCTGGGTCTTCCAACATGTGCAAAATTATTGCTGTTTTGTCAAAAACTATGTTTTTTGACCCAACGGCGATTATTTTCGCCTGCCGGCAGTTTTCAGTGTTTGCACACTCTAGCATCAATCAAAATTGCAAAATGGCGTAATTTGCCGTCAAAACGGCGTAATTTGCCGGCGAAACGGCGTTTTTTTTGCCTGGTTCCGAGCCGGACTCACGGCGAGCGCTTTTTCTCCGAAAGAGCGTTTTTTCAGCAACCGGCGAAAATTATTGCTGTTTTGGGAAACGGCGTTAATTTTACATGTTGGAAGGTCCAGGTATGTCCAGTAGTGATTGATTCCCCTTAAAACAAATTGGGGAAAAAACAAAATATTTATTTCAGCAAATGGCCACCAACCATTCTAGATATGATCCTTCGCTTTATGCTGGAAGCACGCCCACCCTGGTGGATTAGTCTGGGATCATTCAGCAAAATGTTCCACGTTTCGAGGGACAACATTCGGCTACCGAGAGCCAACCCACAGCAAGGTATTCCCGAACCCTGTCCGAAGCCCTGCGAGAATAGGAGCCTCTTATGCGAAGTGGCTTTAATTAATCTCCTGGGTCTCCTTTGAATCGCACTTCCCACTGCACCCCATTTCAATTTTCTCAGGAACACGGATCCGCTTGCCCCACGAGAGAGGCCATGATCGGAATCCAGTCTCTCCGGTCCTTTCAGAACATGACAGACACACAAAGAGAAAAAGTTCAGACAAATCAAACAAACAAAAAAAACAAAACAACATCTCCAACAAGAGTCCACACATCCTCCGTTTGGCAGACGCAAAAGGGGTCTGTACCGAAACCCATGGTTCCGGATGGTGGGAAGATGGATGCATTGACTCCAAACCTCTCGCGATTATCCGGTTCAAGATGGCGCCAAATGTAGGCCCAGTTATAGAATGTATATTTTATTGTTTGCTTCACTTTGAGTCACTGGTAAAATGTAAAATGTATCCTAAGTCTAGGCAGGTAGTGGTCGCGCCACTACATAGCGACTGTTCCACGTGTCAGCCGACAAGCTGTAGGGTCCAATTCTCTTGCAACCTGTTTGCTTGGGGTTCTTGGCTGCAAAATGACCTTTAAGTGTCCATGGCGCGTTCCCCGCCATACAACAATTCTAAGAGGCGTGGCAGGGAGGAAGTTGGAGTAAACTGCCACTTGCGCTTTCGGTGATGAAAACATAGCTCAGGACAATTTCAATCTCAAATCAAACTTTTAAAGATTTAATCTAAAAACAAAAGACTGCGATTTGCCCGGAGGAGGCCGCAGCAAACCGACCAAGTCGAATGGCGACGCCGAATCGCCTCACCCTTCAAAATGGAATAGTCTTTTGGATTACTTGTCCCCTGATTCACTGTTTCCGCTTGGGGGGGAGAAGGGGACAAGTGGGCGTAGGCAAACAGGTGGCTGTGGGTCAAAATTAAAGCACCAGGGGACCGCAGTTTTTGGTCCATGTTTCCATTTACCAGGGTTCCATTTTGGGTACCTATTTTTGACCCACAGCCAGGTGTCTTTGAGGCTATTTTGGGGTCGGTAAAGGAAACAAAAAATCAAGCTGATTGGCTGGCTGCAACTCCAACTTCGAATCAACTGGTTGTGGCTCACCATAGACCCATAGGCCATGGCCCAAGCACTTGTTGCAAGTCTTACCCCACTGACCTGGTCTCTAGTTCAAGAAACTCCAGGCTCTTCAGGGTGTATATCTCCTCCAGAAAGTGAAGAACCCGCCACTGAAAGAGGACACGTCTTGTTCATCAACGGACCCGCAAAAATGGAACACCCTCTATTAATCACAAAGAAGTGGACATCCCCTGCAGGAAAAAAGGCGATAACCCCCTAAGAAAAAGGGGACACGTCCTATTCACCAACGGACCCCCACAAAGCAAAATAGGAACACCCACAAAAAAAGGGACACCCACAGAAAGGGGACATTTCCTGGAAAAACAACGGGTGTTGAGTAATCAACGGGTCAACCTTGGGAAGCTCGCTGTGTCAACCCTTCCCGAGGCGTCGGCGGGACCTCTGCGCGCGGCGACCCGAACATCGCCGGGTGTAGCGTCCTGTCGGACCGAGGCCGGTGGGGACGTGGGGCGGTCACAAAGGGGCACTCAAACTTCTCAAGATACGCGACCGGGAAAAATGGATAGCTAGGTCCTCCAGTGGAGAGGTTAGAATAAGGGTACCCGTTTTTTGTTTTTAGTCTATTCTAGTAGGGGAACCCTCCCAACCAAAAAAGGGTGAGAAAGGGCACTACTGGCAGACCTAGGATAGGGATTCGTTGCGGCAGGAATTTCTGCCGCAATTCAACCAAGGCGGCTTTGGGGATTGGAGGCATTGCGTCCTAAGTTGCGGCTGATCTGCCGGAAGGCGGCTGGAATTTCCGCAGAAAGCTTTAGGTATGGGTGTATTTGTTTGGGCCCCCCTTTTGGTTGGTTTCAAAGGGAAACCAAACGGAAGCCGTCGCCATTCTGAGGGTTGCAGCTTAGTTCGCGGGGTGGCTTAGCGTCGCCCTCGAAGTCCCCAGTGACAGTAAGTAGGACTACAACGATTGCCTTATTCCCCAAAATTGCTGGTTTTCCTTTTGCTTTCCCAACAAACCCTGCGTTTTTGGGTCGCACAGAAACCGAGTTTTTTTGTAGCGCCTGCGCGTCAAGGAGGGCGAGACTTGCACCGGTCGCCTCGGATGCGCAAAGGATTGCTCTTTTCGGGGGCCATTCCCTCTGTCACTGAGCACCAGCCGTTCAACAAGGTGACGTTGGGTTGGGTACTCGCTCCCCACGTTGCCAGGTCCCCTTGTGCCTGTGGTCTCAATCAACTACACATTCCGTTTCGGTGTGCCTTCATCAGAAAAGTAACCCAACCTTTGCTGTAAGAAAAAAACATGTCCTTGTGTTTACCACTAGTGACTAGTGACTAGTGTGTCTTCCCCGTTGAAGGTGCAAAGACCCATTGCCTATGGGTTTCATGTCCCATTCTTCCCATTCCAAAAAGGGTACCTCACTCATTTTCGGCCTCTTTCCTTTCGGTTCCTCTTTTAACCCCGCCCCCCCCCCCCCCCCCCCCCCCCCCACAAAAAAAAACCTCACGGCATTTGTCATGACGCCGAGAAGGAGGGAACACAAACAAACCAACACGCCCCTTACTCCAAATGCCCGTTTTTCCTTGCAAAAAGTTTGAACAACTTTGTCAGTCGTCGGCATACATGCCTGCACTTGCTTGAATCAAGCCTTTCACTCAAGCCGCGGATTGCCATGGAGACAAATGGAAGGCCCACAGGTCTGCAGAAGCCCATCGCTGCACGGGGTTGGCCAATTGTTTGCTTAAATGTTCAAACCCCTATTCCTGAAGCAACATCGCTTGGGTTTCCCCAAACAGGGTAAAGCTGCCCAAAAACTCCCCTAGCCGATGTCCCCTACCCTTTCTGGGAACTTCTTTGCCTCCACTCCCTCACACGTCGCGTCGCCCAGCTGTATCACAGCACCCCCGGCAAGCTCCCGGAACCCCAGCGCGAACCCTCCAGTCCAGCTGTGCACAGCTTTCAGCCGGGGAGCGGCTTCAGGGATGCGGGGCCCACTGGGACCCAGCCGTGAACTGGCTATGGCAAGACAACTCCACATGAGGCACAGTCAAAACCCGGCAGTAAAATGGTCTACCCAGAACCATGTAAAGAAGGCGGCCCGCAACGATTTCTGGCTGGCCACAGCCCAAAAAGAGAATCGGTCCTGTCCGGAACTTTTGTTTCTGCCAGGTGGCCTTGTGGAAAAGTAGATGGTCTTAGATGGCCCTGGTAAATAGAAGGAAAACCCCATCTAGACCAGTGTAACACGTCTAATTTCGCCAAGCTAACCAAATCAGGACACCTATGCTTCTGCGCCTTGTGCTTTTCCCCGAAACTGCCCGCGCTTCTTGCCCCTTCGCCGAGACACGGGACCTCCATCTCTTTTTCCTCTAGATCCGGCGTGGACCGTGTCAGCGACAAGCGCCGAGTCGTCTCTGCGAGGCCGATAGTCGCCCGGTCGTTCCTGGAGAGGCAAAGAACGAGTGAAATCCTAGAAACGGGGGGGGGGGGGAGGGCAAATAATGGCAACTGCTGTTTTTTGCTGGACCCTCAAACCTCCTGAAACATACCCTTAGATTGCGGTGACTCTCCATTCATTCAGGGTTCAGAGTCCAGGGTGGTTTTGGACCCTCTTTCCTGAAACATGGACAATCCCCGTGCTAGTTTGAGGGTAGCTGGTGGCTTTATCCAAACCAACATGGCTTGTACTGGAACCCTCCCCTTTCAAGAGCAAAGTCATGTAAGCTTCCGAAACAAAAACACTTTGGGCTTTTGGTTCCATTCATTCCAAATCCAGGGGCCGAAATCAAGCACAGTCATGTAAACTTCCGAAACTCTTGGGTTTTGGTTCCGGCTGTAAACTTCCGAAACAAACACTTGGGGTTTTTGGTTCCATCGAGGGGCCGAAGTTGCTACCGAACCCGGGTCGATACCCAAGGGAGCGAAAAGAAGCTGGTTGAATTCGTAGGGGCTTACACATGCGCCTTAGACATTGAAACATGCAACAAGGCTCCAAGCAAGTTAGCAGGGGTTTACGCATGTGCCTTAGACATGCACATGTTCGAGACATGCAACAAGGCTCCAAGCAACCGCTTCTAAAGGGGGTGCACTCCATTTGATACAAAATTATTTGTTGGGAGAGAACCGCACACGAGTAGCTCTGAGAACCCCCTACATGCGCAAAGCACATATACCCTGGAATGCCAATGGAGTAAGAAAAGCTTAGGATGCAGGGAAGACTATCCATGTAAAGAATGTAAAGAATTAAGAACCTATGTTCATCTTCCCTCCAATTGGTGATTTGGATTGGTGGCTTGGATTGGTGGTTTGGAGGTGAGGGGGCGGTTTCCCCTGTACCGTCTACAAGAACCACTGGTTCAAAGCCCAACCTGCAAATCCAAACCACCGACTAGGAGTTAACTGATACTTGTGGTTTGGACTGTCCCCGCCGCCGCCTAACTTTCATCTACCCAGCCCAGCTTGCTTGCCGACGAAGCCTACAAACTTTGGAAAACCGGTCCGTTGTGGTTCTCCCTTTGCACATCACCCCGGCTCCCAAAGGTTCGGAGGTTAAACCGCCCAAAGCAGCACACCCCAGCAAAGGTTCTTGTAACCTGCTCATCGAAGGCGGTTTTGGAAGCCTTCTGACAACCTCTTTGGGGGCAGGGGGCCCTCATCGAAGGGAGCCTTGGACTGAAAACGTTTCTGGGGCTCCGATGGAGCTTGTTCCTCCTGATGGGATTGAGGAGACCGTCCCTCCAAACGGGATCAATCTTACCGCCTGCGTCTCTGGAAAGCGAGTAAGGCAACACCAATGCCCTGGGGGCAAGCATAAATTGTTGACCTCGGATTCATACCCTGCTAAGGTGTTTCTTTCACAGGGCTACCTATATTTCCCCTTAAAACATCATCCCAACCAAGGGATACTCACCTTTCATGTGCCGAAAAGGTGATGTTTCAACCCACCAAGAAAGGGAAACATAGAGACCCCTGATTTCAGTGAAAGATGAAAACCAAATTGGGCAACCGGCCTTGCGATTCAACCAGTCCACCAGTACACCCAGCATGAAACAGCCTGCTTTCTCTCACTCAGACCCCACGATGTTGGGTGGCCTTGTGGCCCTTTCGCTCTTCATTCAAGAGGGGTTTTAAGTAGCTTTGTCCCATTGGCTGCCCCAATGTCCACGGGTTACTCAAAGTGACGAATCTTGAACTCAACCCCTTTCAGGTGGCTGCGCGGCTGAATGCATGAACCCGCATCTGACAACCGCCCTGACGCGAGCCAAGAACGAGACCCTGGTCCTTTCGTGCCTTGAGATCCGTGGTATAAACCCCTAGACTGCCAACCATTGTCAGTTGCTCACATTGGAATGCAGTCTTAGTGGCTACATACATAGGGACGGTGTCCAGCTTTGTCTCATTCGCCGAATCCTCGTGTTCCGAAAGATCCTTTCCTTGGGCTTCCTTCAACCCAACCCCGTACGGCCATGCCAGTTGAGCACACGCATCTTTTGGGTGGACATGTTTACGGGGAACCCCGAAAAAAAGAGAAAGGGAGCTGGGTGTCTGGAACTTCCCATGGCCTGTTCGGTTCAAATTCCTTCCCCACAAGCTCTGCCCCTTCCTGGCCCCTCCCTTGCCCCGATTTCGCCTCCGCTGGCGATTCAGGAGCTTGGCCTAACAGGGTGCTTTGAGTCGACTGAGGGCACTTTCCGGAGTAAAGGCAACCGCTTTGACCTGGACAAAAGGTTAACCTTTTGGATTCTGAAAAGTCACTCAACATGTGGCTGTGGGTCAAAATTAAACCACCAGGGGACCGCAGCTTTAAGTCCATGTTTCCTCTTACAAGGGTTCTCTTTTGGGGTTACCCTATTTTTGACCCACAGCCCTGTGTGTCTTTCAGGTTGGACCCCCCAAGTGGCAGTGGCTCAAAATTAAAGAGCTAGGGCTACGCAGGTCTTGGTCTATGTTTCCACTTACCACTGTTCCATGTTGGTACCGGTTTTTTGAGCCATACCCAAATGTTGGTTCGGAAAAAGGGGGACACCGACATGTTTTAATTAGCCCCGTCGGTCTTGTTTCCCCCGAAGCGACTGGTGTGGCTTGGAGGTTTGGATGTGGGATTGGGGGAACCCAACCCTCCACAAACACCGGGGGCCTAAATTACGGATTCAAGCCACTCATTCAGGGTTTAGGGTATTGTAATATGCTTATGTTATGTTTTTTTTTTTTTTATATATTATTGTTTTTGTTTGTTAATTGTTTTTTGTTTTTTATTATACCTGAGTTTGGAGGTGAAATAAACAGAGCAAACGATAGCTCCCAAACAAAATGTGGGGTTGTGTCGAAGGGATTATGTGTCCTAGTGTCGTTTCCATTTCACCCAACCTGAAAAGAGCACTGAGCCTCAAAACAAACCACGATATGCCTAGACCCTCAAACTTCCCTTCAGAATGAAAGATTGCCCCACAGTGAGGCATTTCCGTGGAGTAACATCGCAGCCCGAAAACAGCGGGTCATCGATCATATTTAAAAAAAAAAAAAAAAAAAAAAAAAAAAAAAACGAATCAATCAACCTCCTGCCAAGAAGAAAAGCTGGCCCGGAAATGGGGCACCCTCTATGCATCAACTAGCGGTTCAGTATCCTCTTGGAGGTGTGGTGGTTGGGAATTTGCACCCCTGGTTCTGGTAGAGAGTTGGGAAACCACCTTTCCAAACCACCAATCCACTCCCCATTAATCGTTTATTAATGCTGGAGTCCCAATTCACAAACGGCAAAAAGGAATCCCGATGGATCTTCACTCTTTGCGCTCGGTAATTCGACCATGCAGCGGAGTTCCGTTGGAAAAGTTGGAAAAGAAGAGTTTTCCGGCAGCCTCGTTGGTGGTTAACTGGTATTAACTCCGGAGAAGGGTGTGTGTCCACTTTTAGTGGGGGGTTCATCCTTTTGCTGGCTTCATCTGGCTTAGGAGAGGAACTCTCACAAAAACGAAGAAGCACCGCTGGAGGTCTGAGGTAATATCTTCGGGACCCAGCGCACGAAAAAAAATAAGCGAGAACACCGCTGCGAGATATTGGTCGATCCGCTTTTCCAACATCCATCTGAAGAACTGCACGGTCTGTTAACATCAAGTCAATGAAGCGCAACTTTGGTGGGACACCACTCTTTTCTGAGGGCAACCGCCCATTTTCGCAAAACCGCCCATTTATCGGGCGGCCCACCCGTTCTTGCCGTGCAAATCACGCATTTGGGCAGAAGCCAATCCCTTTTATGGGTTAATCACAGTTTGTTTGCTTACATTTGCTTCAGCCCTCTGGAAAAAAAAGAGAGAATATTTCCATGAAATCGACTCCCTTTAAACCCAACAGGGAAAAGTCACAAATACTCACCACCAAACCCAAAATAATTAAATGGAAATCACCACCAAACCCAAAAATGCTAAAAGTCTCAGGGGATGGCTGGGCAACGCGCAGTTTGGAGGAGCTGACGGGCTTCGTCTGACCCTGGCAACACCGGATCGAGAGAATCGATGGTCCGGGTGTGCGGCCAAGGGGGAGCTTGTGAGCTCGATGCCCGACACGGCCCGCGTGACCTGAATTCGCCCGGACGTCCCTTGGTACCCGGTGGATCCAAATTTGGCCATGGGCTGTTCAAAGCCCAAATCGGTTAGCCCCCAAACCACTAAAATAGGCTATCTAAAATGGGTGGTGAATTCAGGTCAACACCAATGGGATCCCATTTTGGGGTGGTGAATTCACCACCCATTTCAGTCTATTTTAGTGGGGTACAACCATAATTGGTGGTTTGGATTGGTGGTGATTTGAACCCCTGGTTCTTGACCATCAAACCACCGGGCTCCAAACCACCAATTGGAAGGAAGCCGAATACAGGCACCTGAAATGCATTTTGCTTGGATGTTAGGACTTTAACCTTTTGCCAATTAACGAGTTTTCCATCAAACCACTAAAAGTTAAAAACTTTTAGCAGGGAAGCAGAAAGCAACCGAGGTAAATGCCTACCACACAGCTAAATGGCTGTGGGACAAAACCAATGGGATCCCATTTTGGGGTGGGGCCATTTACCTGTATGGTAAGAAAGGGAACCCTTGCAAAACCCAACGGCAAACAGCGGGGAACTGGGATTCACTGGGGTTCCCTGTGAGGATTGCATTTGCAGAGTGGGTCAAAGTGCCTGGGAAACTACCATGGGATTAAGCAAGGAGTTAGGATAAATGCCACCCCTCCAATCACTGCCAAAAAGCTGCCATCTTCAATCAAAAAAACGAACTTGCCTGCTCGCCCCGGCTTCCCTTTCAAAAAAGTATCCTTGACGTATACCTGGGCCATCCTGAACCCTACCCATGAGACTTGTCCACTAGTGAATCTACCTGTGAGATGTTCCACATAGTTCTTGCCGGCATCATCTGGTTCAAGCCGCATCGATTCTGCGTTGTTGTACTTGTGTTTTCTCCGCGCTCCGAAATTGTGGGTGAGGCGGCCGGCACTGCCAGGCTGCCAGAAGCAGAGAGGATGCATGAAGGTTTCTACCAAAGCCTAAGGCTCACTCACATCAATGGAGAACCCGCCAACCTCCAATTGGAGTCATCGCCAACCGGGGGCCTTTGGGTGGCTATGGGTCAAAACCCAAATCGTACCCTGAGTGAACATCCCAATCCAACCACTAAAATGGGCTAACTAAAATGGGTGGTGAATTCACCTACCAAAATGGGATCGCGTTTAACGGTTTTGACCACCACCGCCGCGTAGCATGCGCTTGGGAGCCGGGAGCCCGCGCCGGCGAGCGCAGGTCCACCTTGGTTTCGATGAGGGAATCACCTGAGGCGATTCGAACAACGAACGAACGGCCGAAGATGCCATGGGAACAAAGAATCGGCATCCGATATTTTTTTGTGGGTGGAGTTTCAAAGGGAAGCCTTACCCAAAAAAAGGAAACAAGGGCACCACTGGGCAACAGAGCCACTCATGGGCCCTTCTTGGGAGAACCTCTAGGGACCCTCACATAGCCTTCTTTTTGAAGGCCCAGGCAGCCGTGAGCTTTATAGATGATCAAACGACCAATTGTGGGCTGAAGCACATGGAACGGGCAACCCCCTGAAATGGGGGGGGGTCGCTGGGCTTCCCTTGACACCACCAAATAAAACGAACCCAAAGAAAGGCTCATAAGGTCAATCACGGGCTTTTTCGGAGGGGGTTGGCGTTGGCGTGTTGGCAGCTTTGCAGCTTTGGATGACACAAACCGGGAGCTGTCAAAGAGTGCTTGTCCGGTGAAAGAAAAGATTGGACGGTCCAGATGGTGTGTCCATCTGGACTCTCAAACTACCCATGAACACAGGATATTGACCCTAACATCTTTCTAGGGCTGCCTTCCCCATTCTTTCCAGGCATCCTTCTTTTCAGGAAACCATCAAAAACCCAGGGAAACAGCTGGTGTTTGAAAAGAACAATGGTTGAAAATAGTGGGGAAATAATCAATCCCTAGAATCATGGGGTGATGCCCTCTTGCTGAGGCTGCAATCGTCTGCCTAAGGAACTTAGGATGGCTGGGAGCCAAGATAAATGGAGATGTCTCTGGAAGAAAGAGATACCAAGGTCCTTCCAACAAGCGGATCCGAGCAACGGCTGGCTCTTGAAATGGGGGAAATCACCCCTACCCGCCCTTTTCCCGTTGCTATGCTCTGTATGTTTGGTTGCCTGGTAGTCTGGTTGCTTGGTTGCTTCCTTCCTTGCTCTGCTTGCTTGCTTGGTTGCTTGCTCTGCTTGGTTGGTTGGTTGGTTGGTTGGCTAGTTGGTTCGTTGGTTGCTTGTCTAGGTCCTCCAGTAGAGAGGTTAGAATATACCCTTTGTCTGCCTCCCCCAAAAAAAGGGGGACCTAGTTGTGCCTCCCGCATCTAATCCGAGCCAAGCGGCAGGTGTCCATACCCTCCGGCGGGCTTCCCTGGCGCGCTCTCGGGCGCGCTCGCGCGAGCGAGCGCGTGCGCGCGCGCAAGCAAGCGGCTGGGGGAGCCGAGGTTGCGCAGGTCGTCTACTCATGGCTGGGGGGGAGGGAGGGGAGGGAGGGGAGGGGGAGGGAGCCCTAAATATGGCCTTATTAAGGGCCTGATAGTGGCTTATTTCGGGCTCCCCCCCCTCCCCTCCCTCCGTCCCAGCCCCCATGATCTACTTGTCCAACTCTTCCAGGGTTCCATTTGGACCCCGATTTTTGAGCCACACCCAAGTGGGTTCTCGGATTCAGGGACCCAAAGATGGTTGGCGTCCTTTTGGATTCCCTTTAAATACCAAAAGAGGAAATCACCACTGTGAGAAGCTTTCACGTGAACTTCAAGCAATTCAGCTGGGTGTGCTTTGGAGGTTGCCATTTGTGGGGTGGCTTGGACAGGAGTCAAAAGGAAAGTGCCATTTCCTTAAATTAAACCCGCTGGAAACAAATAAAAAGCATATGTCTAGTAGCGATAGATTCCCTTTAAAGCCAACAGTGAAAAAAACATATTCTTATGCAATGGAAGCCACATGTCCTACGTGGCGGGATGTCTCGGGTCCCAAAACAACCGCCCTCATCCCTGGTGCTGATCAGGCCACAGGCAAGGCTTAATCCAAGCTCTTGAGAGGATTGGGCAGAAACAGCAACCAGACTTGAGTTTACTCCAATGATCCTCCCAGCAATGATGAGTCACCATCCGCTGGCTCCGAAATCTTGGCAAGGGGATTGTCCCTCAACCTTCATCTACCCGAATCGGTTTTGAGGACGTGAAATCCTTTGCCAATGGGTGGGAAGAAGACCCTGGGCTCATGGCTCGTGTTCTACCCCCCCCCCGGAATCGGTTTTGAGGCCGTGGCTCATATCTTGAATTCACCATCCCGTGGGCGTTTCTTTTTTGTTGGCCCTCGAGGAAGCCTTTTTCCGGCTTTCTGGCGCGAATCAACTAAAAATACCTCGACAGGGGGTGAATTCCCAGAACACCTCGACGGATGGGAGCGAGGTGCTCTTTGCTTGGAATCACCAATTGCTCACTCACTTGGAGGTACCAAGATAAGGAATTCAAGAATAACAATTGATATAAAGCGAGTCAGGGTTCATGAAAGTGACATCCTCAAAGGTGAGGCGGTGAATTAAACCATGGTGAATCCTTCAAACCAGGACCTCATGGAAGAGCGGTCCTGGCTGGGCCTCTACAACTGATATGAGTTCAAACAAACAAACACAAAACTCCGGTTCCGGGGCTCCCCCCCCCGCTTCGTGCATTCCCTACTCACCTTTTGGGGTGAGTCTCCCCATTCTATACATTGAGAGGGAATATCAGTTCTATCACAACATGAGGGACCCTGGGCTCATGACATGAAGGAAACAAAAGTTTCCTCTTGGAGGGACCCCCCTGTCAGGGCCACGTTAGTGAGAGAGAGGGTAACCATTTCAAAAGTGGCTCCCAGCTTCTTCCAAAATCTGACTCCCTTAAGAACGACACCACCGCCGAAAACCACCGAACACAGGGATCAGTGTGGGGTAAAACCATCCGGGACCCCAAAACTCCGAAAGTCATCGGTGTAATAAGCCCTACCGGGGGAGGGGGAGGGGGGTGGCGCCACAAGGGGGCCATTCATTCCATCTGGGTGTCCACTTCGGGGCCCAAAAGGAAAGGTCGAAGGTGCCAAGCAACACGCTCCAAAATGGGAGTGTCAAGTTGTTAGGCGACCCCCCCCCCCTGAAATTTGTGATGCTCCCTTTGGTTTCCTTCAAGACCATCAAACATGGGGGTACCCTCAAAAAAGACACACCTACTACAGCCACTCTCCCTGCCTGGCTGAAAATGTCTAAAAGGTCGCTCTGATTAGTCCTTCCCTTCCGGTCTTGTGTTGACCCCATATTAATCAACCCCAGTTTACTCATAGGGAATGTTCCCCTCTAGTGATGATTCCCCACTAAACCCAGAAATGGACAGCCCTATTAGCACACTGGCTGGTTGATTCATAGGGGGTCAACATTCCCCTTCCCTTATCTCCTTAAAGAAAACCACCAGCAAGGGATAGTTTATCTCGGGGTCATGAGCCAGTTCTCCTTCCCTACCTATCGCACCAATTGCAAGCAAAGAACCAACCAAAGGCTGTTTTCAAATAGAAACCAAATCGGCAACCCAAGGTGTGTATTAAAAACAACCATACAAAGAACCCGATTAAAACAAAAACTGTGTTAAACTTATGTTTAAACAAACCACTTAAAATCATACAAACCGACTTGGGAGTCAACATTCCCCAGACCCGCCAGGCGAATTCCACGGGAATTGTGGGCCGCGGGCCTCCAGCAGTGCCAGAGCTGTGGAGCGGTGGGGCTTCACCACGCCTTCCCTCTCTGGAAGATCAGGCGGCCTCAGACGAGACAAAGGCAAACAAACAATATGCCCATGCCTATACATATATATATATATATGTATATGTATATAGGAATATGTATATTTATATGTATATGTATATAGGTATGTATACATATATATATATATATATATATATATATATATATATGTAGGTGCGTAATATATATCATGCCACCCACTAACGTTGAGCTTCTCTGGGGGCTCCTGGATAACCAAATGTGCTCTAACTTGTTTCGGGATCTTCTGGTTCCAAGCTGGAAGGGAGGGAATTGTAGACTTTTATCATAGCTCCATATGGCCATGGGTCAAAAATCCAAATCGTACCTCCAGTGAACATCCCAATCCCCACCAAAAAAGTTTCTAAAATGGGTGGTGCACCTACCCCAAAATGGTATTGGTTTTGACCCACAGCCATATCTGAGAGACCTACCCTCAGCTTCCCCATCCGCCCGCTGGTCAGGCCGCTGGCTTCCCTCACTCGGGGCCCAGCACCGACGGGGTGACCTTGCGGAAATCGCGCGGAGGATCGGGCGACGGAACCCTCCGATGGTTTCGACTTGAGCAGCTGCCCTCTTCTAGGTCCTCCAGTAGAGAGGATAGAATAAGTTGGTACCAACTTTTTTCGGCTTTGTCTCTTGTAGGGGAACCCTCCCAACCAAAAAAGGGTGAGAAAGGGCACTGGGACCTAGTCTTGGAGTCTGGAGTTTGGGCAGCTTCCAAAATTTACCCGCAAAAAGGACCAGGGGTTCTTATCTCACCAAATCCAATCGTCACACCAATGGGGCAACTTGAACATGTCCCTGAATCTCCTGGAAAATGTCACTCCAGAGGCTCACGACGTGGGTTGGTGCTGAAACAGGAAATTTCAAAAAATGGGCGGTGTACTCTTGATTGCCCTTGAAACAGCGCAAACTGTGGCAAAGTACGCCCTAAGAGTGCTTTTGACACAGCCCGAGGCATCCCCTAAAAAGACAAACCCCTCTTTGGCTGGAATTAGGACCCCAGCAAAAAATGATATATTTTGCCTCGTAGTGGAAAACAAAGGGAACCCCAAAAAAGCAAAATCATAAAAAGGGGAACTACTTCTGGGGAAGTTTGCAAACCTTCAGTACCCTTCAGGGTTGCTCTACCAAGGTGCCAGCGGGAGAACTGATTCGTTTTTTTGTTTTTTAATGTCGTGGACGCCGCAAATATTGCAAGCAACGGATTGATATTGTAGTCCTCCATGGTTTTGTGGTGCGGGTGGCTGGCTTTCCTGCAGGATATGGCCATGTGCAAAGCCTTGCGCAAACTTCCCTACTCGTCCCCCTCCCGAACCTCAAATTGACCGAACCAACAAAACAAGACATTTGGGCCTGTGACAAAATAGGGGCAGCCCTCAACACAAGCTTCGGTGTCTTCTCCGGTTTGCCTAATTACTATCCGGGGAAAAAAGCTGCACTTCCCAGAAAGGTCCTACTGTGGGTGGATAAAATCCTGCACCACCTAAGACACCCTCGAATGATGATTCCCCTGTCAATACCAAGAAACAGGTTTCCCATAGTTTCCAAGTGGTGCAGGATTTCGTCCACCCACAGTAGGACATCGCACCACCCATCGCACCATGTGTCGATGTCCGATGCTTCAGGGTTGTTTCAGGATCGCCTGCAGAAACAATGCGCGCACACAAAGATACCCCTGGACCCCTGAACATTCCTGGACCGAACCCGTTAAAGGCTGTTCTTGCTTCTTGTTTAAATTTCCCCCCCCCCCCCCCCGATGCATCTGTACAGAGAGAATCAGATGCTCAGATTCTGCATCTGATGTCTCTTGGAGATTCTCCAGTTTCGAGGACCGGAAATTGGTCCAGTGGTGGCGAGTTCCGCGCGAGTTCCTTCGGACCAACTTCCCGAGCGGTTCTCCCTGGCAGCTTCGCGGGGCTTCCTTCGGGGAACATCAGCTGGGGCCGGCACCAAGGAGTGCCCGTGCCGCGGGCCCGGGCTGCGGCTGCCCCTAAGTTGGGGGCCAGACTGCGGGGGTTGGGTTGGGGTTGGTTGGGGGGTTTGGGTTTGGGGGGTTTGGGTTTGGGGGGTTTGGGGTTGGGTTGGGGTTGGGTTTGGGGGGGGGGTTGGGTTGGGGGGGGTTTGGGTTGGGCGCGGCTCCTTCACTCGACTTTCTCACAGAGGCTGTACTGCCTGTTTGAGGGATCAGTGGCCATGAATATGACGATAAAGCCGTTCTGAGCGGGCGTTTTTGGGCTTGCTGGATGAGGCACAGAGACAACCCATCCCCCACCTCCACCCCAGCAGCACGGGATTTCAGCAAGCTCAGAAAGCAGCTAAAATATGTGAAACACTGCGGGCCGTGCGGAACTTGGGTCTGTCTTTTTTCGAGTGCACCTCCTTCTCGTTGGCTTTAAAGGGAACCAAAAAGGAAAACCGCCGTTCTTTTTGCCGGATAAATGTCCCCTAACAAAACGGCACGCGTTGTGAACCAAGACACGCGGCACCGCCAAGATCAGGTTACCAACAATTCCGGCAGAGTCAGCCTCACAAAAAAGGCCCCCGGCCTGCGTGGACAGAGCGAGGGCCGCAGGGAGGAGCGCTGAGAGGGCAGCGCCTTGCGACATGGACGGTTGGGGGGGGCTGGGGGGAGGTGTTTGTTTGTCTTCGGGTTGTTTCGAGGGTTGCAAGTGGGTCAGTTGAGTCTTCTGCTTCAGTGGTTTGAAGCTTGAGGGTCGGAGGCTTGGTGTAAGTCGGAACTCAAGTGGAATGAAGTTGAAGAGACACAGTGGCCGGAGGCTTGGTTTCTCCGCACGAAAAAACCAGTGGAATGCCGTTGAACACAATTGGGAACTGCCGAGTTGTCCGATCGGAGGCCAGCCCTTCTGCTTTGAAAGGGGCCCTCCTTAGCAAGGCACCGTTGGAGCGATTGAAAGGAACAAAGCCACGGGAATTCCGTTGGTCACCCACCCTTCTGCAAACCAAGTTATTTCCCTCCCCAGTTCAACGCCCACCTAAGGCAAGACTTGATCTGTAAACATGGGGAACTGCCCATGAAACTTCAACGAACACGTGGGTCCATCTCTGTCTCCTGTTCGAAACCCCATTGCAACCATCCAAAGGATGGTCCCTTACGACACCCTTGCCAGGGTTCTACTCGTTCATTGGCCAGACTCAAGCCAAAGGGGGCCAGGGGTGGTTCAATTGAATCCCTTGGGTGCGGTGAATGCGGCTGCAAACATCGCCATCTGCCCGAACCTTTTGGGTCGATGGTCCACGTGTCCAACTGGATGCCAAGAAGCAAACTGGGCTGGCAGGGAAAGCGCAGGGCATCATGTCGGCTTTGCAGGCGGTTTGCTGACCCATGATTTCGGTGTCTTTTGGAGGCACCCCCTTGAAACAAAAGGAACCCGGCATTTCAGGGATGATGAGACATGCACTCCCGGGAAAAAAAGAAACATAATAATGATAACACATAATAATAATAATGATAATGATAATGATAATACTAATAATAATAATAATAATAATAATAATAATAATAATAAATAATAATAATAATAATAATACTAATTATAGTAACACATGCCTTGCGTGGCAAGCTGAAAACGTTTACCCCTACGGCCGGTTTCCAGATATGCAAGTAGCCCCTGCCCTTTCCACCAAGGATCCTTCTGTTCAGAAACTTGCATCCCAAAAACAACATTTCGGGGCCCCAGTTGAACATGGAACCCCAACACCCGATCCATTTTTAGGATCGAAATCTCCTTTGAACCCCATAAAATAGGTTCCAACCCTGGTGCCAGGAGGAGATCCAAGGGCCCCGAACCACTATCAAATTTGTACATATATATATATATATATGTGTTCTCCTTTTGAAGGTTTGACCCCAACAAATGGATCTTGGTTTTCAACTTTGGTCTCCCTTTAAACCAACCTGAAAAGGGGGTACCCCCAAAAAAAGACACACCCATGTCTTGTTTTTTGACTTCGTCACCTTTGGTCTATCTTGACATTTCACAGCCATTGGTTTGCCCCCATGTTCGGCCCAGGTTTGGTCATCCCAAAGGGCGTGTTAGTTTCGCATCCCTGCAAAAGGATGCATACCCCGATTTGGTGGCTGTTGCTTTTCAGGAAGGCCTTCCCAAAAACATCTGAGGAAACGATCAGATCAAAACAATGAACGGAACCAGAATCAACATCTTCACGAATCATAGTACCTTTAATAGTATCAATCAACTATAAGTATAATAGTAACCACTGTGCCAATACGTTTTCACTAACAGTGGCAAGAACAAACCGCAGGGTGCCCTTTGCCCAAACGCGACGCAACTCGGAGACCTCTTCGTTCTGCTGCAGCCAAGCCTTTGCCTGCAAAAAAGAAATCAAGCGAGTTCTCGGGCGAGAAAAAACACAAAACTCCAAATGCTGGTTGGAGTCGGTCTGGGCTTGCTGGTTCTCAGGGGAGGGTTCTGACAAAGATGATGTTCGCCGAGTTCTGTTTCACGGCCCGTGAGCACCAGCAAGAGTTGGTTTGGGCTTACCCAGACGCTCCCAATTGATTTTGAACCCTGAAACAGCCAGATTTTGAGACCCCAAAACCCCTCTGGGGTGTCCAATGGAGGGTGTGGGTCTTCCATTGGAAGCCCCAGGAGCGTCTGGGTAGAGAAGGTTGGCTACTTTCACTTTCGGGCTGCTTTGGGCCTTATGGGTTCTGTGAGTCCGCGGGTAGTAGTCAGCCCTCACACCTGGGAATTTGGGCAAAATGAGTGAAGTCCTCTGTCCCGAAAACCAAAAGGAAACAAACCATACTGAGGTTCCAAGAGGATAGTCTTTCTACAGGGGTCTGTGCACAAACCCATGTTAGCTGGTGGGAGGGTAAACCTGTGATCCACGACACGGACATGCAGTGGAAAGGCGCTGAACTCTCGAAACCAGTCACTTCGAAACGGCTGCCTGACAGATTTGTTCGTTCGAGCCAACGCATCTTGAGCGGACCCAAAGCTTTTCAGAATCCCGACCTCCTGAAGGGATCAAAACGCGTCTCGACCATAGGTGTCCTTTTGGCAAACTAGATGGTCCTAAATGGAATGAAACCAATCTAAACCAGTGCCATCTGGCCATGGGTCAAAAGCCCGTACCCCCAGTAAACATCCCAATCCCCACTGGACGAAGACTAAATTAGTGGTGCACCTACCCCAAAATGGTACCATTGGTTTTGACCCACAGCCATCTATTTCGAGGTAAACTAACCTAAAAAGGACGCCTATGGTCGCGACCGGTGACCAGGAGCAATGACAACAGGACGTCGGCTTGAAAGTGGTCAGCTTCTGCCGGACTGTCCAGCGCAAGCTGCCTTCGAATCTTCCATTTGCTGAAGTCCCCTGGAAAAAAATAATAATGACAGTTATGATAGATTCCCTTTACAACCAACAGGGGAAACTAACAAATATTCTTAACCAAATGGAAGGATTGATTCCTGCCAGAGGCCGGCGATTCTCTGGTCCCTCTGGTTGGCACTTCTCGCCAAGTTCTTCCACAGCCAGGGTCCATTCCCAACACGAGGCCAGTCCAAACCAAGACGCGAGTTCTTCAGCAACTCGGGGAGTGGGAGAAACATGTCATGGGGGCTGGGGGGGAGGGAGGGGTGGAGGGAGCCCCAAAAAGCCCCAAAAAAAGCCTTATTAGGGGCTTTATTTGGGGCTTATTTGGGCTCCCTCCCCCTCCCCTCCCTCCCCTCCCCAGCCCCCATGATGAAGGTTGAGCCGCAAAGCAGACATCAACTTGGTTGACGTTGGAAGGGGAGCAACAAGATTAAGCTTTAGCAGTTCAGTGGTTGGATTTCCTTCCCACCAAGCCACAATAATATCAAAAATGGTTCAACTGTTTTCCAAGGACAACCATGTAAACAGGACCCCTCCAGCGAGACAAGAGCTACCGCGAACTCCCTTGAGCCTCATATCCCCACGTCATCAAATCCCCCGAGATCCGAAATCCGGCGACGTCATGCGACGTCGATCTCGAAGCCGACGTTTGACGCTTGCAGCAGTCCATCGCATGCCGAATTTTAGGCCGGCTTATGGCTCAAATGCCCATAGCATCCAAAAGGTCTACTTGCGTTTTGGGCACCAGATAGTACATTGGTAGCCTAAATTATAAGCCACTTGCAACTTACCCAACACCCAAGTACCCTTCCAGCCATTCCATGGAAGCTCCCACCCCTTAAGACTTAAACTTACACCAGCCAGACTATGCCTGGAGATTGCTGCCCATTGTGGGGTTGAACTGAAAGGAAACCAAAGCTTCCATGGAATCGCCCCAAAAAAAAGCTCCGCGATGCGTTCCGTGGTCCTTGTGCCTTGAGGAAGCTTGGCATATCTAGAGGAAACAGTTGTAACACTAGTGTAGGTTCCATGAAGCTTTGGTTTCCTTTCAAATCAACCCCACAAGGGGCAGCAACCTCCTGGCACAGTCTGTCAGGTGTAAGTTTAAGTCTTAAGGGGTGGGAGCTTCCATGGAATGGCTGGAAGGGTACTTGGATTTTCGGGTAAGTTAGCAAGTGTCTTATAATTTAGGCTACCAATGTACTATCTTGTGCCCAACCCGCAAGTAGATCTTTTGGATGCGATGGGCATTTGAGCCATAAGCTGGCCTAAAATCAAGCATGCAGACTTGGTCCCTTGGAAACAAAAAAAACGAAAGAACAAACACTGGCCCTGCTTTCGCTCTTACAATCCACCAAACATGACACGAGCAAACCTAGAAGGAAACCAACCATAGGTGACCTTTTGGAAAAGTAGCTGCCCTGCACATGGTAAATGGACTACAACATCTCAACCAGTGCCATCTATGTCTATGTCTATCCAAACTGACCAAGAAAGGATACCTATGGTATCCACAGGAGGACCCCAAAACTACACAAACCAATCAAGACCAGTGTTTGGGTCGTTCGGGATTCCTCTTTGGGTTGAACTCCTGGAACCTTTGGATTCCCAGCCTGGCCAACTCTCACATACTGCTCTCCGGACAAATCCGGCACAGGACCTATCAGTCTGGAGGCGACTCTCCTACAGTGTGGATGGAACAAAGACGCGTCGCACCACTTGAAAGGTGCTTTCTCCCGCTACTGTGGATGGACGAAATCCTGCACCACCTCAGAAACCCTGGAATGATGAATCCCAACAATAAAGAATGGGTTCCCATGGTTTTCAAGTGATGCGAAATGGATTTCGTCCATCCACAGTAACAGCGTTTCATCTCTTTGCGTGACCAGCGGAATGGGTTCCAACACATGAGTTCTTCTTGGATGCGCACGGGCGCATGCAATTGGGTGCTTGGTGCACGCCAGCCCCAGCCCTATGGGGACCAGAAGGAGCTTGTTTAACAGTAGCCGTTTGAACCTTGAGCAAAGGGTTGAATCGCTCAACCCTGGTGCACAGCCAAATCCCTTTGCTTCCTCTTCAAAGAGGGCCCCTGTCCATTTCCATGATTGTTAGATGTTGGAAAGATGGTACACTCCTTCCTGACTTAGAAGCTGATAATGGGCTTCCCGCAGGCTACTGTCATGTTGTGGGAGAGAGGGTCAATGCATCCGTGTTCTGTTTTTCAGGGGGTCCGCACACTTGTTTGGAGAGGCTTGTCGCTTGGTCGACTTCGCGGGACATCAAGAAACTGTCTTCTCTCAAGGTTTTGTATTGCGCTCACCAATTCAAAGGTGCAGCTCGTCCAGAAAACATGTCCGGACTGCTCCGCTGAATTGACTTCTGCTTGGGCAGGCAGTTGCACCTCCTGCCCCTGTTGCACCTGTTGCAGCTGTTGCACCTGTTGCCGTTTTGCTTCACAAGTACGTCCTGATTCTCACGGCGCCTGCGGTGGCTCGATTGACATTAGGCCCCCTGTGTGGCGTAGCCACAATTCGCCAAACCCCTGCGGGAAAATTGGGTTTCAAAAAAGAACGATGGGTGAAGGGAATGGGGAACCAAGTGTGCAAGACGCTATGCCTCAAACAGAAATGGGTCTGGGTCAAAAAAATATAGGTACTCAAAATGGAACCCTGGTAAATGGAGCCAAGGACCACAACCTGCGGCCCGATTCCTGGTGCTTTAATCTTGGCCCATACATGACAATGGGGAACCATGTTGCGCTCGTTTGACGTGAGATGCAACGATCCCTGGAAAACCGGAGGACCCCTTCCAATGTCCTAGAGCTGCCAAAGGGGCCCTGCAACTTGGCACGGGTCCACACCAATTTCTGAGTGACTGGAAGTCTGGATGGTGCTATCCTACTAGGGTGCCGGGCCCCGCAAAAGTGATCCCTGTCTTCGCATCCCCCGCAGGAACCGTCAAGCCTTCTGGCCTTCGCACTCTTAAACAAAAAAAAGAGGGAACAACACATTTGGGGCTATGGGCTGTTCCCGTTTTTTTTGGTCTGGGGGGGGGAGGGGCCTACACAAATGATAGTTTTCCTCTTGGCTCGTCCCTTTGGCCACCAAAACCAGGGGGTCTCCTCAAACTTTCGCCCGCCGAAAGCGCCAGCGTCGGTTTTTCTCGTTTCTCCAGGCTGCCGGGCCATGCAAAGACATCCCGATGATCGAAGTTTCGATGCGACGTTCGTCGTGTTTCCGAGAAACAGATTTTCCGGGCCCTGGGACGGTGGAGGCTTGTGGGCGGTTGAAGTTGGATCGTTTTTTGCTTTTTTCTTCTTCTTTTTTTTTTCCGGAGGCGGTTGGGAATTAATACTATACAGCTTGCAGAGAGCCAGGTCCGAGAGAGCGCGCGATGCAGACGATGTCTGAGAGTCTGTGGTACACCCTTGGTTGATGAGGTGGGGAACGGTGGGTCTCTAGCGTCCGCTTTGGGGCTTGCAGGGTTGCACCCTTGGCCAAAGAATTTGTTCGGGTTCCATGGGTCTTGGGTCGGACATTATAGAAAAACCGCCCCGGCTTTGACACTGCGCAAGAAATAGGGATGTTTCCGTAAGCAAGGATGGCCTCCAAAATGGGACACCCCCTATTTACCAACCAGGGGTCCGGTTGAGTTATACAGGATATGACGAGACACACCTCACATTGGGAATTGTTGGAGGGTACCCTGTGAAGGTGTTTCAAAAGGGGCCTCAAAGGCAAACCGTGCATTTTGCTGGAGACAAATCCACATCCCAGCCACCAATTCCAAGCAAACGCCCGGGAAAAACACAAGATCGAGTCTCCGGCAGACCTCGAACCGCGAGCCGCTTTTATGCACGACCGGCCTGAGGACAGCCGCGTCACGCGCACTGTTTTGGCTGTGAAACAGCGAGCCACGCTACGAACTCAGCTTTTTCAGGGGCCAAAGACTTGGGGTAGCTGTGCCTGAAATAACCCGGTGACTGACCCGACAATTGGAAGTGACGTCAAACCATTTAAACAATTAGAACCCTGCGGATGATTGGGGAGTGTTCCCCCCGAAAAGTGAGAATTCCCGCGAAAAGCCGGACACCCCTACATGAACCGGGGTTTGTTTAATCAACTGAGTTCCCATTGCCCACTGCAGAACTACAGAAGTAGTTGTTGCATTGGAGACCGCTCCCTGTCAATGCTGTCCCTTGCATGTGAACATGTTTAAGGGACAACCCAAGATTGCTATATTTTTTCTTGGGTCACGTCCCTTTTGACCGGCCTCCAAGTAGGCTATTTCTTGGGTCTGTCGTTTCTAAAAGGGGACCCGTCCCCTTTTGGTTGGTTTGGTGGCGGGGGTGTGAAAAGGAACCAACCCAAATCAAGGAGGCTCCCCCTATAAGACACGCCCATCTAATCTAGGTCCTCCAGTAAAGAGGCTAGAATAAGGGTGCCAACTTTTTTCTATTTTAGTAGGGGAACCCTCCCAACCAAAAAAGGGGTGAGAAAGGACACCTAGAGAACCTAGCAATGCCAACCTACGCAGGTTTGCCTCCATTTGCGTAAGCCCAGTGGGAAAAAATAAGAAGATAATTCCAGTAGTGATAGGTTCCCTTTATACCGACAGGGGGAAATACAAATAGTCTTAACCACATGGAAGTTTGGGCGCGAAAATTTGTCCTACGATCTCGTTGGCCCAGAGTAGATCTCCACCTGCCGCTTGGCGACATCCTGGCGGATGCCATGGCGACTCGCAGGGAGTCGCATCGTTTGGAGACGCTTGGAGTTGGGTGGAGCGGTGTCCGATTTCTGCCTTGGTCCTCCAGTAGAGAGGTTAGAATAAGGGTACCCTATTTTCTGTAGTCTATTTTAGTAGGTGAACCCTCCCCCAAAAAAGGGTGAAAGGGCACTACTGGGGGACCTAGCTGCAACAGCCAGTCCAAACTACCAACTGGGGGGCAAGCTGACTAGGGAAACCACAGGCTGACAGTCTCTGAACATCTTGGGGTAGTTTGAGGGTCCAGATATTTCTTTTTGTCTGGAAGAGTAATGGCAGCAACAACCAACCCGTCGAATCCCTGTTGGCAGTCTAAGTAGTCATAACAAATAGATAGGATGATTGGTGAGATTGAGTGCGAATTTGGAGATTATGTCAATTGCGATCAAATAGGAAAAATAATGACCAGGTGAAAAGGGGAGACATGTTACATTCCTTTAACTGATCTAATCAACCTGATTACGATCATGAAGTAAGCGTTGTCCAAATTATCCCAAGTATCCTAACTATCAGAATTGGCATAATTCTTCTAATTAAGCTAATCAATTGGGAGGCCGAATTTGCAAATTCTCCGAATGAATTCGGGTGATTGAGATATGACGGTTGTCTGAAATTCCTTGCTCCGGAAACCGCCATCTTCGTGAGAAAAAGGTTAACTTTCGCGAGCCCCATCGCGGAACAACGTTCATCAGAAAACTAGTGCACAAAGTACACTTCTGCAGCCCAGCTCGAAAGTCGTAACCTTTCAATACGAAAGTGGTATTCGTAAAGGCGAAACTTTTCAATACGAAAGTAATACACTTAGTAAATTGTCCGCAGCCCCGTCTCGAAAGTCGCAACTTTTTAATATAAAAGTAGTAAGCGGAGTAAACATCTGGAGCCCCGGCTCGAAAGTCGCAACCTTTCCGTTTCAAAGTAGTACGCCTTGTGGCACACTATCCACTGGTGAGGTTTCACTGACCAACTCTTCTCCTCGAAGATTTTCCTCTCCGCAAACCAAGGCGGGTGCGAAACAGAGGTTCTGAGACCAGCCTCAACGCATGGGCAATCAGGAGAAACCAATTCTCCTGCTGTAGCCTTGTTCCCATCGTAATTGTAGGAACAACGACATGCACATTCACGTTGGTAGCCGTGCTTCAACGTGACCATCGGGAGATTGGTTGAAGACTTCCTGAGATCGGTAGCATCAAAAGTAGATGCCAGTGGTATTGCCCAAGTGTGAACCACAAGTTCACTTTGTGATGTTAGATGCATCTTCTGCCCGGACTCCATCACGACCTCATCGAGACGTTTTTCTTGCTACTGCGGTGAGCTGCATCGACGTCACTTTCGCAGAGCTGAGTGGCTTTGAAAGCCAATATACCGTCCCGCTGTGCTGACATGAAGTCATTTTAGAGGGTTTCAACCTTTACAACAGGGACCCCCTCAAATTTTCAACATGGGCTTCTCTCAAAGGGGAAGCCCCAAAATGGGTGGTCTCTCTTTGGCGTCCTTTCAAACCACCCAGAAACGGTACCCTCAAAACAAGGCACACCCACATTAGTCTTTAAAGGACAACAATCCAAATGTTCAGCAGAGTCGATGATGAAAGTTCAAGCTATCGATCAAAACAACATGGAAAACAACGAATTTGGAAGCCCCTCATGTATTTTCCTCGTCTTCAAACCACGATTAAGCAGTGTCCCCCCCCCCGCCCGCCAATACAAAAACAAAGAAGAAGAAAGGAAAAATCGTGGATTCCCCATGTTTAAGGGAAGTGTGAGGGTGCAGTTTACCCTGCCTCCCTCCAACACGGCACCTGACAAGGGGTCCCCACAAGAGGCAATGTTCCTAGGTACCTTCCCACGGGTACCTTCCCACAGTTGCTATGCTGGAGGGTATGTGTTGGGGGTTGAAAGGGCCCCTTAACATGGCAGGGAAAGCCACGAAAAAGCCGACCTTGCCCAGTCAGTGGGGAAAGTTCCCATGGTCAAACCGGGGGCCCGGTTAGGAAATGGACATTGCTCTCAACCCGCGCCTTGGTTGCTGCAACGACCCCTCTGCAAAAAAATCGTAAAAAAAAAAAAAAAAAAACAACTTGATTTCGACCAAAAGATTAAAGTCTAAAAATCCAACACAATAGCAGTCAAGGCACGTGAGTCACAATCAACACCTGGTACAAAAATGGTGAACCCAGAACCATGTAAAGAATTAGAAAACGCTTCCGCAACTATTTCCGGATGGCACCTTCATCTACCCGGTTTTGATTGTGGCTCACATGGTCTTCTGTAGCGCTGCTTTGCTGCTGTACCGTTGCCCAAAGCGGCGCTAGACCTCCAGGAACCCCCGCCTTTCCATCGTGCACCAAGAAGAGCGGGGACCTCTCCGCGTGCCCGCCCTCTGTGCCGTGGTAGTGGTTCACGTACCTTCGCCGGGTTCATATAAAACATATGGATCTGTGTTTCTTGAGAGTACCCCTTTTTTTTTTTGGGGGGGGGGGGGGTGGGGGGGTTTGAAACCAAGACGAAACTATCTCTCCTTCTTTTGTTTTTTTGGGGGGGTCCGCTAAAAAAGGACACACCTAGATAGCGGGGCCCCCAGAGTTCCTTTGGGGCAGTGCATGGTCGCGGAAAATTCGTGACACCAAAGTGGGAGTCCCATCCCTCTGACTACGGTGTCGCTTTTGGGAGGATTCCCCTGGTATCACAGAACAGAAAGTGGCCCCAAGCCCAATTTTCCACAGCCATATTTCTCGCAATACCCTCATTATCTTACTCTCTTTAGCATTAAAATCTGAAAAAATGAGTCTGAACACTATTGAGAAAATGACCTCAAGAGTCCGACAACGTTTGGCCCTGATTCTGAAGAGAAGGATGCGTGAAGCCTGTAGAACCTTCGCACAATTTTGTGCAGGATAGTGACTAGTGATGGCTTCCGTCGGAGCATACAATGACAAAGAGGTGGGGACTGTCAAAATCCTAAGCCCCGACAACACAAAGGTTTGGACTCGGATGGCAATGGCGGTTCGGAACTAAAGGCGCAACTATTTGGATACCCGCTCCCTAACGCTCCCTTCGAACCACCAGCTTGTAAACGGGAATTTCAGCCCAGCTGGAGATTCAAGTGAAGACGAGTGGAGCGCCTGCCTTGCCAAGCCGTCGCCTTTTTTTTTCTTCTTTGCGCGAGAGACGCCCAGTGAGCATCCCTGGGGCTGTCAAGGTGGATACCCTCAGAGCCTCAGACCCCCAGAAATCGAAGGGCCCCCCGCCCTGTGAAACAAACAAGTCGCCGGCTTTTTGCAAGTCACCTCGTTTGTTGACGTGCCAAAAAAATCCAAAAGGATCCCCCCCCGACCCCACCCCACCCCCCAGCCCAGTTAACGGTGTTCCCCCAAAACCGACTTGCTGAAGCACGCCAAGTTTCCCCCCAAAGGCTCACGACTCGCGCGGGCCTTCGATTCAACACGGAGCTATTTGAGTGGTGTCCTGCTAGCGTCCATGGCTCTTATCCATGAGTGTCGGGGTACGTTGCATTATTTGGGGAACTTGGCCTTATCCGGGCTTCCTCCAAAAAGGAAACCACCTAGTATCTTGTTCTGGCAACAAAGCTCGCCAACTCCAGAGCTGAGCAAGCTGGCACTCGAGGTCACAGGAAAATTCCTCTCAATCTGCTGGCGCACAGGATGCCGTCTTCGTACTGCGCGAAGTGCCGGGAGGAGTGCCCGTAGACCTGGAAGGAACAAGAAGAACATGCACCACGTGTAAAGCAAAAGCGGAGAGATAGGCACGGCTGGCACAAATCGAGTGAGCCTAAATGGGTTCTGAAATGCTTGCAAAAGCCAATGCTTCTTCGAAGCCAGCCAATCAGATGCGTTCGATTGTTGGTACAATTTGCGGTTGGGGTCGCCTGTTGAATGGGCTCTCCTTTCGGATACTACACACATGATTGTCCTTGGATGGGGGGATGCCTGCTGCCAAAATGGCTGTTGAGAATGCCTTGTTTGGGAAACAACACAAGCTGGCCCCTCTGCAATCAATCAGGGTGGCGTGGCTACTTCCTCGTTGCATAAACGTGCCTAGGTTCCAACATTGTCAAGCTTGGCAACTGTTGGTCCGTTTTCCCTTGGGGCAAAACCACCCCGAGAAAAAAGGGAGGGGAGGGAAAAACACAAACAAAAACAAGAGAGCGTCTCCATCCAGCACCCCTCCACAAGCGCTTGAGGCGATTCGCTTGGACTGTCCGCTTGCATGTACCCTCTTCAGGGTCGTGGGAAATGACCACTTTTGTGATGCAACCAAAAGGGCTTCCCAAAGATGAACACCCCCCCCCCAAAAAAAAAATAGGGGGGAGATCTCCCTTGTGAAGTGGTTGGATAAACCTCGAGTGATCAGCCACGACCCTGATCCAACATACCGCCGCTTTGCCCCTCTCAGGATGCTTCTCGGACTGGATCTTGGGGTCCCGCACCCAAGCCCAAACCAAAGACACCCCAAATCAACGCAGATTGACAGATTCTCAGATGCCCAGGGGATGTCCATGTTAAAAGAGGGCACCCTTTTTTTGGTTGGTTGACTGTAAAGGGGAACCCTTACCCAAAAAGGAAGAACAAAAGGCATGACAACTGGGCAACCGGGGACAGATTACTAGCAATTAGAATCCTGAGCCGGGCAGAAGGAATTTCTAGGTAAGTTGCCTTCATCACTCATCAGGCGAGCTGGCTAGAAATTCATCAGAGCAAACCTTGCGGTTCGCCGGCCCCCTCCCTTGCCGAGACCCGGGCGTGCACGTGGTGTCTCAACCGGAATGACTTCACCTACCGCAGACGCGCTACAATCACACCGGAAGCGAAAGGATTGCGCGGCCTCATGCAGGAAATTGAGTGGAAGGTACTCCCGCTAAACAGTTGGTGGACTATTTGCGGGTGAACAACCGGGATAAACCACATGGCCCTTCCTCTTGCTATCCCTTCAGCCAAATCAAATTTGGTTGCTATTTGATCGCTCCCAACCAGGCTTCCATTTGCTTGAGCCCTACCTCAGGTTGTCAAGCAATGAGCCACGGTCAAAACTACCAAGCTTTCCAGCAAGAAGACATGGGACATTCAATCCGCGCTCGTCCACTCATCTTTTGCGGAAAGAAAGTAATACTCAGGTTCTCCACACCTCATGGCTCCCAACCCCTCCAGGGCTGGGAACCGCCTGCAACCACTGATTGAACCGATTCGCCGAACCAATTCTTCCTCTCTTTGCCTGGTGCTCAAGGAATCTACCCAAGAATTCAACGGATCTCGCTGCTGCCGCCTGTTTGCTTCGCCAACTATTTCTGGGCTGTCCTCAGATCCCCTGCTAAAAGTGACTAACCCTGAGTGGCTTAAATGCGGAAATCCAGCCACTAAACACTAAAAAGCTCTAAAAAGCTAAGGAACCGGATGGCTGGGAACCACCCAAGTTTCAAGGCCCCAGAAAAGAGACTGAGAAAGTGGATGAAACTGGGGGGGGAACCCCGTGGTATGCTTCAACATCTTGCCTAACCCCGATCGGGTCCATGTCTCTCTAGACCCAACAACCTAAACATGGGTAATGTTCACCCCGGATGAATAAACCCCTGGTTGATTTTGATTGGGGGGGTGTCCCCTTTTACTGGGGTTTATCACGTTTGGAGGGAACACCCCCTAATAATGGGACGGGTTTATTAATCCTGGGTCAACATTAGATGTCACCCCAGCAAATTGCGGAAACGTTTCTCAAAATTAGGGACCCTTCAGATGAGTGTCCTTTGGGTTTGCCCCAAAACCATCCAGCGCGGAACCGACCCCGATTTTGAGAAACATGTGTCCAATGAGTGAGGTTGCAAGCGAACTAACCCTCAGCCATGGTTCATCACGTGGATTTCCTTGTTGCCTTGGACAACTTGGGGGGACCAAGGTGAGCCATTCCTCAATGTCATGTCATGCTTCCCCCAAAGCACAAGGGGAAAAAATGGGCTCCTCCCCTGGTGGTGGAAAACAAATGCGCTCGCTCAGGCCCTTGCCAAATGGACCACTGCCCCCCCAGCAACTTCCACGAAATCCCGTCGACCCCATGGCTCTCTGGCCGAGTGCCAAAGCGAAAAACGATCTCTTGAGCTAGGTCCTCCAGTAGAGAGGTTAGAATAAATTGGTACCACTTGTTTTTTCAGGTTTTGTCTATTTTAGTAGGGGAACCCTCCCCCAGAAAAGGGTAAAAGGGCACTACTGGGGCACCTAGTGAGGAAACCAGAACCCGTCGTTGGCTATGACTCTTTTTTTTGGGTACGCAACGCGCGACGCGGCACAAATCTTTGCTCGGTTCTGACTCATCAAATTCCTGGCCAGTTTGAAACTGGATTCTATCAGGCCTGTTTGTCCTGGGCCGAAGCTTGATTGGGGCCCGAAATGAGGAGCATGAATCCCTTGCAAATGATGTCCAAAGGGTCCAAATCAACTACCAACAACATGGTTTAATGTCTTTCTCCGCCGCTGGAGATCTGCATTGCTTTTTCTTAGCCCACTTGCCGGAGGCCGGCTGAACGGCAAGTGGATTCCGGGCCTTTTTGGAAAATAGAGCGGCAAACAATCTGCACAGACCCCAAACCATACAGGTCCTTGTTGGGAAAATCGATGGCCCTGGCAGATAAGTGAACCACCAAGTAAACCAGGAATCGCCCTGAATTTGTTCACCAAACCAACCAGAAAGGACACCT
The DNA here is from genome assembly GCA_963377175.1 of Effrenium voratum. NCBI lineage: Eukaryota > Dinophyceae > Suessiales > Symbiodiniaceae > Effrenium > Effrenium voratum. The sequence goes on along the minus strand of CAUJNA010003749.1, from coordinate 434,672 downwards.
ATGCCCCACATTTGGGCACTCGCCTGAGATTCGCGATTTTGTGTTCGAAGGTTGCGGAAACCTGATCTAAGGTCCTCCAGTGGAGAGGTTAGGGTTTAGGGTACCCACTTTTTTCTGTAGTCTATTTTAGTAGGGAAACCCTCCCAACCAAACAAGGGTGAGAGAAGGACTTTGGGGGAGCTAGTGATAGTGATTTTGGGAGTGCTTGGGCTCTTTTTTGCAGTTTATGGTTCTTGTCCCTGGCTCCCAAGCTGAGCATGCGGTGGCAGCGTCCAGCCGCCTGGTCATTGAGGTCCTCGCAACCCATCGCCTGCCGCCCCAAACCGATGGGGCCAAACGGGATATCAGGCAGATTTCAACAGGGATCCTTACATTATACACCTGAAAATTGCCTTGTCAATGGTGGTGTCCCCATATTTTGGTGGAAAAAGCCATGTTTCAAATGGGCAAAATGTATCTTTTAAGGAGCGATTTGGGCGTGGGTCAAAAAATAGGCCTCCAAAATGAACCCTGGTAAAAGGAAACATGGACTAAAACCTGCGGTCCGATTCCTGGTGGTTTCATTTTGACCCAAACCCATTTCAAAGGCCCAAGAAACACCCGAATGAAACGGATGAATGGCGCTTCCCGGGCTTCCCTTTCAACAGAATACGCGGTATCACCACGTGATGAATACTATGTTGGAACTATGTCCCATTCCGAAGGGAAGCTTGAGGGTCTAGGTCCTGCAGAGACACAGATAGAAAATAGATCAAAGCACGGCCAGCTGGAGGCGTTGGTAGTTGCGTCGCGCAGGTGCCTTCAAGGCTCTCGGCTCTTGCCACACGCCCTGCTTGCTGACAACTGTCAATTTTCCGACTTACTCGACTTAGCCCCGGCAACGCTCAAGTTACCGACTTACTCGACTTACTGCTGAGCAAATCGAGGGGTCCATAGAGGCATATAGAGACGCCGAGGCCCTCCCACAACCCCGCCTTTGCTGCTCTGCCGAAGGCCGCAAAAGGCAGGCTCCGCGAGGGCAGAAAATGCCTGCAGCCGGCGCGGAAATGCGTCAAAACCATGCAGGTGCATCTGAAGAGTCTGCTGGGTATGGAGTTGGACCTCTACAGGTTCTGCGCTGGGACCTCAGAAACTGAGCGATTGTAGCTTTTGCCCCATTGCAGCTATCAAAAGGCACTGAAGGATCTCTCACCCAAACCTGCAGGAACTGATCAGGGTTGCCGGAAATTCCCGATACTGGAAGGCCAGTATCCAAAGACTAGTGCCTCATTTGAGGGGAGGTGCCTTGGTATCACTGGAGTTGGAACGGTCATGCCCACATGACCCCGAAACATGACGTATTCGTAATACAACTCGGCACGGCCGGCTCAAAATAAAGGAACATATGGTTGGAACACTTCCCCAATTGGAAAGGAGCCATGCCAACATGATTCCCCGCAAGTACCTAAGTCCCCTTTGCGCCAATGATGGGCTACGTGTTTGTTTTTGGTGTCAAACATGAAAACCAACTTGGCTGTCTTCAAAAGCAAGGAACCCTCCATAAAAGTGGCCCCTGTTGGACATCCCATGCGCGTGAGCACAGAGAAGCACCGCAAACCCCGCCATCTCTTGCGCCCTTTCCATGACCTGCGCCGGGCTTCCACCTCTTTGAGGTAGGGGGGTTTTCGCCCAAGGAACATGGGAATGTCTTCTATTAGGAGCCTTAAAAGGGTGGTTTCTAGTGGCTTCCCTTTCAAACCACTGCAAAAGCGGCACCCGGAGAAAAAAAAAAAACACACACACACACACACTCACTCACTCACTCACTCACTCACTCACTCACTCACTCACTCACTCACTCACTCACTCACTCACTCACTCACCACTCACTCACTCACTCACTCACTCACTCACTCACTCACTCACTCACTCACTCACTCACTCACTCACTCACTCACTCACTCACTCACTCACTCACTCACTCACTCACTCACTCACTCACTCACTCACTCACTCACTCACTCACTCACTCACTCACTCACTCACTCACTCACTCACTCACTCACTCACTCACTCACACTCACATGGGTTGCCAAGGAGGATCTCCAGAGCGATGGGCCTTTCCCCCAAATCTCCCTGGAAGGGGATGCGGGTTGGCGCAGACTCTTGGGCCCCGCGCGAGAACGTGATGACTGTGCCGTGGTAGGGATGCCTCGACCGCTTCAGCTGGAAGTTTTTTTTTTTTTTTTTTTCGGAAGACCAGTGGATATCATTTGGGTTGTCATTCGGGAATGTTGTTTTGTCTGTTGGCTTCGGCTTGGTTCGGGTAGAAAACTTGGCTTGGGACGGGTGGCTGGGCTTTGGCGTTTTCTTTGTCGGTTTGGGCTGCGTTTAGGCTGCGTTTCGGCCGGGCGGGCTTCGCGTGGGTTTCGGGCCGGTTTCGCGGATTGGCGTAGAGTTTAAGGTCGGAAGCCAACACACCTAGAAGTCCTAAGTTGACTCTAGAAGCCAAAAGCTTGAATTGAGCCAGCTGAACATTTCAAGTCCAACATGTCAAATCGGTTTAAAGCCAAAAGCTGCTTTGCCACTAGTTCTATAGCAAGCCGAGGAAAGCCGCCGAAAAGCAGCCACCAGAGCTGCCAACCAAAGAACGTAACATCTGAAACGCAGGGCCAGCAGTTCATCTTGCTGGTGCGATAGGCAGAGAATGAGTCGAAATGACCCCGATTTAAACCATCCAACTGGTGGTTGCCTTTATTCGGGAATCTCCAGGTTCATTCCCTCATTCCTTACTGAGCACCAGCAGTTCATCTCAAGAAAGCTCAAGCAAGCCACTTTGGGATGCTTTCCCAAGGAAACCTGAGAAAACCATCGAGGAAACTCGGGCAACTCTGGAGGAGTTGCCTTCCTTTTGTGGTTGAAACCTCAAGAAAGCATCCCCCCCCAAACAAAAAGAGTTCTGAAAGGCAAACCAGGGGGATCCCCTAGAAAGAAATGGAGCCGAGCGAATGGACAATACGGAGAGGAAAGGCTGTAGCTGCTGGCAATATGGGTCCTATCCCGCCTCAAGCTTAGGCCTTATTGTGAGACTCAGACTGCGGATTCTGGCCAGCCTATAGCCATCAGCTTACGAAAGGGGTCAAAAACTGGGAGGGTCTCCTAAAAAAGCCTACGCCCCGGCTACCTGAGTCCCTTGGACGGCGCCAGGTGTGTAAGAGGAAATGAATTCCTCTGGAGGAGGTGACCGCCATAGAAGACCCAGGGATTCAACCGGTTCTTGGAAAAGGGCAATCCCAAATGCCAGGTGTTCCCAATGCGTTCACATTGCGTGATTTTGGCGCGACCTCCAGTATTGTCTTTCCCGGCACTGGCTTTTCTCCAGGCCTACGGCCAGAAACATACAGCAGCAATGAGCCTGAAATAGTCAACTTGCAACCAGACACACTTGCAGGCAGAATACGGCCTATGTTGTGAGAAGGCCCATCAAATCAACCCCACTGGCACAACACCTAACTACATGGAAGCCTCCGACGAAAAGATATGTGCGCATAGGGAGGTGTTTGAGCAGATTCCATATACTATGTCCAACCTATAAACATCACCCCGACTGGAAGCTCACTGCAAAAATTGGGCGGCCAAGGTGATTTTGACTAAGAAATTGTGGCGGGCTGGTACAAGTGCCGATCCCACTGCAGGAATATATGTCTGCCTCTGATTGGGGACCATCTCTAATGACTCTAATGGGTTTCCCTTCGGCTTCCCTTCAATCCCGACTTCATCCTCATGGTAGCCTACTTACATTTCAAGTGACATCCTTAAACATTTCCCTCCAAATGGAAGGGGAACCTGGACCCCCCACAACCAACTTCTGCAAAAAAAGCCCCTCAAGATGCGCATGACGGTGGGCTCCCACCACTTGAGCCACAATCAAAACCCGGTATTAGAATGGTTGACCCAGAACCATGTGAAGAAGTAAGAAGGCGGATATCCGCAGCTATTTATGGCTGGGACTGCCCCTTACTAACCTTCATCTACCCGAATCGGTTTTGATTGTTCCTCACATGGAAAATCTACCAGGGTTCCACTTTTTGACTACCCCGCAGTAGGCTTAAACCCAGGGGTGGTTCATCTACCCGAATCGGTTTTGAGCAAGTGGCTCACTTGAAGAGCCAAAAGCTCCCGCAAGCCTTTTGGCCCCGAGGCAAAGACTGGAGATGAGCTTCGTTGAGCTTCAGCATGTACTTCCACACCTGGCCACGGGAAAACCCGACGGCCACGAATTTCCAGCCAGCAAAGACGAGACGAGACAAAGACGAGACGAAAAACCCACCGCCTTTGCACCCAGGAATCGAATCATGCGCCAAAGGACCTTGAAAAAAAAGAGTGCGCTTCTTTGGACTTGAAATAAAAGTGGCCCAGGTTTCAGACCTTGACTCATGATTGCCAAATGAGAACGCCGAAAGGTCAACGGGTCGGTTCTCGCTTTGGGCAAGTCTCAAGTAACATTTTGACATATTGCCCTGTGTTTGATTGAATCACGGGTCCCCTTCAAACATCATCCACCCACAAGAAAGCCCATGGCAACATTGCAATCAAAACGTGATGTTTAAGCCACTGAGGGCAGTACTAGGACCCAACCACAAAGCATGGAGCAAGTGGAGTCCGGGCGGTCCATTTGCTACCTGCTTTCGGACAAGGTCACAGCTCTGAAGAGGAGAGCTTTACTTTCAGAGGGGCCATGGGATTGTCTTCAAGGGGAATCCCAAAGTGGGGTGGTGTCTCATCAGTGTCCGTTTATACCAACCCCGAACAAGGTACACTCAGAAAAAGAGACACCCACAAATTACTGCAAGGACATTAACAGGACGCCCCTGAGGTTTGGCGGTGCAAACCCGAAAAACTTTGGATCGGGAATCGGGACCCACACAAAATGAGTACAGAATCCTCTCCCCAAAGCCAGAGGAAGGGACCAAAGAGTCCCCTTGATACAAGGCAACTCGCTCGACAAGCAAAAGCTGGTCGTTAAACCACCAGAAAAGTATTTGGAGGTTGTGCGCCACGGCCAACTCTTATCGATTCCCCAGCCAAAAAAATCCATAGACTGGATATCTTGACCAAACCTCCTCTACTGTTTGCATGTTTCAACCAACCAAAAGTTCCAAAAGGTCTATGTTGGGCACCCCGAACTGTCGAAATCCTCTTCGTCACAGCCCTCGTGTAATCGATCGAGGGCACCGGGAAGTTGGGGCAAGCGATGCTGTTCGGGCACCGTAAAGTAGCCATTGGCAGTGTAGGCAATCATGCCTGAAGGCCGCCCTCCAGAGACACACCGCGAAATGTCCACGGGTCAGTTGTACCAACACTGCAGCACGCGTGCCCGAACGGCGATTGCATGCTGTAGTATTGCTCTCAGTTCGCACCCCAATCTGCCAAGCCGCATATGTCCATGGCATCAAGTCCCTACCCTGAGTGCTGGATGCAATCCAGACGTTAACTTTTTGCAGGTTGGAAAAGTCGCTTTCCCAAAAGCTCAAGTCTACAGATCTAAATGGGTATGGGTCAAAATTGCACCACCAGGAATTGGACCGCAGGTTTTAGTCCTTGCTTCCATTCAACGATCGGGCACCCCATTTTGGGCTTACCCCATTTTTGACCACCAACCCTACCCAACCCTACTCTTGGTGTCCCCCTACCCCACTTGTTGTTACCCAAATAGCCAAGCACAGGAGACCTCAAAGCAACAGCAACCGCCGACGGCTGGCCGAAACCTCTCGCCCTCCGGCGCCTGGGTGTCTGGATCCAGCGGCCAGCGGCACTGGTGGTCGAAGTTCGCGTTGGGATCGGGGAATGGATCCTCCGTGCTATGGACCACGAGTTAGACATGCACATGGTGTCACTTGTCGCTGGAAAGGCAAAGAGGTAAAACAAACTTAAGCTTGAAACAAACAAAGGGTCAGCAGATTCTTGAGTCTGGCAATATAGAGGAGTCGCTGCTGAGGTTGGATCAGGGCTGCTCCAAAGATGGCACATGGGTTTTAGGGTTGCTGGACAACCCAGTTTCTAGCAGAGGGTTGTCGGAGCAACCTTGCTTCTTGGATCGTGGTAGGTTGGATCTGAGCACTCGCTCGGCAACCTCCGTTCCAGTTGGCCCGTGAGGACAGCATAATTTTTGTACCGGGAACCAGCTGAGGGTAGAACGGGTGCTGAAATCGCCACTATGCAAGTGGGAGGTGAAAAGCGCGGCGCTTTAATCGCCTCTTGACTCACGTGGAATCCCTCAACTTCACCAAACTATTGCGGTGCGGCATGTGACAAGATCGAGGGGCCCCGAAAACTGTGGCTTTCCTTTTCGTTCCCGTTCAAGAAGTTAAACGACAAGCCCACTGAGGGAAGCCAAAAGAGCTCTCAGCAACGTAAAAGGACTGCCGCGCGAGGATTCCTATATTGCTGCCTAGCCCGGTTAGCCGGCAACTCCTCACGTAGCAAGCAACTCACCACGGTGAATCACAAGAGTATCAACCAACTTGAAACTCTGGTAAGGATTCTGCTGGGCCCCGGCTCGTTTTAATCCCTATCACAGGATTAATCGGCTGGTTCATATTCATCAGCGTTTTTTGCTTTTACTGTCAAATAACACGTAGATGCCACAACTCATCCGAACATGTTGAAACAAATATCAGTGCATCTTGAAGCAGGGAGACCCCCAAAATGGAAGCCGGTCACCCTTTGGTTTCCCTTTGCACCAAGCCCACATAGGGCCAGCCACAAACAAAGACAGACCCATCCAACTCAGAAACTTTGATTCCAATTCGTCGATCACAAGAGGCCAGTCTTTGGGCCCGGAGGCCCTCGTTCGGAATTTCTCGCTAGGCTTCACTTTGAGTGAAGATTTGGGTGTATCTTAAACCGGGACCCCTAACATGGGCGGCTGTCACTTTGGGGTTCCCTCTTAAATAATTGAAACCAAGCCCCAACAAAGGCTACAGAGCTTTACCTTGCCATAACTCCAACTCGAAGTCGAAGAGTCGGGCGCAAAGTTGCGTAAGGATAGGGAAAAGGCACCTTAGGCTGTTCAATCTTAGCCACCAAACAGGCCATTGGATTCATAGTGGTGTATGCATGGTCTTGTCCTAGAACCGGCAAAGCACCAAATGAGTGGCTTCCAACTTTCCCTGCAAATCATTCCCAAAAGGGCTACCAGCTCAAAGGACACGGCACACCCACGTTGATCTTGTGACTCTCTCAGTCGCAATTGCTCAAGAGCCAGACGCCTTCTCGTCAAACTCAGCGGTGTACCAGGAGAGGAGCGGAACTACGAACACGTCCTGCACAGGCTATGGATGGTTTCAAGCTCCACACACGAGCCCGCGCACACACACACAGATGCCCTGTTTCTCGCATGGACCAAACCATATAGGACCTACGAGTCAACTGCGCGGCGTGGATCTTGTATGACCCCTGCCAAACAAATTGGCTTTTCGGTGGGCACGGCACAGGCTCTGAAGACAAGTTGGCCACCGCTCCGATCGAACTTTCTCCAAAAAATATCCCAGGCTTGGGAGAAGACGCATCCCCCTCCTTGGATTTTACCCGGGCCCAAAACATGGTCGCTTATTGTTATTTTTATTTATTTAAAAACAAAAAACAAACTCTGGAGGTCTAGGCCACTGAAGGAAGCTCATCTTGGCCCATGATCCTCAAAGTTAGGGCCCACTGGAGCCTGGGAGGTGCTGCGACTGAAGATTTCGCTCCAACCCCTACCTGCTGCGCCCTCTCCTCTGCCCTCAATGTGGAATTCTCTCCCCCGAAAAAAAGATGGGGTGAAACATCCCACTTGTAGAGGAGCTTGAGGATCCAGGAAACCTGGTCATTCGACTCCGATGCAACAATATGACACGCACACAGAGCTTGAGAGGTTTCTATTGCCAACAACCAGGGACCTATGTCGAGGTAGGTCTCAAGACTCGTCGGCGCGTGGCTTCACTTCTCGACACAACACCAGATCAAACCAGAAACGCCATGAGCATAGGTGACCTTCTGGAAAGCGGCCGGTACAGGTAAATGGAATAAAGCCCATCCATCTATGCCATGAGTAGCTAATTTTCCGCAAATTTACTCCTGGTTTGGCGGCTGAACCATTATAATCCTGGGTTGCTATATACCACAGCTTTCCCGCGCCACAAATTTGGGCGGTTCCATTCGACCAAAGACGGCGTTGCTCCTCGCAAACGGCGGAGGGAGAGCAGTCCACGCCCAACCTAGGTGTGTCACAACCAGAACCTTGTGCAAAAACGGACCCAAAGCTACGTTAAAACTGCGGAAACCAAGTCCAAGCGAGCAGAATTGCCAGAGAATTGCCCCGGACCGGCGTTGAACCAACATGATCATTTCAACATGTCTATAGAAAACCCAAGCATGATAAAGTCGCCTGGCTTTTTTAAAGGAAGTGTTTTCTCGAAACTGCTTTCACCCACAGGCGCCTGGCGGTGTGACCTACTTGGTTTCTGTTGACCCCTCCGGAAAGAAAAACAAACTTCGTGGGTCCTAATGGAAAATCCGATTGCTGTTGACTCCTCTGCAAAAAGTTTACTTTTTCGTGGGTCCAATTCGGAAATCCACTGTTTCCCGAAAACTTTAAAGTCCAGAGATCCACCAATGGGCGCTGGTCGAAATTAAGTTGTCTTTTTTTGGCCTTGCGCCCTTTCGCGAAACCTGCGCTTTCTTTCGCCCCCACCTTTGTCCCTAGGGAAAAAGCGCCCTCCACGCCGAGCACCGCCCTCGTTTTGTTTTTTTTCCCGCGGCGCTCGCTCTCCGAGTGGCTGGTCGCAGAGCTCCATGAGGCCCAAGAGCTTGGAGAGGGAGTCCGGATATTTCGCCGCCTGCCCAGTGAGCGGCGCGCGTTTTTTTCGCGTTTCGGGACGAGACGAGGCGAGTCGGAGGGTTTTGGCCCCACTGGTGTTGGTGTTCTACCCGACAGGTTTTGGGTGGGCAAAATTAAGCTGGAGCGAAGTTTGCAGGTTATGTCTTGCCTTATCCAGGGTTCCATTTGGTAGCCGAAACGAACTCCCTGGAGCCTTGGTTTTGTTCTACCTATCTGCAGGTGTTCTACCCGAAATTGGGCCAAACAAAAACCGATGCAAGCAAGGGTTTCTACATGAAATTGGGCTTTTGTAGCCGAAACGAATCTGTTGGAGCCTCACCGGCAAAACACTCATTTTCAGGGAAGCAGCCAAGCGAGGCACAGCTCGGTGGATTCGTTTCTCCACGCGAATGTCCCATCCGGCCAGAAAGATGCCCCCTTCAGTTGCCACCTTTGTGGCGTTCCAAAGGAACCCAGGCTAGAAAGTTGGGCCCCGGAACGACCCTTGGATTTACCACCCCCAAAATTCTTAGGCAAATATTCAAAAAAATATTAAGCACATATTTGAAGAAGGAAAAATCATAAAGACGAAACAGTATATGAAATTGGTACATGTTTGTTGCCATTTGCCAATGTTCTACTTCACCGTAAGGACCGAACAAATCCTTTGCGAGTTCAGCTACGACCTTCAATGCAACGTCAAGTTCATCTTTTCTCGGAGCAAACCTGAGAATTGTGGTGGCAGGGGCTTCTGAGTTCCCGCTACGGTCACCCTCTGGACGCTTCCCTCTGGGAAGGCGAAGCTCTGCCCAGAAGTTGAAGGCCAGTTCGGTCCAACTAGGGAACTTTGAGTAGAAAATCGGCTCTCGAGATGAGAACAAGCAAGGAGACCCTTTTACCAATACCCTGCGACCTTGGGGTCAGAGTTTACGGTGCCAAAAGGCCAGCCCTGCAAGTTATAGATAGCTGGTGACATCTTCATTGCTGGTTGGACACCCTAAACCCTAAACCAGTAAATCGGCTGGTATTTGGGAACCCAAAATGGCTGCTTTTCCTTCCACACACACAAACACGCGGTTTGCACCCCTCGCCCTCGCAAAAAAAAAACACCCCCATATTATGGGTGACTTCAGCCCTGTAAACCCCAAAAGGCGCCCAGGGTCCCCACGAACCAAAGGCAACTTGCGCCCGTGTTGCGTCCCCAAGACAAAAACGGAACGCAGCCGTCTTTCACCCGCCGGCTTCGGCGTAAAAGACGAAAAGACGAAAAGGCACTCACCTGATCCGGCAGTGGGAAAACGCCTCAAGTGGATTTCCCGAGGACAATTTGACGCTTCGGGGTTCGGAGGAGGCATCAGAACTCCAGACGCTTACTTCAAATCACACTGGCTATGAGAGCAAGCTCACCTCGTGAGAGGATTGGCCACAGAAAGCTGGAATTCCTGAAAAGGTCCCTGAAAGTAGAACCCCCCCAACCCCCCCAGCCCCCCCAACCCCCCCAACCCCCCCAACCCCCCCAACCAACCCCCCCAACCCCCCCAACCAACCCCCCCAACCCCCCCAACCCCCCAACCAACCCCCCCAACCCCCCCAACCAACCCCCCCAACCCCCCCAACCAACCCCCCCAACCCCCCAACCCCCCCAACCCCCCCCCCCCCCCCCCAACCCCCCCAACCCCCCCCAACCCCCCGCCCCAACCCCCCCCCCCCCCCCCAACCCCCAACCAACCCCGCCCACCCAACCCCCCCAACCCCCCCAACCCCCCCCACCCCCCCCCCCCCCCACCCCCCCCCCAATCCCCCACCACCACCCCCAACCCCCCCCCCAACCCCCCCCCCCCCCCAACCCCACCCCCCAACCCCCCCAACACCCCCAACCCTCCCAGTTGCAGCCCCCGCCTCCGACGGGTTCAGCCACAGCTCGTGGTTCCCGGGCACGTAGAAGACCCGCCGAAACTTGGCCTCGCGGAGGGGAAGAAGGCTGCCAGACGTGGGTGGGGATGGGTCAAAATTAAGCCATCGGACCGCAGGTTTTCAAGTCCATGTTTCTGTTTACCAGGGGTCCATGGGCACCTATTTTTGACCCACAGCCATGGATGGGGTTCTGATTGGTGCCCATTGGGGGGGGGGGTTTAAGGGTTGTTTTTGCAGGGTACCGTTTTTGGGGTTCTCCTTCTTTTCAGGGTTGGTACCAATGCTGGGGGGGGGGGGGGCGGTTAGGGGTTGTGTTTTGCAGGGTACCGTTTTTTTGGGCTTGCTTGATGTGTTTGCTGAGCATTCCGTTTTTGGTGCGGTTGTAGTGGTGCTATGTGGTGCTTGTAGAGGGTACCGTTCATGGGAGGGCTATGCGGAAGGTTGTTTCTTGAGGTACCTTTTTTCGTGTTGACAGATACCCTGTCGGTTGTTCGGCCCTAGGTGAACATTCGAGGGTTCCCAAAATCTTGTTTTTTTTGGGGGGGGCCCTTCAACACCACCATGTACCCTCCCTCCAACAATCATGGAAGCTGACAGGAGGGTGTTGAAAGACTGTTTTCCTCTTGGGGAAGCCCCCTGTCCACTTCCACGATTGTTGGAGGGAGGGTAAATGGTCTGAGAATGTCACTTCAATGGCAGTATGAAGGCCCCAACCATTGACCCTTCGGGGTCCAAGCGTCTTCTTCGAGCACGAGCAAAGCTATGTGGCAACATGGGACCTCGAAAACCCTCTTGTGGGTTCCCTGGTTTCCCGGCTCCCCTTGGACATATATCAGCTTTCCCACCCATGCAGTGGGTTTCGCTGAAACACCTTATGTGGGTTCCCCCGGCGAGAAACCGCCAGGAAACTTGGTCAGATTGTGACACGTGGCTGGGACCATGAATGCGACCAGACTGAGCTACGCTGCTCCACTTGAATCCACAACACCCCTCTCTCCATTCGTTGCTCCCCCCCACCCCAAAGAATATATAATATGGAACCCAACAAGGTTTCCTTGCCCCCAACATGAGTGGGCTTTCTGTCCATGTTCATCTGGCAAACTGGATGCTATTTCTAACCTGAAAAATGGGACATCAAACCATAATTTTGAAACCAGTTCAGTTCGAGGGTCCAGATAGTTGGCAATCAATCAGGTCCCTTCCCAAATCAGCAAACATTTGAGTCCTTTCTTACCCAGACCTCCGGTAGCCCAGAGAAAAAAAAGAAGAAACAGGGCGCCATTGTGTGGTATTCGATTTAAAGGGACCCTAAAAAACAACAGAAGGTAGCATACAGTGTTTCGTAGCATTTTTCATGTTAAAATCACATCCCCACCAACACCCGGCCTCAAAAACAAAGGCCAAAAGGGCACCACGTGACGGGTTTGTTTCGTAGCTGGGACGCGGGTTTCATCGCCCAGTGGTTAGTGCCGCCTTCAGCGTGGTCAGCGCTCGCGCCAGGGCGTTCCTGCAAACTCCGGTGCACATGTGACACGGTTCCCGAATGGAGTCCTTACCATGTTTGTCTAGAATCCCAATTATGTGTATATATATATATTTATTTATTTTATTTTATTTTTTTAAATTAAATAGTCGATTTATACTGAAATAGAATAACTGTTTTTGATTTAATATTAATTTTTATATGATGGACCATTCCTACGGTCAGTACCGATCCAAAGCAAAGGAACCCGCCCTTTGACCACAAATGAACACACGTCAACTTGAACCAGCTCATCCAATGCGAAACACCGCCATGCAGCCAAGCTTTCTCTTCAACAGGACGTGCCGCATAATCAAAACCTGGTAAAGGGGTCTACCCAAACAGAAGAATTGAACGGGTGGCCGCACCTGTTTATGGTTTCAGCCGTCGGCTGACCTTAACTCTAGGGGTGCCTTCCCCATTCTTTTCAGCCATCCTTCTTTTCAAGAAACCGTCAAAAATCGAGGGGGAAACCGCCGGTTTTTGAAAAGAACGATGGTTGAAAGAATGGGGAATCAACCCCTAGATTAACCAGTTTTTGAGTCCATGCGGCTTATTCGTCGCCAAGTTCGATGCACAACTCGATGCAAGAAACTGAGAAGGCCTGGTGTCGCACAAGTTCCCGGCGACGATCAGCACGTCCTGCAAAGGCCGGCGCGCTGCGGATGGCGAAATGGGTGTGGCTCAAAGGGCGCGCTGCGGATTAAAGGGAATCCAGTAGGGGGCCAACCATCTTTGGGTCCCTGAATCTGAGAACCCACTTGGGTGTGGCTCCAAAATAGGGGTCCAAAATGGCTTGCCCTGGGTGGTGGTTAAACATGGACCAAAACCTGCGTAACCCGAGCTCTTTTAAATTTTGAGCCACTGCCAAATAAGTCTCTGGGCGCAAAGCAGCGGCCATGACAGTCCTCCTGAAACTGGAAGTCGTCAATGCGATGCGCCCAATCCTGTCAAACGCATCGCTCTCGTCACGGCCTGAATCTTTCACCTGATAAACCGGGCTTGCAATGGCAAGTGCCTCACCATGTGAAGGGCATTCTCCGGAAGCCCACAAATTGGCAAACTCACTTGTGTGGATTGGGTGGAGACTGTTGGCTTGCCACCAAGCGCTGCAAGCCAGAAAAGCAACTTAACGCGAAGCAAAGCAGCCGGCCTCGTTGCACTTGTGGTCGAAGTGTACGTCCGAGATGGCATAAACCTATGAGCACCATGTCTGGATGGCTCGACCGCCTCGAAAAGCCTCAACAAAAACACATGTTTGTTTTTTTTGCGTGTGTGGGGGGGTTCAATGTCTGAAGATCCACCCAAGCAGCCAAGGTAATGTTAGGTTGCGAATAATAAATGGGGAGTCAAAACACAAAAAGAAACCCAAAATTATTCACACCCCTGAAAAGCAAGAGGGGGAGTTAATACACACAAGTTTTTGTGAGGGGCAAAAAATCCGGAAAAATGCTCCCCCCAAAAAAAGTTTGATAATTAATCCCTAGTTCAGTGCAACTCCTCTCTCTCTCTGCCCCGCCCGCCCCCCCCCAACATACCACCACCACCAACAAGGAGATGATGATTGAAGTCCCTGAAAAGGAAGTTTAACTGAGGTCCCCAACAGCCAAATTCTTTATGACAACCCTTACTAAAAGTTGCACCCTGCCAAATTTTCAAGGGGGTAGTACAGGGAACACCCAGGAAGCCAATAATGAGATTTGTTTAAGGGGAGTTAATTGAGAAAAGTTTTTTTAGGACTGGGGCCAGGGAATACTAAACCAATACTAAACCAATTCTAAACAGTACTAAGCCAGTCAACCAGAATACTAAACCAATTCTAAGCAGTACTAAGCCAGTCAGCAAGAATACTAAACCAATACTAAACCAATTCTAAGCAGTACTAAGCCAGTCAGCAAGAATACTAAACCAATACTAAACCAATTCTAAGCAGTACTAAGCCAGTCAGCAAGAATACTAAACCAATACTAAACCAATACTAACCAATACTTACTGGAATACTACTTAGGGAAGACCCGGTCTGACCCTCATTTTGTTTTTAGGGTTTCCTCTATTGACCCCCCCCCCATTTTGTTTGAGGGGGGAGGGGGGAGGGGGGGGGCCTTTATTTTTCACTCCCCAAGATTAAGGCCCTGTATTTGGACAAGGGGAACACCAGGATGAAGGAGTTGTGCCATCATTGCGCGAAGTGCAGAGGAAGGCTTCCATACTTCTAGGGCTACCCTCCATTTCCATTCTGAACCCAGGGATCCCGATCTTTCTAAAAACAAAAACAAGAAACCTAAGGAAAGCGGCCAAATGGTGAAAAGAACCATGGTTGAAAAGAACGGGGAATCAACCCCCATGGAATAATCACCCACACATGATATGCCCCAAACAACCTAACGCACCCGAGACACAGCATTCGCATTGCCGGGCGACTGTGCCGGTTGTGAAAAAGGAATCAAACCCTAGAATACTGGACCTTTCCCATTTTGCCGGTTTAGAGCTCTAAACCGATTGGTGGCCTCCATTGGTGGTTGGTTTGCAGGTGTTGTGGGGGTACCGTGGGTTCAAATCACCTCATAGCGAATTGCAATTCACCAAGTCACTTGGCTGTGGGTCAAAATAGGTACCCAGAATGGAACCCTGGGAAGTGTAAAAGTAGACTCAAAACCTGCGGTTCCCGAGTGGTTTGATTTTGACCCATACCCACTTTGCGTTCACATCTCGATCCGAGTGGCAACTGTCATGTCCGACCAGGGATACACCAATCTGAAATCAGAACAGGATCACAAGCGGATAACAAATGCAATTTTGGGCCGGGTCCCCTATTTCAGGACACATTCAAGAATCCATTGCGCGTTTCTTTTTGTAGGGGACCCCCCTAAACTGGCATTGGATCTCTTTTTGGTTTTTTCCCCCCTCACGAGCCATCCATTTGAGTAAGTCCACAAGAATACTTCCAGTAGTGATAGATTCCCTTAGGCAAATGGAAGAACAGCAGGCTCAAAACGAGACACGGCCCAACACCCCAAAGTTGTTTGAGTATTTGCCATCGCAGCCTGTCCTTAAGAATCCAGTTCTTGTAGCCGTTTTGACCGGGGGATCCTCCAATGCCAGTTGGGCACGGCCCACCCAACACCCAGCCGTCCAAATCGGAACGCCTTGGTGGTGCCCTTAGGCCGCCAAAGGTCCACCCCGAAGCGCTCGCCTGGGAATTTGTTGTCGGACTGAAAGGAACCACACGGGGAACAAAAACCGACAAATACGCGCCATTACGCGCCCCCCAAAGAGGAACCCGTCAAAAAAGGAAAACAAAGAGGAACCCCAAAGAGGAACGCCCCCTGGGTCTTTGGTCAAGCCTGGATTTTTTGAAAAGGAATGCCAAGTAACCAATGGATGTCCATCCTAAAATATGTCTACCCCCCTGTAAAGAGGAACCCGTCAAATGAGGAACCCGTCAAAAGAGGAACCCGTCAAAAGAGGAAACCAAAGAGGAACGCCCCCTGGGTCTTTGGTCAAGCCTGGATCTTTTGAAAAGGAATGCCAAGTAACCAAACAACATGGATGTCCATCCTAAAATATGTCTACCCCCCCCTGTAAAGAGGAACCCGTCAAAAGAGGAACCCGTCAAAAGAGGAAACCAAAGAGGAACGCCCCCTGGGTCTTTGGTCAAGCCTGGATTTTTTGAAAAGGAATGCCAAGTAACCAAACAACATGCATGTCCATCCTAAAATCTGTCTACCTTTCCCCTGTAAAGAGGAACCCGTCAAAAGAGGAACCCGTCAAAAGAGGAAACCAAAGAGGAACCCCAAAGAGGAACGCTCCTGGGTCTTTGGTCATCAAGCCCGGAATTTTTGAAAAGGAGCGCCAAGTAACCAAACAACATGCATGTCCATCCTAAAATATGTCTATCCCCCCCCCCACAAAGAGGAACCCGCCAAAAGAGGAAAGAAGAACCCCAAAGAGGAACGCTCCTGAAAGAGGGAGAAAAAAGCCGGGAATTGCAAACCCGCCTAGGTCCTCCAGTAGAGGGGTTAGAATAAGGGTACCCTTTCTTCTGTAGTCTATTTCAGTAGGGGAACCCCCAAAACAGGGTAAAAGGGGGCTACTGGGGGACCTAGCCTCCCTGAGGGCCCCTTGAGGAACTTGGCTGGAACTCGGACCCCAGCCAAAAAAATGTATGATATGTTTTGCCTGGTAGTGGAAAACAAGGGGAACTCCCCAAAAAAGCAAAAAAGTAAAATAAAAAAAGCGGGGGAAGTATTTCCGGGGAAGGACATTGATCTTCCAGGTACCCTCCCATAGATGAAATGTTAGTTGGGGGGAGGGGAACCTCGTTTGTCTAAACTCCCCAGGCTGGTGCCGCCAGCCCCTAAGGTCTTTTGACCATGGATCCCTGTTGACCATGGATCCCACCTCACAAATGCTCGGGATGAAGAAAAAACCCACGCCAAGGTGATCTTCAAAGGGGTGTAGCAGGGCCATGGGTTCATAGACGGACTCATGCAATGGGGATGCCGCAAAAAGGCATTGAGATTCAGAATGCATGTCTTTCGGGTCCTCTCGCTTGTCCACTGGGTTGGTGGTAAAAAGACAACACCGAAAGCCGCCCTTCGCAGGTCTACCTCCGCTTTCGCCCCCGCCGAAGATGATGATGTTTGATTCTGGCCAGATTTCGTGAACCTGTAAGATGCGTCATAACTTCGACAAAGATTCCAAACAACATGGTCTCGCTGGCTCTCAGCAAATGAGGGCATGACCCCTTTTTCAACAATGCACTGTGGGGTTTCCTTTAAGAGGTAAACCCCAGGTTCATTCCCAAAACCCCGGAAGGGCAGGCACGCTTGCGCAGAAAGCCTGGGGATCTTGCGGAACCTTCGCCGCGCAGGCACTGAGCGCCAAAGGGGCAGGATGCTGATGCACGCCTGGCATTGGGTGTGACTGTTAATGGACGACCCTTCGGTGGAGATCGCGGGAGATCGTGGCAGCTTTGAGGTGGTTCCCGATTGGCAATTCTTAGATAAATGTACAAGCATCGTCACCTCCGAAAGGCAGGTCGGGACTGCTTCCAGGCCCCAAAAAGAGCCAAAGTGCAGCGGAGAAGCATTCTTTGACTAGGCTCAGCAAGGACTTTATGGGAAATTCAGTCCCAAAAGCCAAGCAACAAGGCGTTGCGGTGCCCAAACAAATTGTGGAAAAAGGCTTCAGCCCTGCAAATCCAAAATGCAAAGGACAGGAGTTCTTCTGCTTGCCATTGGGAGTCATTGGAGTTTTGTGAGCCCTATTCGACCACACACGCACTCTGCTCCCTTCCTTAGACTCTCAAAGACATCTTGCTCCACGCCGAACCGACCCCCCTGCTGCACTGCCTCTGGTTATACTGTTCGCGGGAGCGGAAGAAACACTGAGTGTGGGTCCTGAGACACAATCAAAGGTCCCGAGTCGATGACATCCAACCCGCTGCTTGATCGAGAAGGGGCTATAATTGAACACACACACACACAATATCTCCATTTGCGTTTGCGTCCCCTGGAAAAAATGGGAATAATTCCAGTCGTGAAATCGATCCCCTTGAAAACCAACAAGGGAAAATAAAAATAAAACAAATATATTCTTGACCAAATGGAAGAACACAGTCTTCCCTGTTGACGACTTGATTTGGTCTGAAAGTCGGCCCCATTCTTCTTCACTTGGGCCCTTACTTCTACTCCATTCCGGAATCGATGCGCCCAGGGTCCTCGCCCTTTTGGGGATCTTGCGCGAAGATTTCGGCTTCTTTTAAGAAGGGAAGGGACCAAAAGCCCGGGCTGCCCGTGCTTTCAGATCCGCTAAAAGTGACTAACTTTTAGTGGGTTACATGGCTGTGGGTCAAAAATAGGATAACCCCAAAATGGCAGCCTGGAAAATGGAAACAATGACTAAAACCTGTGGTCCCCTGGACAATTTTGACCCATACCCAAATGAAAACTGCCACGAAACACTCAAAAGCTAAAAGGCTTTGGAACCGGATGGCTGGGAGCCAGCAAGAAACCAGTTGGCATGGGGTCACCTCTTTGACAAGGTCGGGGCACAATCTGAGGTTAGGCCCATCAAGGGGTGCAGCCTAAACCCCAAACCTAGACTTTAACATCCCGGCAATCCTCGCTGAGTTGAGAGAACTGGTCAAACCATTCCAAACTGTTTGTTTACCACCAAAATGGTCCTCGCCCAAAAAGTATAAAGTTCAGCACCTCTCGTGTGTATAAAGTCCAGCGATTCTCGTGTGTCGGATTACTCTAGCCCACGTGACCAAACACGCACCCACCAAACCAAAAACCGCAAAAGCAGGGCTATTCTATCGCCTACCAGTCGATTGTAGTCCGAAAAAAGGTCCGGCAACCTCCAGGTGGGTGTGCCTTTTATTTGCGTGTACCCCCTTTCTGTCGCTTTTGAAAGGGAAGCCAACAGCAAAAATTACCGTTTAGTTTACAATATATGTTATATAGAACATTATATATATATATACATATTTAGGGGGGGGGGCGTCCCCCGAAAAAGACGACACACGTCCAGGGAGCGCTTGAGCCCCCCTTGACCTTCCGATTTTTGGGCCTGGCGGCCCTTCAAGGCTGCGGTATTGTTGGACTCCAGCTTCAAGGCGTGCGCGAAGTGGGCGTAGGCCTGGCGGATTTTTTCAATTCGGATCGAAAGGGGCGGGTGGGGGGTGAGGGGTGGGTTGTGGGTTGTGGGTTGTGGGTTGTGGGTTGTGGGTTGTGGGGTGGGTGGGCTGGGTGGGGTGGTGGGGCGGATTGACAACCAGTCGAAGCATGCGCGAAGGATGAACATCTTCCAAGCCTTTAGGCCCCCCCGAACGAACATGGGCTTTTTCCAGACGAGGCATATCTCAGATTCTCCAACCGATGGTCATGTAACGGACCCTTGGCCCAGCCCATCCTCCTTTAGGATTCAACTTGGCGCCTGAATCGGGTCTGGTGGAACCCAAGGTTCGCAGCTGGCAACCGCCTTCATCACTCCTTCGGTTTCTCGCATGTTCAAAGTCCCCGCAATACCCGCAATCCGCTGAATCCTTGTTTTGGTTAAGGTAATCTTCTTAATCCGAATCCGGGCTGCAAACCTTGGGTCAAAACTAAATGTTGGAGCATGAAAAGTCCGTGCTCCGCAAAACCGCAAGCCGCACAATCGAACCCGTAAACCGCGCAATCTGTCTACTCCTTGGGGAGTAGGTTTTGAACAGCTAGTTCTTGTTCAAGATTTCCTCACACAAAAGAGGCAAACCCGAGTGTGAAATTCCCTAACGTGGAACCCATCAACGTGGGCCTCAAAGGAGACTCCCAACTTGACTCAGTGGTTTTGAATTTCCGTCTGTTCTTCTGTAGAATTCGAAAACAAGTGCCGGGCACTGAATTCACCGGTCCGCTTGACCGGTAGCAACAGATCTGGTTGAGAAAATGATCATCTGTGCTTCTTTCTTAGTTGTTCGGCTCCAACCGTTGAAAACGGGACTGGCAAAAGCCAAGGCCCAGCTTGTGCTCCTTAGGCCTGGATCGTACTCGGACGGTGTGGATTTTTTTTTGGGCTCGGGGCCAGCTTTGCGATAGAACCCGGAGCCCTCAGAAGCCCAGCGATAGAACCAAAAGGGCGCCCTTTGGTTGGGTAGATGTTCACTGGACACCGTCTCCCCCCCAAAAAAACACACACACACACACAAAATTTGATTCTCACTGGAAACCCCCTCTGAAACAAAAAGACGAAAGGAATCGCCACAATGAACATTGGGATAGCCCAAAGAAATCCTCGCATCAACCTGCAGGGCCGCGGACAAGTCTCCCTTTGGTACAGCTGGTAGCGGAAGGCATGCCAATCAGCTATCTCTGGACACGCTTTTGAACTGGTGTTCCGACAATTCGATAAAAGGCTCATTGTTGAGTTGGTACCCTTTTGGGGTACTCGAAAGGTTTTCCATCCCGCTGCGGGGTTGCATTTCCCCAACTGGGCAAATTACAGCAATTCCAAGCAGAGTTCGCGACTCCCCAGACAAGGCCCCTCATGACGAGCGGTGAGCTTTGGCTGTGGGTGTCTTTTCTTACCCCTTAAAACTCCAAGGTTTGGGGAAGTTCTCATCTTTTACAGACATATAGCCCAGGTTACCCAAAAAGTTACGAAAAGTTGTGTCTTTTTCAGAGGTGAGTTTTTGAAATCTGGTTGCGTTTCAGGAAGACCTGTCCACCTTGGAGGTCCCACGTATTTGAGACACACCTGCAGGCCCATCCATTCGTTGAGACCCTGGCCTGCTCCACTTGGCCGCCCGCCAGCAGAGCTGTGCCCAGCCGGTTGCGGGCCTCAGTCTTTGGTAGAAACGCTAAGCCCCTGGCTGTCCGAGCGTGTTGCGTTCGGTTTAAACATGGCTTAACAACCCCTTGTTTCAGCAACCTCTTGGCTTCCCCGTTGTCCGACGGAGCCAACGCCAATGCAAGGCGCCGGCTTTCACGAAATCGTTCTTCTTCTCCACCGCTGCCCTAGGAGCTCGGGGTTCGCAACAACCGAGGAACCAACTCGCGTCCGTGGGCAAACGGAGTCTAAACTTGATCGCCCCAGGAACCATGTTTTTAGTCTTTGGAAAAGTGTTTTGTTCTTTATTGGCTCCACAACAGCTTCATTGATGTTATTACCTTTAAACAGAGTCTAAACTTGTTCGCCACAATGGTCCAAACCCCATAAGTGGCGAATTGTTTGAGTATCTCGGGAGTGGGGAAAAATGAAGCCACACAAAACGTATGGCCCGGCAACAGAAAAAATATGACACATATGGATGTGCCCTTTTTCTGACATTATCCCCCCGAAGGGTGGGTTGTTGTATTTGTTGCACCTCCCTGTCCAAGGCCACTTTGAACCGGGCCTGGCGGTTTACCCCCCTAGGACCCCTAAAACAAACTCAAAGTGGGCACCTAGACAAGACTTCAGCCGCCGTCACACGCAAAAGAGCCCGGTGTTTAGTTCTGCCCGTCATACCCCGAAAGACCGCAAGAGGAAGGATCTTGCAGGAATCAGCTCGCCCGAACTCAGGAGCCCCGAAGGAACTCCTCAAGCTTGCGGTGCCCAAAGAACAATTGCCCTGGCGGGCTTGGGGACTCCCCAAATTGGGAACCTTTTGAGCACCACCAGCTTTGAGAAACCCAATTCAATCTGGGAAATATGGACCAACAGCTTGGGACAAACGTCTTTCTGTGCCGAGCGGATCCGACACACCCATGAGATGGAGAAGAAAGAAAACAACTATGAACAAATGGACAAACCACCTATCAACTGGTGCTGGATTTCGTCCATCCACTGCGAGCTGGCCAGCTCGCAACTGCCGAACCATCAGAGTTGTCCAAAGTCCAAAGAGAACAGAGGTCCAAACCATCCTTGACAAAACGTCACATTCCGACGTGCCAAAACGGAACCCGACAAACCGCTAGGCTCGAAATAAGGCGCTCAGATCGCCCCCTATAAGACGTTGGCACGAGCTTCTGGGCGGGAAGGTGCCAGCCATGCTGTTGGTTGACAGGGGTGTCCACGCCCAAAGCTCCGAGACTGGCTGCGAGGTGCTGTGAATGGGACCAAAGTTCAAAGGTGCCGCGCGCTGGCATAGGTGTCCTTCTGGTAAACTAGATCGCCCTGGCAAATGGAACAAAACAAAAAGCTGAACCAGTGACATCTGGCCATGGGTCAAAATCCCGTACCCCCAGCGAACATCCCAATCAACACTAGAATAGACTATATAAAATGGGCGGTGAATTCACCCAGCCCAAAATGGTACCAGTGGTGTTGACCCACGGCCATCTAGTTCTAACCAAACCTGAAAAGGACACCTATGCGCACTGGCTCCTTCCCCAGCCAGCTCTCCTCCAAGAGCTTTAATGGGAGGCGGATCTGGCGCTAAGTGCAGTGGGCCCGCAGCATCCTCCGCATCTCCTCGATCTCTATCCTTCCATTTGGTTAAGACCCCTGGGGGGAAAAATCAAACATATTTCCAGTGATAAATTCCTTTTGAAACCAACAAGGGAAAATAATAATAAAACATAAAAACACATATTCTTCAGCAAATGGAAGCATCCCTTGCATTGAGAGGACTTCGTTTAGGAAGAGCTGAAAAGTCACGCCCAAAACCATTTCGCGAGAATTTGGTGTAAGCAGCACCCCAAGTCAGTTCGAAAACTGAGGCCGGGAAATTGGGTGCAGGGAATGAAAAGGCCTGGGCCGCTTCAGAAATGCGATTTCCAAGTCGCTTTCTGTCATCTTCCGCAACAGAACCTAAAGTAAGAACTGGGTCCCCTACCCAAGCGAGCCCACCACCTGGGCAGAACATGGGGGAACCCGGGGCCCTTTGGGAACCTTTGAAACCCCTGCGGCGTGCATCTGTGAGTGGACGGCTCAGGCCCTGGCTCCGCATCGGCTCTGGCGCTCTGCCAATCCTTCAGACGGCCTCGGAGCCGTGAGAGCCGAACCGGCCCACGGCAGTGCTGCTTGCACGGCTGCCTTTTCTCTTTGCGTGTTCTCAGCAGGGAATAAGAGCGCGACTCATATGAACCACCCCCTTGTAGCTTCCTTTAAGGAATTCCCTAGGTTCATTTCCAAAACGCCTGTTGATCCTCTACTGAGATTCAGCAAGTTTAGGAAGTCCGTCATTAGAATCCTGAGGCACAAAATCATGATAGCTTTCTTTTGGACGGTCAATTTGAAAGCATGACGGATCTGAGGCGCACGGTTTTTGAATTGTTGCTTGCTGTTGGAATGTGGAGGGCCACCCCAAAAAAAGATTGAAGCAAATAGGATCCCAGCATTGAAGCACTGGTCCAAGAATGGGCCAACCAAAAGGGCGCCTGAACCCTGAAACTATCCCAAAAAGTAGGCCCACTAAAATCAGAGCTTCTCCTACGACCCCCCCAACCACACCCCCAATCTTGATCCTTGAAGTCCTCCCCAGGAAAAGGCGGTTTCATGGGGTGCTCCACTGAACGACTGGAACCCAACCCCGGCATAGCCCTCGAGTGCCCCGCAGAAAGCCGAGGCTCGGTTGGAAAAGAGCACCGACCTGCGAATCTGCAGCTCCGGGCTGACTGGTAGCTACCAAGTTGGTCTGGGCGGCTCTTGTTGGTCTTGGGGGAAAGCTAGGCCCTCCAGATTTGAGAGCTTAGAATATGTTGGTACCATTTTTTAAGGTGTTGTCTATTTTAGTAGGACCAGCAAGTTGGTGAGAAAGGGCACTACTGGGGACCTAGAATGATATGGGCGGCTCTTGTTGGTCGTGGAAAGCCCCCGAAGGAGAAAAGGCGGGGACCCTCAAAATACGGATCAGCCTTTTGTGGACCGGGTAGATGTTCAAGCTGCGCCCGTCCCAAAACATCAAGAAAAGCAAGCAAGCGAGCGAGCGAGCAAGCAAGCGAGCAAGCAAGCAAGAAAGAAGAAAGGGGATTATTTGTTGGGGTTGTTGGTGGTTGGATGTATTTGGAGGCCAAAGCTACAAATCCCCAGCCCAAACCGCCGATTGAAAGTACCTGGACACCATCCTTTTGAGGCCATTGTTCATAACTTGGAGGGGCCCAGGTACACGAATCGCAATGGTTTACCAAGCTCAGTTTTGCCCCTGAAAACTGAGGGACCAACTCCACACTTGTCTTAGGAAATTGATGACACAAATGAAATACACGCATGGCATGACATGACATGACATGAAATGACATGAACTGACATTAAATAAAATTACATGAAAGGATGGATGGATGGATGGATGGATGGATGGATGGATGGATGGATGGATGGATGGATGGATGGATGGATGGATGGATGGATGGATGGATGGATGGATTGATGGATGGATGGATGGATGGATGGATGGATAAATGGATGGATGGATGGATGGATGGATGGATAAATGGATGGAAGGCTGGCTGGCTGGCTGGCTGGCTGGCTGGCTGGCTGGGTGGGTGGGTGGGTGGATGGATGGATGGATGGATGGATGGATGGATGCATTGATGCATGGCTGCGTGAATGGATGAAGGAACGACTGAACGAACGAACAAACCAACCAACCAACCAACAAACAAACAAACAAGCAAGCAAGCAAGCAACCCGGCAAGACAACAAACAAACACACGAACGATCCAAGGAACGAGCTAACGAACAAATGAGTGAGTGAGTGAGTGAGTGAGTGAGTGAGTGAGTGAGTGAGTGAGTGAGTGAGTGAGTGAGTGAGTGAGTGAGTGAGTGAGTGAGTGAGTGAGCGTGCGTGCGTGCGAGCGAGGGAGTAACTGAATGAATATTCAATTAATTCAACTAAATAATTAAGAAGCAAAAAACACATAAACTTTCTGCTTGGCACACAAATGGTCCAAACCCAAGAAGTGACTAAAGTCCGGCAACTCAGAACATTAGCACCCCGGATACGTGTGCTTGTATATATATATATATACATGTATATATATAATTATACGATGTAAGTGTGCGTTGTTTTTGCGGCTCGGTACCCTGTTGGGGCTGGTTTAGAGAGAACCGAATCCCTCTGCTTTGACAATATCATATACATGGCAATATCCTCCGGCTTTTCCAGGAAGGTTCATACCATGTTTCATGAGACCCACCCTCATTGGCCCAGAGCGATTTGCCTCACCTCAACAGCGCATGTTCATCCTCTGGCGGCACGCCGTCAGGGACGCTAGCGATCGCCTCGCGACCCCACTTTGGCGTCCGGAGTCTGTTCCATACTGTGGATGGACAAAATCCTGCACAGAATCCCTGGAATGATGATTCCCCCGCAAATACCAGCAAGCAATGGTTTCAACCATGGTTTCGAAGTGGTGCGAAATGGATTTTGCAACCATCCACAGTATGCGTGGCTCTTCTGTTTTTGTTTGGGAGTGATCCTAGTTGCCGTTAAAAACAAAAAAAAGGCGTACCCGACAAAAGACACCCCCCCATATTCAGTCTATTCTTTTGAAACAGAGAGTTCAGAAAAGAAGACCCCCCCCCCCCCCCATATTCAGTCTATATTATTTGGAAACATGTCAGAGAGTTCAGAAAAGGTAAAACATCATAGAGTACGGAGGCAAGTCGGGAGCCAAGTACAACACCAATTCATGCATATGGCTTTTATTATTCACTGCTTTTTGGGTTATCCTTCATGGATGGTTTGGATTGCTGGGAACTAAGGGTTTGAACACCCTGTTCTTGTTGAGGGTAAATGGGGCTCACTCTGATTGGTGGCTTGGATTGGTAAAGAGGCCTGAACAAGACGGGTCCAAATTTCAAATCCGAACAACTGCCATCCAAACTACGGATCAAAAGCAAGTGGACCCTCAAACTGCCCTTAAACCCAAATTTGGAGCCCGCAGAATTTGGAATCCTCAAATTCGAAATTGGGGAGCTGACGCGAGGCTCCAGATCTCGTGTGAACATGGGCCTAACCGGTACCCCCCCCCCAAAAGGACCCAAAACCATGGTGTTTGCTTCAAGAAATAGATGGGCAAGCCACTGGTTTAAAGATTGGTTTTATGCCTTCCATTTAGCAGGGAAGCCCATGACGTTTTTGTTTCTCCAAAAGGTCACCTATGGTCTCAAGTGGTTTTCCAAGGAACCGATTCTCCTGTCCAACAGGGCGGAAAGGAAACTCCTGCAGCTGAGTGTGGCAAGGGGACTGCGGACTCTCCTCACTTAAGGAACTCGATCTGCTTGCAAGTGGCAAGCATCAGAAGGGCCAGGCTCTGCACCATTGGTCACCAATTTTTGGGGCCAAAATGCAAGATGAAAGCCCGTGTGCGGGTTTTAACCTGAAATGTTGGGTGTCCAAGAAACTGATGGAATATGTCCTTTAGTTCCCCCAATCCGGTGCATGAGATGACTATTTCTCTGGGCAAGGTGGACCATCCCTTGGGCCCCTGGTAAACCAATAGGAAACCTTCATACACTTTCTACCCAAAGGTGGTTGGGTCATCTTGAGGCCCGCAGCATCCTTATTTGGTTTTAATTCCGCATAAGATTTTGGGATGGGCTGTTCTGACTCCAGATGTGGCTTCCCGCTGAAACACTGAGACCTACAAAAACCTGCGGGGTGCAGGTTCGTCTGGCAGAGGTGTTTGCGGCTCCGCCACGGGACCCACAGCGGGTGTTCTGGCTTAGGTTGTACCCCACAACATAATCCCCCGTTCACTGGAGTTAACTCTGTTCGTGTGGCTAACGCCGCAAAACAACTCCTTGGCAGCACATCATCCAAGTACGTTGCGGCTCTCAGCGCTGAGGCCAAGCAACCGGGCCCCGTCAATAGAACCGACCTGTCGGCCTCACAAGACTTTCTTCAGCTGATCCCATGCGGCTGTATGCGGCATCACGTGCTGGCATGCGAGCGGGCAGAGCCCACGTTCCGTGACTTCGTGTTCGCTCCGACCATTGAAGCTGCAAGCCCGTGTCCGCTCATCTGATCGTGTGCCGAGAAGCGGCGAACGAGGCCCACGATGCTCCAATTGCTCATCCAGCATGAACATGTTCCGTGCCAAGACGGAACCGACATACTCCTTCGTGTAGAACGTGCTCATCACCCGGTCGTGAAAGTATCGACTGTATCTCTGTGACAAGAACCGTCACCCGACTTCACGTTTTTAGTCCACCCACCAGACTTCGTTCGCTTCGTTCTTATCAACCCAAGACACACGCAGGTTGCAGGCCCTTTGACAGAAACCCCTGAGTTGTGGTCTACCTTGGCTCCGATCGCAACCAAGCCCTGGAAATGTTCTGAAATGAGAGGTTTGCTTATGGTTTCCCTTCTAGGTCCTTCAGTAGACAGGTTAGAATACGGGTACCCTTTTTCCGTAGTCTATTTTAGTAGGGGAACCCTCCCAACCCAACAGTTTGTGAAGAAAGGGCACTACTGGGGGACCTAGCCTTTCAACCAGGCCAACAAAAAGGCCCCCCCCCCTGTCGACCACTTGGCTCGACAGGCGGCTCGGCCTCGACGGGCACTAACATGAGGCCCACGGTGTAGCATGCCACCGCCAGGCCCATCTCGTGCCCTCGCATGGCCTCAGATCGAGGCAATAAAACGCTCTCAGTAAGACGCGCTGGGTTGGGGAAGCCGGGGTGGAGGGGTTCGGTACTAGTGGGTAAAGTGGCTGGAAACAAACAGCTACTTGGGGTTCCAGGTACATAAGATTAAACCAAGGTAGCGTTATATAAGGATATGGGCATGAAAAAAGCACAGGGGCATGAGGGGTATAGGGATATACATGGGTGGAACAAAATGATCTGCTGAAGAAACGACGCCTGCAAAAGTGCTGGAACTTCAAACCAAACGGGGCGCCGACGTGTGTCAATGTTGTCGAACTTCGGTAAGGTTCAACAGGAAATTGAAAGAACGCCAAACATTTAGAACCCAAGAAACAACCGCTTGGGGACATTGAACAAGGCTCTGAAAAGGGGACTGGACAGCTGGATTGTCAGGAGTGAGGTCGCAAGCTCGTTTGCAAATGGCAACTGCGGATAAACAAGGAAAGTGCCGGCAAGTTTTAAAATAGAAAGGCCCTTTGCAGATTCTTGTCCGTGAACCTGAAAGTGATGTGGATAAAGCTCATGGCTCTTCCGTGCATGAGTATAATACTTAAAAGAGAAACAAAGAGTCATACTAACCCTGGTGTGAAAGACATCAACCCAAAACCATGTACAATATGTCTTGCTGGGCCTGTTTTGTACTAACAAAACTTGTGAATCCCTTGTTTAAGCACGTTCAAACAATTGCTGTTCAAACGCATTCTTTTTAAAGCTTTGCCTAAACCTGTTTGCCTCCAACCCCGAAATCGGAATGCGACCCCTGCAAACAACCGGTTTCCTTCTGGTTCCCCTTGAACATAGTGAACATCAGGTGTTTTTTTTCGTGTTTCTCAAACCAATGGACCCCTGGGGGGGGGGGGAGGGAGTCCATTGGTTTAAAGCCATCCAAAAAGGGGTCAACCATTCTGAGACACCTCAAGAGGAAGTAAACCATGCCCCGGAAGCCTTTTTGAAAACCCCGAGCCGCTCCAAACCACTCCAGAGCCGTTCCCATAGCTCCCACCTTGCCTGCGTAAACCAAGCCCCGGAGCCCTTCTGGCAACCCTGCCGCTCGAGCCGCTCCGCTCCAAACCACTCCACTGTGGCCTCCGCTCTCCTCTCTCGCCTCTGCTGGCTGGGGCCTGGGGCCAAGTTGCCGCTCTCCTTCTCCGCGTGTGCCAGGTTGCTATCCGGCCCGTACAACTGGCGGATGGATGTTTTCACTGGGAAGCCTGGATGACAAGCCCCTGGTTTATGGCTAGCGAGGGTCTGTTTTAGAAGGATTTACTGGACTCCCTGCCCCCTCTTAATACCAAGTTGATGAATCCGGGGTTCCCGTTCGAAACACCGAGTACTTGGACCCTTAAACCCCCAAAGCTGGTGCAATCCACTTGCGAAACCTGATTTTACCATCGGTTAGGCCATGGTCATTGTGCGCCCGGGTTACAGCTTAGTGTTGTCAAAGACCAGCAACACACCCAGGCAACCCAGAGCCAAATCAAAGGCTTGTTGTAGCATGGCTATGGGGTGCTCTCTGTCCGGCTAGAGCAAATAACGGATTGCGAGCCACACCTCGGCAAAATAATCTGCTGCGAAAAGACTCAAAACACTGCAGCCTGACGTACTCGTCAAAAAAAAAACACAAAGTGGACACCTGGGGAGGGGGCGTAGCATGTGCGTATATGTTTACATATACATGTATCTATCTGTACATAGATGTAAAAATGCGTGTGAGCGCATCTCCTTGTTTCCGGTTTGGGCGGTCCAAATCCCTATTTTGACCCACACCCGCATGCCCCTCACAGCAGGCGACCGTGCCATGGGCTCTTTGCATTCCGCTTCCAAGCAAAGCCTCGGAGACGCCAAGCATTTAGCCACGTTCATGCTAGAGTTATCGCTTTGACCTACCACTCCACACATTCGCAAGCGAGATCGAAGCTCCCCCGAAGAGTGACCCCGACCCACCTACCGCTCAAGGGCCTTTGACCTACCACTCCAAGTGCCCCAGTGAGAAGACCTCAGGCACTGTGATCATGTGTTGCTCGTCGCGTCTCCTTTGGGGGAAATCAGAGTGCGGTTCCTCATGATCACGCCCATTGTGGTAAAGATCCGAGGGAAACGCGACAAGAGCGCCCTTAAGTGGAGTGCGATTCACAAGACTCTTGGGGCTAAACTCAACCACCAACCTGCATGAACCTGCTCCCCGTGGCATGTCTCTTGCAAGATCAACTCCTTGAGGGACGGTGGATTCTCCAGTTCTTGTCCCAAAATCCTCTGTTCCGTGGATCTAGTCTTCAGGAAAGGAACCATGGACCAATGGAACTGGTCATTAGGAGGCGCTCTGCCTCTCCACAAGTCATGTTTTAAGGCTCGAGCGTGATGGCATCCAATGGCAGTCCGGGTTTCTTCGTCGATTTCAAACAATGGGACCATACCTCTTCAGACGCATCCAGGCCAGGCTTAAAACCCTGTTCACAAACTGGGGAAAGTGCAATCTCCCGAAGTCGAGGTCCTTCACCTGACACCCACGTTTAGGATATGTTAAAACGCAGTTCAAACAAAAATCCCCTCAAAAAAAGATTGTTCAACAACAAACATTCTTGCAGAAAACCAACAAAACACACAAAAACACACAAACAAAGTATCTGGAGCAGGAGGGTCAGAGGTTTCTTGTCCAAAATAACACCTCCCCTCCCACCCTTTTTTACATGGAACCTGACGTTGGGTCCCTTCAAAAGGAAAATGCTAAAAAACCAGGACCCCAAAACGTCAGGTTCCAGGTTAGGTGGGAAAAATCTCACCTACCAGGGAAACCCATCTATTTCCCCTAAGAGGACACCTATGTTTGAAAAAAGTTGGTACCAAGAGGACCTAGTCCAGCTCCTCCAGAACAGAGGTTAGAATAAGTTGGTGCCAACTTTTTTCTGCAGTCTATTCTAGTCGCGGAACCCTCCCCAAGAAACCTAGTCCACCTCTCCACTTGGGCAACTTGTGGACCCCTAGGCTTCGTCCCACGGGTCCCACCGGCCGAGCCGTCCGAGCCGTCCGTGGCCTGCCGCGTGACGGAGGCCAAGGCATCCACGTTGCCGCTGGAGGGATCGAAGGTCACCGCCTCGAATCGGTCGGCGTTTTATTTTTTTTTGCTCGGGGGGGGGGGTTGGGTCTCTGTTTGTTTCCGTTTTTGTTGTTGTTTTTTTTAGTGTTTTTTTTTGTTGTTCTCTCTGGGCTGTTCGGCTTCTCCAATTGCTTGTTGTTGGCTTTGATTGTTTTGTTTCGCGTGGGGGTTTTGCTTCAAAGGTGTTGTGTGTTTCCCCGATTGTTTGGTGTTTTGTGTTGTTTTGTTCTTTTGTCCCACAACACGTGGTAAGCACCCCCGCCCAAGTGATCCCACACAAGACATGGTAAGCACCCCCGCCCAAGTGATCCCACCCAACACAAGGTAAGCACCCCCGCCCAAGTGATCCCACCCAACACATGGTAAGCACCCCCGCCCAAGTGACCCCACTCAACACAAGTTTCGGCCACGCATGACTGTGCCATTTGATCGCGCATGCACCCGGCGGCCTTTTTTTGCCGACTAGTCGGCTCCTGCTTCGTTCACGCAACCACCGTGACCATGGGCGCGCTGCTGAATCTGTGCGACACTCCGCCCAGTGCGTGACCAGGATGGGGCTGTCGGTGTTGCTTGATTTCCGCGCTGACGCCTGGTTCGTTCAGGGTCAAATCTTTTTGCCTTGGCGATGGCCTCTTTCTCAGGGCTCACCTCCGAGCAAGTGCATTGAAAATCGCATGAAAATGCAAGAGTGCTGCCGCGCTGGGCTTCTAGATCCAATAATCTCGGCGATGATGTTCATGAAGCATGCCAAAAAAAAAAAACGACTCTTACTTTGTCAACTTGCAGGGGACTTGGATTTGTACTGTTTTTTGTGCAGTGATTCCAAAGCCGCGCCCATTTCGCATGAGCCCTCGCAGTGTTTTGTGACGTTTCCAATGCACTGAATAACAAGTTAGTGTTGAAAAAAAATCTGTTTTCCCAGTGATTTTGCTCGATGACCATCCTGATGTTCTACTTTGAGCGCCTCGGCAGCATTGAGATCGCGCGAACATAATCCTATTATGTTCGCGAGCTTCGAAGTTGCTTCTTATACAATATCACCATTGAATCCTTGAATTCCCCCTGTAAAAGCTACTAAAGCAGGTTGCCCTGTCTGTTTCCACCCGTCTGTCTCGGGCAACCCCACGTCCGGACCGTCTTTTGTTTCACGCGGTTTCTTCATGGCTGTTTTTCCCCTTTTCTGGGAGGGGGGTCTTTTGGGTTGGTGTGACAGGGAAACCAAGATACAAAGCCATCATTTTTTTCTCTCTGGGCTCTTCAACATGGAGGCTTGGCCAATCCGATTTCCACAACCCTTTTGGGAAGCCACTAAGGCGACCGAATCCTTGCGTGACCCAAGGTAAGGATTAAGGATTGCATTTGAACTGCCCAGTGTCTGTCGCGCCGAAATCGGCAGCTTCGCCAAACCGAAGGATGAGCCGACCTCTCAAAAACACGAGCTGACCAGTGACACTGAAGGAAGAGCCGACCTTTGGCAAACCACTTCTTGACCAGTGAGACCAAAACCACAAAACCTAGGTGGTTTGGTCACAGTTAAGCTTATCGGGTCCAATGTTACCCAGGCTCTGTTCAACATGGAATGGTCCATCCCACCATGTTACAGAACTCCTAGTGGCTCCTTAGCTCCCTAAAGGTTCAAATTTGGATTATTTCGTTTATTTTAGGTCCTCCAGTAGAGAGCTTAGAATAAGGGTACCCACCCTTCCTGTAGTCTGTTTTAGTAGGGGAACCCTCCCAACCAAAAAAGCTTGTGAGACAGGTCACTCTTTCGCTGGGGGACCTAGCATCCCTATCGGAAAACCGGGCCAAGCGAGTTGGACCGAAGCCGCGCGCTCGCCCCTCGCCTTTTTGTAGGCTTCCACCGCCTCCTTCGCCTATCAATCCGCTTGGGAACAACTTTGGTTGCCCGGGTTCAGGGTGCAACCCCGACTCACTTGGCTGTGATTGGCCTGGCCCTGGTTAGGGTGAGTCTCAGGAACTTGAAAGTTATTGATTCGCTCCGGGGCACAAGAAATGGTTCCAAACCCAACAAATCGAATTCAGTCTAAGTCCGGGAACTCAGGGATTGTGAGCCCCACGTTAGCCCAGAAGACCCTTCAAACATGGCCCACTTCCGGCCGTTTGGCGCTGGTTTCTCATTGCGAAGAGATTTGCGTGGCTTCTGAAATAACGGGCAACCCGCACCCCCAAACCTCGAAGATTCCCATAAAAAGAAGGGCGAGCTTGAGTGTCCAAGAACTAAGATTGAGAGCAAGTCACCTAAGTGCAGTTCCCATAGAACGCCCTCTTTTTGTTCACGATTCCTTACCAAAGTCATAGGACCTTCAAAACCTGGTACGTTAACCCCTGACTTCCAACCCCACAGCCATTGATGCGGACCGAATCTGAGCTAGGTATCAAAGGAGTCTACCCACGAATCGCCAGAATTAAAACACCTCCTTGATACCCAGGTACCAAACTTCAATGCGGGCGGCCGGAGGGGCCCAAATGGTTGCAGCCAGTACTCTCCCATGATCATGCTTGGAGTTGGTGTGAAATACCCCCCCCCCTACCCCAAAAAAGACGTGAACAAATACGTTTGGCAACACTAAGATCCGCCTTTACCAGCTGTTTCACCGGGTTTCCACATCTAGGTCCTCCAGTAGAAAGCTTAGAATAAGGCTACCAACTTCTTGCTGCAGTCTACTTTAGGGGAACCCTCCTGACCAAAAAAGTGGGTGAGAAAGGGCACCCTTTCGCTGGGGACCTTGACATTTTGAACTGAAATCCTCCTTTACCAGCTGCTTCACCGGGTTCCTAGCGTCCAAAAAGACAATTCGGGACCCCCGTGCATCGGACGACCAAATCCGCCCGCACCTGGCCCAGCTTGGCATGCGCCAGCCCGATCCTGCTCCAGGCCCTGGCGCCCAGCGCGCAAGCGGCGGAAGCGGAGGGCAGCCGCCGTAAAACAAAACACAAACTTGCAGGGAGTGAGGGAATTACTCTTATGATCATAACCCATTATTGTGGTTTCCTTGAAGGGGGAAACTTGGGTTCATGCCCACCTTCCCTGAGCAAAGATGAAGCAAACACACATGGCCACGGGTCAACATCCCAATCCAACCACTAAAATAGGTTCTAAAATGGGTGGTGAATTCACCTAGCCCAAAATGGTACCATTAATGGTTTTGACCCACAGCCACATGGCGCGTTATACAACGACGATATGACCTGGGCTGCCCTCAGATCCCCCGCTGAAAGTGACTAATTTTCAGTGGGTTAAATGGAAACTACCACGAAAAACACTAAAAAGCCAAAAGGTTAAGGGGATGGCTGGGAGCCACCAAGTAATCGGTTGTGTAACGGGTATGCGCCTTGATTTTATTGTTGGGGGTTTGGGTTTGGGGGTAGGGGAATCCATCTCAGAGTGCACGTTTTTTCTTCAGCTGAATGGCTGGAACACCCTCAAAAACACTCCATTGGATGGTCTTAGTTTCATCTCTACTCTTGGTATGGTAGCAAAACACTTTGTTTTTTGCAGACCCCCAGTAAAAATGAACAGAACCAAAAAACTAAAAAACCAAAAAAACATGCCAAGAGCAGTGAAGGTTTGCTTTGGTTTCCCGAAACCAACCAACTTCAGGCAACTGTTTGGTGGTTTGGCTTGCCGGTTTGGGTCAGCCTAGTGTAGAACTGGGGTTTCCCAACACGGAGGGGCCGTCCAAAACGTGGATGTTGGTACCAACATGGCGGCTGACGGGCCGTACGGTGGATGCCCGAAATATTGCAAGTGGGGAGCAAGGGAAACCCTGTAAATTCGCATGGTTTGTGTTTGGTTTACTTGCAATATTTGGGGCATGCACCGTATTACTAAAAGTACTACAATGGCCAACTGAGGCTTCGGTCGGCTCATATGGCATTTGAGGGCTAGAACCCACGCCACAGTGGGTGTCCTATTCTGCAGGAGAAACAAGGGACAGCACATGATTGAGAGCAAATGACAAGGTCTTGTAATTGGATGCTGCTGGTTCACTTGCAACTTTTAGGGCATCCACCCTACATCACCCTACCACTTCCTCCCACAGGTGCTACCGCGGACGGAGCACCTACCAACTGCAGGATTTTGACCATCCACAGTAGCATCTGAGAGATAGATATTGCTTCAGAGTCGTCACCAGTCACACCTCCCATGTACCCTTCTCCCAGGATGATTCTCAAAATTGGGATCCCCACAATGGCAACTGGTTCCTTCCACTGCAAAAACAACTGAGATGGAGCACCTAACAACTGGTGCAGCATTTTGACCATCAATGGATATGTATTGCTTCATAGTCGCCTCCTGTCAAATCTCTCATATACCCTTCCCCAGCGCCTCCTTTGCAAACACCGGTGAAAGCCAGCCCCGCAAGCCACCAGCCCCCCGCAACCCGCGATTTTGTCAAATCTCCCATGTACCCTTACGGCCTTCTCGAAAAACCGCAACCCGCAAGCCACCAGCCCCTCTCTTCGCGTTTCTTTTCTTCTTCAGCGAGGGCCTTCCCTGCAAAAGCCGAAGAAGCGCCCGCCCCACCAGCCCCCAGCCCCCAGCCCCCAGCCCCCAGCCCCCGGAGTCTCCGTTGCAGCGGTGCCTGCCCCAGTTGGGTCGAAGTTCTAGGGCTCTCTCGGCATCTTCTTTGGACGCCTCGAAATGCCCCACCTGCCCGGCCGAGGCGGAGGTCTTCGTTGGCTTCCTTGAAGGATGAAGAATAACAGGGCCACCTGAAGAAGAGTTTCAAGGGGCCTAACAGGGATCCGGATGCATTATACACCTGAACATTGCAACTTTGGCCGTTGCCGTTGCCGAATTGAGCCCACGCGGCGAAGCAAGAATCAGCGTGCCTTGGGGTTGAAGCATGAATCACTTGCTTCAAAGGGACCTAAAAAGGGCGGTGCAGTTGCCCCTTGAAAAAAGGAACCCTAAAACATGGGTTTGGTGCAAATTATCGTTGGCCACTTTCTAAGGGACCTCAAACGGGGGTTGGTGCAATCAACGGCCACATATATTAAAAGGGAGCTTTAAAACGGGGCTCTGGACAACCCACGACAAACCACTTTGGGTTCCAGATTGGTTTTGATAAACCCACCTCTGGTGGTGAAAAAGTCGACGAATCCTGGGCTCCTAAAGAGGAAATGGCCCTGAGCCCTGCCTTGGCCAGGCACGCGGACCGGTTGGAAAGCACCTCGGCTCGCTGAAGTCTGACTCACGGGTGCTGAGGTTCACTTTGGCTTTTGGGTGTCGGGAGCTGAAGCAATGCCTGGGTTCTGTGTAGCTCACTTGCCCTACAAGTAGTCCCTGGAAAGCACATAGGAGGTCCCTGAAAGCAGAGGAGTTCCAACGACCGGAGTGGGCAAGCGAGGTTTCTGGAAAAAGCTCTCAACTTCTACATGTAGACCCGTGACGAACTCTCTTCCTGAGTGGACTGGCCAATGCAAAGTCTAAACCTTTTCGTTTCAACACTACGGTCTTCGCAGGCATCAAGTCCACCAAAAGAAGTCTACGCCGTTTGGACGATTCCCTTTTCATTGGAAAGCAAACATCTCCCCGGGCCAGGAGCGCAAGAATCCTCGTCAGTATCTCGGGTTATTTCCCCTCCGGCCTGGCCGGAGTCCGGCGATGCCCCCAAAGCGAGTGACTAACTCCTGCAGATTTAGAGAAACGACACCACCCCCACCAACTAACATGGGACCTGACGTTCGGGTCCTGGTTTGGACCGTGTTCCTTTTCAAGAGAAACCCCAACTGCCGGATGTGGCCAAAACATGGGAGGGTACTCCAAAAGGTTCGGAAGGAACCAGCGAACCTTGCGAACCTTTCTTCCCCGAAATGTTTCGTGGCGATCCTTCTCCATTTCTGCAGCCCAAAGGGTCCGACAAAAACAATCAATCTTGCAGATTAATTCACAGAGAGCATCTTCCAAAACACCCGCCATGTGAAGAGTAATCTCCTCATTTTGGGGATTCAAGAAGCATGCAGAATCCGAGCACGACCAAAGAAACCTCAAAAAGCCATAGTTTCTTTGCGGTGTGTCTAAGCTAGGGACCCCTGCCTGCTTGGGCTTCTTCCCTGGGGTGGGGGGGTGGGGAGGGGTTGACCTGGGCTCACAGCCGCTGCTTTCATCTCTTCCTCAGGTTCCTCCAACCACCTGGGGCTCGGTCCGTCCGGGGCTCGGAGCTCGGGGCTGGGTCTGGAGGGCTGGTCGATGTGGGATATGTTTCAAAATGAGGGAACCACAATGGGAATCCCACCCGTGCCGTTTTCAAGCAGCCCCACAAACTATCAGCTTTCCTCTGATTGGCGGTTTGGATTAGTGGTTTGGGGATTTGAACCGGTTGGGATATTTGTCCTTCAAACCCGGCGGGAGCCTCATTATCGGGGAACCCAAATGGGCCGGCCACCCTGGCTGTTGCCCGATAAAGCAATCCCACAAAGGTTACCATCAAAAAACGACACCCCCAGGCCAGAAATCCAACTCCAAACTCTACGTCTACTGGCTGGGAACTGCCAAGAAACATCCCGCAAAAACGAGCGAGCGCAGAAACTCGGAAATGGGAACTGGAAAGCAAGAAGTGCTTGAGCCAAGGGACAGATGAGGACCATAGGTGTCCCTTTTGGAAAAATAGATGGCCCTGGTAGATGAGTGAACCACCCCCCTTTTTGTTTAACCAAACAAGCCAGGAAGGACACCTATGATCAGGACTGGACAAAAAACTCCTCCCCCCCCCCTGTCCCCCCCGCCTGGTGTAGAAGTTCGCAGCCATGAAGAAGCGCCCCCCTTGGAAGGCCTGGCGAAGTCATGGGCTTGCGGTACCTTACAACTGAACGTAGTCATGGGAAAACTGTGCTAGTCTTTGTTCAGCCTTCTATATATATATATATATATATACACATACATATGTGGGCATCTATATGTATATATATACACACATACATATACATACATACATACATACACATATATATATATATAAAACCAGGGTCCATGGGGGGGGGGGGTTGCATATATATATATATATATATTCATTTATGTGGAGCAAGGGGGACCAAAACGAACGGGTTTCCTGCGAATTGCCTTCAAAACTGTGTCAACATCAAAATAGGGAGACCCAGGCCCACATTGTGGGTTTCCTTTGGTTGTCCTTTGATTTCCTTAACCTTCAAAAATGTAGCCTCACCTCAAGATGTTGCGCACACACACACACACCCACGCACGCACGCACGCACGCACGCACGCACGCACGCACGCACCCGCACACACCCGCACACACACAGACACACACAGACACACACAGACACACACACAGACACACACACAGACACACACAGACACACACAGACACACAGACACACACACACACACACACACACACACACACACACACACACACACACACACACACACACACACACACACACACACACACACACACAAACACACCAGTTGATGCGACATATAGATTGGCTTTGTTCTGAAGCATATTCAAAACGACTTCTCACCAATTCTGTCGCCTTCAGGGTCCAAGGTGGAAAACACGCTTGCCATAGACCCTATGTAGTCAAGGTAGACCTGATTCTATCAGATCAATGTATCCCAGACAGACCTAATCATGGGTGTGTGTGTGTGTATGTTGGGGACCCCCCCATAAAAGACGGTTGTCCTTTTGGTTTCCCCGCCCCACCCCACCCCACCCCACCCCACCCCACCGGGTTTTGATTGTGGCTCTTTACATACATACATATATATATATATATATTTAATTTACATATATATATATATATAATTTATATATATATATATATAATTTATATATATATATATATATAAAAGACGCCACAAGAAACCCACAGCTGCCACAGCTCCTTCCTCGCCTCGTCGCCCAGGCGCTTCCAAGGCACCAGCCGCGCTTCCGCCGCGCTCTGAGAGGCGCTCTGAGCCGCGCTCTCGGCCGCTTTGGGCGCCGGGGACGCGGCCAAAGCGCGGCACAAAATGCCCCGGGAGGCCTCGGAACGGGATCTTCCGAGAGGCGATGGATAGGACGAACTGATTGATTGGTTGACCTAGTTGAGTGTTTTCTCTTGTTTTTTGGGTCGACTGATTGATTGAATTGAGTGATTGGTTGACTTAGTTGAGTATTTTCTGTTTTTTTGGTTGACTGATTGATTGAATTGATTGATTGGTTGAATTGATCGGATTGATAGAGTTGATTGCTTGATGGGTTGATTGAATTGAGTGGTTGAATTGGTTGAATTGATTGAACTGATTGAATTGATTGAATTGATTGAATTGATTGACTGATTGTTTCATTTAGTTGGTTGACTGATTGATGGGTTGATTTGATTGATTGATTGAGTTGATTGAATTGATTGGTTGATTGATTGATTGACTTACTTGATTGGTTGAATTGATTGAAATTGGCTGATTGGATGGATGGATTCATTGAAAGTTTGACTAATTGATTGTTCAGCCATTGAAGGTTTGACTGCCAACAAAAATGGACTGATTGATTGACTGAACCAAGTAGATGGCTGGGTGATTGACTGATTGCTTCGTCATAGTTTGTCATGTTTCTTCAATTGTGTACCCTCCATGTTGTTTTTCTCCCCTACCAGAGGGCCCTTTCCGTGTTACCCTTCATGTCCATCCTAGGGATCCGAATCTTCCTAGACACCTCCAGAACGCAAAAAGAAAACTGCGCTCGGTTTTTCGATTGGAACCCCACCAGAGGAGTCCCCCTCCGGTTCCGAAACCTCCAGATCGCGGGGGAGAACTGCGATCGTTTCTTTTTTTTTGAAAAGAACGAGGGCTGAAAAGAATGGACAAGGAAGCAAACCCCGGAGCTCCCGAAGTCTGGCAAAGCTCAACGAGTTTGAACAAGGCTGGAATTGGGACCCCAGCAAAAAAAAAGGATCTTTTTTTGTATGTGGAAAACAAAGGAGATCCAAAAAAAGGAACTAGTTCTGGGGAAGATAATGGGTTTTCTACGGAATCCACTGGGCAGGGTAAATCCGTGACAATGATTTGGCTTGGTTTCCAAGTAACACTTACGGTGTTCGTTCATTGAAAATTATCTGCGATAATTCCAAAACCTGAAACAAGAGTTGAAGAACCTATACGTATATCATGGCGAGCGACTGTGAGCGTTTGTTTACCCCCGTCCGGTGAGCTCGTCACAGAATCAGACTAATCCAACAAAAGGAGTAAGATACTCCCAAGAGAACTGAGGCCCATCTTTCAAATAACAACTGCAGGCCACAGGAAAATGGCCAAAATATGAACAAAATCATCGGTGTCCATACTCCCTGCCGACCCCCACCCCACCCAGCCCACCCACCCCTGCCACCCCCCGAACCCCCCCCCCCACCCCCCAAACCCCACCGGAGCCGTCGCCTTGAACATGTGGAAGGCTGTGAGTTGGAGCAGTGGCACCAGGCTCTCCTCACGCGAGCGGAGAGGCTCGCGTCAACTGCGCCAAGCCGAGTGAGACCGAGTTCCCAGACGCCATGTTGAGTGTAGGGGCATGCTTCTGAAACCAAGTCTTGGGAAACAAACTTTGCTGGTTCTTTGGCATGAAACCAGATCACCAATCTGTTGAGCAATGGCCCCTGTTCAGCTTGGGGTTCAACCAAGGCGGTATGGCTCGTCAAGATAGGGCCCCCCCAAAAAAACACGACTGTGGCGAGTCGTGTTTTTATCCTGCGGCTCACATCTTAACAACCTCCTTTGGCCGCCAAAGAAGCCGAAGCCCGAAGGCCCGAAGCCCTAGGGCTCTTTTGATCAAGAGCTCTGGAACTCAGACTCATCCAATGATCTATCCCCGCGATGCATTTTAAAAAGATTAAGACTACCCAGCCATTTCAGGCAAGATCAAAAACTCGCTGAGCGCAGTGTAGCGCGCGTGCAGCCCAGGACATCTAAGGGCATCACAGACCTGTTATTGCCTCAAACTTCCTTGCGTTAGACACACAAAGTCCATCTAAGAAGTTGCCAATATAACCGAGGTTACATGTAACTATTTAGCAGGTTAAGGTCTCGTTCGTTGACGGAATTAACCAGACAAATCACTCCACCAACTGTGGTTTTTGGTTCTGGGTTTAGGGAGGACCAAGGTTTTCCCCATGTTGGGAGGCATGACCGTCAGACTAAATGTTTTCTCCAGCCCAGATGGCGACCATCCAAAACTCCCCCAAAACGTGGACCATGGGCGCGGTTTCTAGGCCCCAAGCGTTCCGGCGGACCATGGCATGAGACTGGGTAGTCCCCAAGTCGTCAGACATTAGCCCAGTTGCCTAAATGACCCAGAAATACAAGGCTAACCTTTTGCGGCAATGACTAAAAAATGGACCAAACAGGGGAATCCAAAAGGTCAATAGTTGCGTCAAAAGGTCAATTCGATTTAAACAACTGAGTTGGAGAATGACAAAACACTTGAGACACTTCCATACCCTCAGAGTGGCAACGGTCCAACATGTCTGGCTCCAAGCTTAGTCCCAGAATGGATGTTGAAGGGGCCAGGTCCCTTCAGCTGCCAGCTGGATACACCCCCTGCAAACAAAACACTAACAGAAGCAACCCAGGTCCTCAAAAAACAAATCAGCGGTTTTGGGGGTCAGCAACCCAACAAAGAGGTCAAACAAAAATCGGAGGATTTCGGGGAAAGAAGGGCTTGCCCCACGTTTTTGAGTCTTTCAGTGTGCCTTGCAAGGAAGGCCCCTCCTCAGGTCTACAGTTCAGTTAGAGAGCCTGGGCTTTTGACCGAGTGAGAAAATCCAAGCAGCCGCTCAAGGGAGGCGAACTCACTTGCCTTTCCGACCCCACTTTCTCAATGGCACAGGGCGCCCTTCATTCGAAAAATAGATGGCCCTGGCAGATGAGTGAAGCACCAGGTAGACCAGGAATCGCCCTCAACTTGTTGAACCAAACCAACCAGAAAGGACACACCCATAGAGGCGCGCGCCTTCAAACCCCGCCACTCCGCCGCAGCCTTCTTCTTCGCGCCTTGCGAAAATTGGGAGCAACTGCTCAAGGCTTGGAGTCGAAAAATCCGAAGCCAGACGAATAGCGGGAAGCTGAAAGAAACCACCCGGAAATATGTTGGGGACATGCCACATGTAACTCAGGAACTGTTTGGTGCCCAGATTCCTAGCGTGACTTTTTGGGGGAGATGTCCTAAAATCCATCTAAACCTAAAGTTGCGCATGGCCGAGAACCGCCAGGTGATGCGAGCATGATCTTGGATTGGGGACTCCTTGGTCTCTGGCCCCATGTCATATATAAGGGCCGAATCGGGCTGCGGGGCACCTCGGAACCATATTATGTAGGCATGATCATACTGGGCTGCCCTCAGATCCCCCGCTAAAAGTTTAACTCTTAGTGGGGTAAATGGCTAAAAGCCAAGGGGATGGCTGGGAGCCACCAAGCATTAGACAAGGCGTGTCATCCTTTGGCCCCTTAAGTGATGTCCCCAACACGTCCCCATGGAAAATCAAACACAAAGCGAGGCAGGTTTTGCTAGGCAGCCACCAAACGCACTTGGTGTGCCAACCGCATGTGTTTTCATGTGGGTGCGTCAAAATCGGTGCCAAAAATGGATCGGATTTGTTTGGGTTCCCTTTAAACCCCAACAAAGGGCTCGCAGCCATCCATTTCTACTTTGAGCATGGAGCATAATCCGGTACCGACGGATCCATCTGAGGCAGTGGCCTGCCGAACAGTCTTCCACCAGGTGTCCCTTCCCCCTGCAAAACATTCCCAACGAAGCTACCCCCAAAACACCGCCAACTTGGACATGGACTTTCGCGCGAATGTAAGTTTACCCCCTCCAGGTCCTCCAG
>CAUJNA010003749.1:319896-387396 GCA_963377175.1 Effrenium voratum | reverse complement strand
TAAGAACCGCAGAGAGACATCCCTTGGAACGGAAGAACGGCCGATCAATACTCCATTTAGGCCCCCCCAAAATGATAACCATGGCCTACTTTTGTTGTGGGATCTTGTTTTTTCTGGTTGTTCCCCGGGTAGGGGTGCCTTCCCTTCTTTGTAGACAACCTCCGGAAACCCAGAAAGAACGGCCGGCTTTGGGAAAGAACAACCTGTGGTTAACATTTTTATCTGTCTAGTGGGTATCCGCAACCCCCCCCACCCAAACCCCCCCGGCCCAACCCAGCCCAAACCCCCAGCCCAACCCAAGCCCAAGCACCCCCCCAAACCCCAAACCTCCCAGCCCCCCCCAGCCCAACCCCCCACCACCCCCAAAAACCACCAGCCCAACCCCCCCAAACCCAAACAGCCACCGATCTTGTCAGAGTCATCCAATTCACTCTCCCATGTCGAAAACCCTACTCGCCCTGGCAGACCGAAGCCCGACTGAGGCCTGCTTTCCCGAAAGCATGGCGAAGGGTTCTTCCGCTGGGTTCACTTGAGTTGTTCTCATGAGAGTCATTGCAAGGAGTCATTGCAAGGAATCATCATCATGAAAGTCATTGCAAGGTGTCATTGCAAGGAATCATCATCATGAAAGTCATTGCAAGGAGTTATTGCAAAAAGTCATCATGATGAAACTCATTGGGAGGAGTCATTGCAAGGAGTCATTGCAAGGAGTCATTGCAAGGAGTCATTGCAAGGAGTCATTGCAAGGAGTCATTGCAAGGAGCCATTGTAAGGAGTCATGAGTGTCACTGCAAGTTGCAAGGAGCCAAGTGGATGGAGCCAAGTGCAAGTTGCAAGCGCACGGAGTCAAGCACAAGTTGCAAGTGCAAGGAGTCAAGCGCAAGTTGCAAGTGCAAGGAGTCAAGTGCAACTGACTTGCGGGGTAGCGCCGACAAGAACGAAGTTTTTTGCGATTTTGTTTTGGCTCGCGCGACCCTCTGCGGGGATCGGCGGTCGAGGTGCAAAAACTCGAGGTTTTTTGCGATTTTGTTTTTGCTCGCGCGACCCTCTGCAGGGATCGGCATGGTCGAGGTGCAAAAGCTCGAGGTTTTTTGCGATTTTGTTTTGGCCCGCGCGACCCTCTGCGGGGATCAGCGTGGTCGAGGTGCAAAAACTCGCGGTGTTTTACGATTTCTGCGGCGCTAGGTGCAAAAACTCGAGGTTTTTTGCGACTTTTGTTGTTCGAACTGGTCCTCGGGAGTTGTCTCGTGGTTCGCGCGCCTGCTCCCCGGACCGGCGGGTCGCGGGTTCGATTCCTCCCTGGTCCGCGGGCGCGCTTCGCAAGCTGCACGGAGCAACTTGCATAGAGCAACTTGCGCAGAGCAACTTGCACAGACCAGTTTGCGCAGAGCACCTTGCCCAGAGCAACTTGCGCAGAGCAACTTACGCAGAGCAACTTGCACAGATCAACTTGCACAGAGCAGCGTGCACAGAGCAACTTGCGCAGAGAAACTTGCACAGAACAACTTGCACAGAGCAACTTGCACAGAGACATTTGCACAGAGTCAGTTGCACAGAGCTTCTTGCACAGAGCAACTTGCGCAGAGCAACTTGCACAGAACAACTTGCACAGAGCAACGTGTACAGAGACATTTGCACAGAGTCAGTTGCACAGAGCTTCTTGCAGAGAGCAGCTTGCACCAAGCAACTTGCGCAGAGCAACTTGCGCAGAGCAACTTGCACAGAGCAACTTGCACAGAGCAGCGTGCACAGAGCAACTTGCAGGGAGCAACTTGCACGGAGCAACTTGCACGGAGCAACTTGCACAGAGCAACTTGCACAAACCAGTTTGCGCAAAGCACCTTGCCCAGAGCAACTTGCGCAGAATGGTCACGGGGCTGTGATGCTTTCGGGCCAACCGTGGTCTAGTTTTTTGCGAGCAGAAGAAGGTTTCATAACTGTCAATTTGCCCTTCCAAACCAGGGTTTTGGCCCCCCAAAAATGAGCTTGAGGGAGCGAGCCAGCTTACGCTTCAAGACTGACCCCCAATCATAAGCCAGCCAGCTTTCGCTTTGGGCACTTAATGCTTTGAGACCGACCCAGCCAATCACAAGCCAGCCAGCTTACGCTTCAGACGCTTAATGCTTCTAGCTTCTCCTTCCGCAAATTGAGCGCAAGCCGGCAAAAAAAAGGGGCGCCAGCTCCTCCTTTGCCAGGCTCGCAGGGCCCGTTCTGCGCGGGCCATCAG
Organism: Effrenium voratum; assembly: GCA_963377175.1. Classification (NCBI taxonomy): domain Eukaryota; class Dinophyceae; order Suessiales; family Symbiodiniaceae; genus Effrenium; species Effrenium voratum. The sequence continues at coordinate 385,169 of CAUJNA010003749.1, read as the reverse complement.
GCTCCGTCGCCTCCGGCGAGCTCCGCTTCACAACAGCGCTCGCTCTTCTCTGCGCCAGGCTGGTTCAAAGCACGGATCGCGCAACTGTCAGACACAAGCTAGCCTTGGAGGCCTGTGTCACGGCGGGCCGCTCCTGTCCAAATCCAGGTGTCCGCGCCTCTGCGCAAGAAAGCCTCACTTGCCTCCTGCGCGGACGGCAGCTTCTCCTCCGCGCGCTGCCCCTCCGGCCTCGCTGGCTCTGTCGCCTTGAGCGAGCTCCGTTTCAGGCAGCCTGCATGGCTGCGAGCAGGCCGGCGTCGCGTCGACGGGCCACTCCTGCTAAGACCAATCACTTATGGACTGGCTACTACTTGTCCTCAAGGACATCGCTTCTGTAGGCATCGCAGCCAACATTGATTTTCAAGGTTCATTGTCAATGCAGGCAGGTGGGTCACCAGCTTCGTTGGGCCTTTGCTGCCTGGGAATGGCAAACCCGCGGGCCAACAAAGTTGCCCCATGAAATGGCTTGGCAAATGTTGGTGGAAGATTTGCAGGAGCTTTCCATCTTTCAAGTTGTTGACCATCTCTGTCATTGGTCAGGGGCTGACAGAAGCATGGGCAACAACCATGTTTAATGGTCCTAATTAGATGTGGCCCATGTGCAGCCTGAAGCAGCGATTGATCCAATCTTTGTTTGTCAGTTTTTTGGCTTGCCAGGTCTCAGGGCTCCATCCATGCATGTACCCCACCAACCCTGCAGGCCACAGTTCAACCCCTACCAGAACCAAGGACATAGAACTTGCACATGAACAGAAACAGGTCAGTATTGAACTGGGCGGTATCAAACTGGACCATGACGGAGTGGATGCCTTGTCCGGCCTGGCATTTGGCACAGCGCAGCAGGGCAAACACAAAATGCACTGGCAACTGCTGGCTATCAGAAGTCAAAAGCTTCCTGCTACTTGGTCACCCCTTGCTGTCAGCCGTTCATTTTTTCACTGGGCGTAGCGCGGTCGTTGCGTGACTGACTGGAATTCGAAAGGAAGAACTCTCACTGCTGCATGCTGTACTCATTTGGAATTCACCTGCCGTGCTCCACCAGCCCTGGCCATTCATGAACAGCTCGTTCAACCTTAAAGAACATCACCACACAAGATACCAACGACCAAGGACCAAAGACTGATGGAGCAAAAAACCAGGCCAGCTGCTTCAATGAAAAACAGCTTTTGTCCCCCTGGCACGGACCCAGATGCGCTCAGTACGGGCTTGAGCGCTGGTAGGTGTCATAGGCTGAGCTCCACTGCGAGTGCTGCCCGGACGGGTGAGAGGAGAACTCATGCGTGGGCCTGCTCAGCATTGTTGTCTGGATCCCTCGGGGACATCGCAACTAATTCTTTTGAACCTCCGCATGCCAAAAGTACACCATAAAACGACCCACTCAACTGCTCAACTTGTGTCCTGCTGGCGGCGACCCTGAACTGAAGGGCTCTTCTGGAACCAGATGCTGGTGGGTGATCGGCAGCGTGCGGCCACCTGGGTGAAGCTCAACGTCAATGGGTTGCAAAATTAGCCATCAATGAAAAACTCTGAATCAACCAGGTTAAAGATTGCCTTGACCAAACATGTGAATGGCGTGGATTTGTACCGGGGCGCCCTCATCCGGGAATGCCGCATTGAGGTCGTGCGGCGTCGCCTGGTCCGGGATGAGGCCGCACTTGAACCACTTCACGTTTTCCTGGATGACCGCGGACACGTTGTTTGTGTAACAACTGTCATGTCCAAGTTTCGGGAGCGCCTGGCAGTTCACGACGCCGCTGAAAAAAGGCTCCAAGGCAGCGTAGCCACGGGGAGGCTCACTGCCAACCCACAGCCCAGGCATCTCCCTCAGCTCCCAGAAGCCAGCTGCGCCACCCCAACCCCGCATCAGGGCCATGCCACACACGTGAAGTCCACCCCAAAAACTGCGTGAAAGGAATTGTGGGCATCCATTCCAGCTCAATTCCCTTTGTGGTTTCAGGGCCTCCGTGGCATCTGGCAGCTCGGCAGTGGCAGCATCTCGGTGTTTCTGTAGGCCTGTAGGCACTTTCGAGTTGTTGACCATCTTGGTCAGGGACTCACGGAAGCATGCATGGGCAACAACCAACTAAATGTTTGATGCTGAATTGCTGTTGTCCTTGTGCTTTTTCATTTTTATGTGCCCAATCAACACTCAAGTGCCAGGCAGATTTACCACAACCAAGGTCATATATGACTTTTGGGTGGTCAGATTGGTCATGTATGGGCCCCCCTTGTTTTTGAATGTTGCTTGCTCAGCTGTCATGCGTTGGCAATTTCCTGGTGGTTGGGGGGGGGGGGGGTTGGGCTTGGGGGGGTTGGGCTGGGGGGTTTGGGTCTGGCAGGGTTTGGGCTGGGGGGTTTGGGGGGGTTTCGGCTTGGCGGGGTTGGGCTTGGGGGGTTTGGGGGGGTTTGGGGCTGGGGGTTTGGGGTTGGGGGTGGTTGCGCTGGGGTTGAGGGGCTTGGGGTTGGGGGCCGCGCTTGTAGGGCCCCCCAAACCCCCCCAGCCCAACAGACCAAACCCCCCCAGTGCAAGGCCAACCCCCCCGCCCCCACCCAAACCCCCCCCCCCCCAAACTTTCCTCGGCCCAACCCCCCAGCCCAACCCCCCCACAGTCCGGGGCAAACTGGGGCTCACACGCAGCATGGCCGGCGCGGAGCAGAGCCCGCCCTGCCCGTGCCTGGACGCGGCTGGACGTGACCTCTGGACTGATCCGCGTCTTGCGGGGGGGGATGGGGGGGCCAAAGGTCTTTGGTGGGAAAACGGTTCCACCAAAACCCAAGGGCGTCCATTTGGTGAAATGAATGTTGTTTTATGTTCCCCTGTGGGTTTCAAAAGGAATCGATTTCACGACTGGAATTAGTGTTATTATCATTTTTCCAGGGGACTTAAGCAAATGGAGCAGGGCAAAAGGTCAAAACACTCATTTGGGTCTGTGTTAGCCCAAGACAAACTTGCTGCTTCAGCAGATGTCTAGACCCTAAGACTGAGAAGCAAAGAGAAACCCGAACAAACAGATCGCGAAAAATTCTCCCTGTATTCAAAACTCCAAAATCAAGCATGCAAAGGTGTAACGTGGTCGGGGTTGGGGACAATACTCGAAAATTGTGAGGTTAATCCAACGACAAACAGCAAAACATATGAGTTGTGATGTTGAAAGTGACAACAGTTAGAGGGAGAATCCAGTGTCTGGACCATTCGGAAACTACCGAAAGTCGCGCGTGCGAAAACCTAAAACTCAAGTTAGACAGGAACCTTAAAAAATGAAATTATTATATATATATATATAAAGAAGAAGAAAAAAAAACGAGTCGAGCAAACATGTTGACAGAGAATATGACAGCTACAAATGGACCTTCAGCACATACATGCGGGAAATTCCAGCGGCTTAGAGGCCAATGGCTCGAGTTTGACAAAAACCAGACCGTGACCTGACTGGAACAGCCTTTAAAGAGCGAGTCCCGTTTTCTGATCCCCTGCTAAAAGTGACTAACTTTGAGTGGGTGAAATGGACACCCACTAAACCCTAAAAAGCTGAAAAGCTAAGGAACCGGATGGCTGGGAGCCACCAAGAAACCCTTTCTTGGGGGCACTGGGCAAAAAGATTGGGGGAGAAGGAGAAGAGCAGACTCAGAGAGAAGAGCGGAGGGATGTTTCGGAGCGCGGGTTCCGCAAACGTTGGCGCGCAAAAACTGCTTGCGCTGAACGTTGCAAACTGCGCCGCAGCAGAACGAAGTGTTCAAGGCGGAGAGAGAACAAATAGTAATTTTGCATGAAGGCTTATAGGTCAACACCCTCCAGCTGGATATGGATTCTGGAATTTGTTCAAGGAGAAACCTCTTGTTGCCACTCCCACTCTAAACCCAACAGCTGCCTTGCAAAAGGTCACCAAAAGGTTGGTCATAAACCTAGTCCCCTGGAAAAAATGAGAAAATAATTCCAGTAGTGAAATCGATTCCCTTCAAAACCAACAGGGGAAAATTAAGACGTACTCTTAACCAAATTGACCAAAACCGGGCTGCCCTCACATCCCCCGCTCAAAGTGACTAACTCTTAGTGGGTTCAATTCGGAAACTAAAAGACGAAAAACCCTCAACAGATCTCAACGGCTAAACGGCACCGGATGGCCTTCATAAGCCCAAAGTTGGGCTCCAAGAACCGCCCGCGCGCCGCCAAGCGCGGCGCGCTCTGGCGGCCTCTCGTTTGGCCGAGCGGCTGGCCGGGGGGGTCTTGGAAGCCGCCCGGGGGCCTCGGGCGCGCGAGCCGAAACCGGCGAACTTGGGTTGGGGTGGGGTGGGGGGTTTTGGGGGGGGTGGGGGGGGTGGGGGGTGGGGGTGGTGGTGGGTGGGGTGGGTGGGGTGGGTGGGGTGGGTGGGGTGAGTGGGGTGGGGGTGTCTGGTTTTGACGGGGGGAGGGAAGGTTTCTTGATTCAGTCCAAGAAACCAACTCTACAAGGCCAACCAAGGCGCATGAATATGCAACGTGCGTCGCTTATGCGAACGAATAGTTGAGGTCAGTCGATGCTCTGGCATGGGTATCAAAATAGCGGAACACCCAAAAATGGTGTATTTCCAGTCGGTGTTAAAGTAAAACTCTGGTCGACGAGCTCCACACCAAGTTCTTGAAGAACTGATCCACCCTCCAGCTCGGTCACTGGATTCCTTGAAGGGCACACGCCAAAACCACTTGCCTTACAAGGAGTTCGGTCCTCTATACCAAATGCTAATTTGGGTGTGTTTTGTCCAGCCCCAGCTGGTATTGGTCCTCTACATCAGCTGGTATTGATCCTCTACATCAGCTGGTGGTCCTTTTCGGTGACCGTCGGATTTTGCGCCACTGTCCATTGATCCACCGCCCCGCTGGAGCTTTGTCCAGAGATCCGCTTTGGCTCGCGGCTACGCACGCGCCCGAACCCGCCGTGTGAGTTGCTTGGGTCCAACCTGTCGCAGTTGGAAGTAGTCCCTTGGGTAGCGGGGTGCTTCCACTGACTTTAATTAAACCAGTTGAGGTCGTCTCAAATGGTGTGTTTTGACACCCACATTGGAAGTCTGGGCTTGTCGACTTGCATTTGCTCACCTGTAGTTCAGGTTAGTCAGCAAGTTGACCAGCCATCGCTTGGTCGTCTGATCCTGGCTTCTGTCAAACTAGACCAACTCTTCGGACGTCAGTGAAATGAGGGGAGCCCAAAAAGGTTCGCTTTCGGACGCAAAAAGGAGGGGCAAAAAGAAGATAAACTTGGATTCCCCAAACAACAAACGACGAGGGCCCCACCCAATTTCCCACGTTCTTGTGGGGAAACAAGTCACATGTTGCATTGTGCACTTTACTCACTCCATTTCAATCAACATCTGTGCTTGTCAGAATCACTTCTTTTTTTAAAGAGAGGGGCTCCTGCAAAAAACTGGTTTCATGCGTGGGCGGGGTATGTTTGGGAAAAAACGCGAAGAGAACTTCATGGGGGAGGGCTTTCGCTTTCCCCCTCCCCCGCTCCCCCGAGGCGCGGAGTGTTCCTTTGGTTCCCTTTCAAAAAAAAAGGTACCCACTGGGGCCTTATTGCCAGACAAAGTTCGCTCACCTCCAGATTGAGAAGGCCGAACCCTTCAACCCAAAACCCAGGATCGGAAAAAAAAAGGACCGCCCAAAGCGATTCATATCGAGGAAAACCACCCCTCCTAGCGATGAAGCCCGACTTACACCATGGGCATATGTGGATAAACTATAGGGGTATATGAATCCTGAATTCAGATTATCTTCTTCATTCATCATGTGGGTGGACCCCCGAAATATGGTCGCCTTTTGGTTTGACTTTAAAACCCTCACAAGGGACAGATCCTCATTTGAGTCAGCAAAAATGTAGGATCCCAACGTTGACCCAGTTTCGGTTCCCCTTCCGTAGTTCTTCCGTTGGGCTGATTTCGTTTTTTTCGGCCTGATTTGTGCAGATTTACCGGGCGTTGGTGAGTAACCCCTATTTCTATGGTGAGGGTGCCCCCATCCCCTTTACTACCGCAAACGGCAAATATTGCTCACATCACTTGCTCAATAGGGGCTCTAAAAATATCAAGACATCCCCTGTTGGCATTTGTTGTGGATAATAGGACTACAAAAAACATGGGCATTCTGTGGGCGTGTGTGTGTGCGTCAAAATAGGACCCCCCTAATCAAGGGAGGCCAAAACTACCGGTTTGGCAGGGGGTCCCCTTAAAGACAAACCCTCACTTACTGAGTAGACCGGCCAAAACATGTCCAAGCTTTGCATTTACGAAGTCTCAATGTCCATTCATTGTTGCTTCGACTCCTGTGGTCGAGCCACTAAAATGGTCCAAACCGAAAAAACCACAGTCCACGAGCTCGAGCGAGGGATTCGCATGGTTTCATGTCGTGCCCATTTCTCGAGTGAGAACCAACTCGAGTGCAGCCCATCAACTGCCAACTCGCCGTGTCCGTCGACTGCCCGCGATTCTCGATGCGCGATGCGCGAGCTCGCGAGGCGCGGGGCGCGATGCGCTGACGGCTCCTCCTCCAGGCAGCTCTGGATGGGTTCAGGGAGCCGCTTCAGTGTGGGGTCGCTCTGGAGACCCTCGGGCAGGCACTGCTTCAGCACCTCACCCGGCGGAGAGGCAGAGGCTTGTGCGCGCAAGGGCGCGCGTCTACGGGGGGGTGAGGGGGACGGAAAAATGCCGGTGGCAAAGAGTAAGGGGCTTAAAATTGGTGGCAGCAACTAAGAAGCAACTTTGTTATGCCCAATAGTAATACAAACTTGATTTAAACAAACCACAAAATAGACCCTTCCAGCAAGCAAAACCAGGCTGAAACCATTCGGCGACCTGACAAAAAGGGATCCGCAAAGAAGGTGCCAAAGGAACGTGTTTGGGTTTAAGCACGTCGCAAGTAGAAAAAACCAAGGGGCCGAAAAGGAGGAACATCTAAACCAAAATGGCTCCTCCGCGGAGCCCCGAGTATGTAAAGGGGCAGCCAAAAGCAAGTTTATTGAAACGCCCACCTGAAGATATAGCCAAGAAAACGCAGGTTTATATACTTACCCCTTAAAACTCCAAGGATTGGGGAAGTTAATCTTTTATAGACCTTTCAGCCCATGTTAACCAAAAAGTTGAGGAAAGTTGTGCTTTTAAGAGGTAAGTATCACAAAAGCGGTAAACATGAATATGTCGGATAGCGCAGAATCAAAGGGGAGGCAATTCAACAGTTGTCCCAAACTATGGCTGCCTGTCCGGGGGGGAGAAAACAACATGATCCCAAGCCCTGACAATACTAAATGACTGCTAAACGAATACTAGTCAATACTAAACCAATACTGACTAATACAAATCCAATGCTAAGTCGATCCAGAGCCAACAAAACCAACTGAGGCCCCAAAAATGGTAAAAGCAATAAATGTTTGAGGGGAGGAAAGGAGGAAAGAGGGAAACAAACACAAAAAATAGGCCGAGGAATACAACACAAATTCTAAACCAATTCTACTCACTTGCCCAAAAGACCCATCAAGAAAAGGTTAACCTTTTGGGACCCCTACTAAAAATAGACAAAACAGGGAAAACCAAAAGGTCAAAAGGTCGGCTTTGACCAACTGAGTCTAAAGACGACCGGAGCAAAAGAATCCTAAACCAATTCTAAGCAGTACTGGGCCAGCTCCAAGGAATACTCAAACAATTCTAAAGTGCTAAGCAGTACTTCCCGAGAGACTACTTGAAAAGGTCCAACTCTGACCCCCAATTTGTTGTTCGGTGTTCCCTATCCACCCGCCAATTTGTTTGAGGGGCCCTTTACTATTCACTCCTCAACAGAACCATAAACCCAAAACCTGACATAAGAATTGGATCCCCAAGTAATTCACCCACATCATGGGTGCCGTCGCTTCTGCCTGCGGATCGCTGGAACCACTCGAAACCCACAACTGGGCTGCCCGTTTTCAGATCCCCCGCTAAAAGTTTGACTAACTTTTAGTGGGTTAAATTAAATGGAAAACCACCACTAAACACTAAAAAGCTAAAAGGCCAAGGGCCTGGCTGGGAGCCACCAACTTACCCCTTAAAACTCCAAGCCCTGGGAAGTTAATCTTTTACAGACCTTTCAGCCCATGTTACCCCCAAAAAGTTGAGAAAAGTGGTGTTTTTAAGAGGTAAGCCGAGCAACCGCTGACGTCCGGCTTGACACAAGTCCCAAAATCCCCGTGGGTTCAGCTCCGGGCTTCGGCCTCCCGCGCGCGCGGAGAGTCGATGAGCCGCAGGTAGCACCGCACCACGTGCTTCAGCAAACGGATGCACGGGGCCTCGACGTGAGCACCGGGTTGCGCACGGCGCCAAAAGGCAACCCGCTTTCTTGGGGCGCTTGTTTTTCTTTTCCTTTTTCGGGGGGGGGGGGGGGGGGGGGTACCCTTTTTGGCTTTGTTTGTTTGAGGCCACCCTTTTAAGTTGTTGTTTAAGAAGAAAAACACGTGCAAAACACACATGCTCGAGGTTGGCCTATGTTCGCCTTCAAAGCAACTCCCAGTTTCAACAACAACCCCTTGTTGCTTTCGACCAACGCACGGAACCCAACAAACTATCCGTAGCCTTTTGGGGAAAGCAGCCCTCGTTTTTGGTTCTATGCTGGTACGAACTTCAAAATCACACCCCCCCCCCCCGTTTCTTGAAGGCTGCCGGTGGACATAAATTCCCATGACGAAACTGCACATGGGCCGATCAAAGGGCACCAGGGGCCCACGTTCCAGCCGATCTGTTGAGAAGTTCCCAAAGCTCCATACCGCGGTCTGCAACCCCTGACTTCCCGCCAATCGGGACATATCAGCTTTGACCTTTGGAGCCCCTTCAAAGAAGTCTTCCCGGCGATGCCAAGCTTTAATGCTTGGAGTTGGAGTGAGCCTGAGCAGTTGACCATCCCTACCCCAAGGAACATGTCAAAGGTGACCATGGCACATCCTGGAGATCTGGCAACTTGCGCGTCTTGTCGTGTTCGCGGACGAGTTGCCGAGTCGCCTTGCGGTTCTTATCCAATGTTTCGAAGATATCCTCGTTTCATGGGTTGCCTTGCGGCGCTTAGCCGCCGAGCTGGCTCTACAAAAGCCCTGAAATCCAACCTTGGAGATCTGTGAAGTCGAGGGGAGAAATTCCCGTTGTGATTACTTTCATAGGTGTCCTGTTGGTTGCCGTTTTTCTGGCACTGGTAGATGAACATCGAATCAATCTGAAACCCGTTTGGATCTGTCAACCAAACCAACCTAGAAACGACACCAAACCGGCCCATGGCATCCGCCCGGCACAACCACCCCTCCCCCCCCCCGGCCCCTTGTATATCACGAAAATCTCCAGTTGGAAGGAACCGCCGCCAGGAAAAGGTCACTTGACACTCCTATGGCGCATAACACCTGTTTGGTGCATTTCCCTCTGCCAACACTCAGAATGGGCCAAGACGAAGGTACCCTCTCCAAATTTTTGAGTGAACCAGACTGAAACTAGTGGAATTCATCGATGGTCGGTCCAAACGCTACCTGAACAAATTGGAAGCCAGGTTCTCGGGCGTATTTAATTCAAGGGGCAAGATATCTACGAATGGCGACCCCTACAATCACAACTGAACCAGGTTTTAAGTACTCTAAAACCACATTCTAGCTCTTGAACGGCCCATTTCAACGACTATTCTGGGCTGCCCTCGCGAAAAAGTTTGAATGGAAACTACCACTAAAACACTAGAAAGATCTAAAAGGCTAAGGAACCGGATGTCTAGGAGCCACCAAGTATTTCCGGTCCAGGGACCGGCGCGGATTGTTGGCCGACCCGCCTTCACCAGGCCATCCACCATCTTGGACAGCACGCTGGTCACGGCGTAGAACCTCTCCGCGGTGGAGCACACGTAGCTCAGGCCCTGCTCGTCCAGGAGCAGCTTCCTCAGCAGTCAACCACCTAAGATGGCTTTGGGTGGGGGGAATTGCTATGGTTGTAACCCAACTAATCAAAACCGATCGGCACTAAAACAAAAATCCGGATGCATTATACACCTGAATTGCAACTTGTAAATGGTGGTTTCAACCTTATTTTGGTGGAAAAGCCATGTTTCAAATGGGCAAAATGTATCTTTTAAGGAGCCCTGTAAAATGGTCTACCCAGAACCATGTACAGGATGAAAAAGGCGGCCGCTGCTATTTATGGTTGGGATCGTCCCTTACTAACCTTCATCTACCCGGGCTTTGATTGTCGCTCAACTCCACGGTCAGAAAGCTGACCACAGCCCCGGTTTGTTCTAAGGTCACACAAACAAACACCCGCAAACACACACCTATTTGGGAAAGACTTCCAGAGATAATTCTCGGAGGTGTCGTTGGTGGTTTCTAGAAAAACGATAAGACATTGGCCCTCTGATGCCAAAGCTTCCAACAAAAACACACACACACACAAAACAAAACAAAAAAAAACGGAGAAAAAAAGCATGGCACACCAGGCGCCTGGAAGCTTTATATATCTATAAATATAAAAAGGCATCACATCGGCAAAAAATAATAATTAAAAAAAAAAAAACAAAAAAAAAACGCGGCATCACATCGGGGGGCATCGAACGGCCGGGCGTCTGCACGATGAAGGTGGCCACTGTCTTTGAGAGCTCCGAGCCCTGCTCCATGATCCGCAGACACAGAGGGATGATCTCCGTGTGGAGGAGGAAGCTGATCACCTGGAGGAAAAAAAGAGAAAGACGACTTTTTCGGTGGGGCGAAGGATGCCGATCGCTGGAAAAATGCGCTGGACAAAAAGAGAAAGACGACTTTTCGGCGGGGTGAAGGAAGCGGATTGCTTGAAATGGGCTCCAAAGAAGGCCATATGTGTGTGGGGTGAAGGAAGCGGATTGCTGAGGAAACTCCGTTTTTTCTGATCCCCTGCGAAAAGTGACTCACTTTTAGTGGGTTAAATTCGGAAACTAAACCCTAAACCCTAAAAGTCTAAAAGGCTAAGGGGATGGCTGAGAGCCACCAAGGAAAAGAGAAAGACGATTTCGGTTGGGTGAAGGAAGCTGATCGCTGGAAAAATGTGCTCCAAATAAGGCCTTATGTGTGTATAGATGTATTATTTATTGATTTACTTGTTTATATTTATGTATCTATGTATTTAATTTATCTATTGACTTATTTCTCTATTTGCCAATATGCAGCCAACCTGATTTTTACTTGTTTACACCAGGTCACGCAAAAGGCCTGGGTGTGGTTCAAGGTGTTTCCGTTGCCAAGCTCGAAGGGAAAGCAAGGGAAAAGCCATCAGAGTCACAAGCCGCACCTAGCTGGCCAGAAAAGATTCAAGATTCCCAGGCTCAAGATTCACAGGACTCTAGGGTCTACCCAAAACCGAGGAACGAAATAAAGGATTTCTTGCCGATTATGGCTGGGAGCGCCCAGCCACGAAAACCGGAAAATCAAGGGGCGCGCAGAGAATGCGATGTTCAGATTCTGCTTCATGTCTAGTCTCGAAACGGAACGGCTAGCTGCGGACCACAATCATAGAAGCAAGCAGTCCTCTGGGTGGTTTGTCCTGTTTTCGAGGGTAACTACGCCGTTTGGAGGGTTTTTGCTTTAAGGGAACCCAACAGGGCGCTCAGCAAATATTCGGGTCGAGGGGGTCCTCACAAACAAAACCTCAGCTAGACCCCACTGCATCTATGGCTCACTTCGACCCAAGGAGAGGGAACCCAAACGAGAACTCACCAAATTTTCGGAGACGGTTACAGCTCACTTCGACCCAAGAGAAAGATATGGACTACCCGTAGTCTAAATGGTTGGCCACAAGGCCTCGAGGATTACCCCCTGGAGTTTGCTCTGCAGGGATCCTTGCATTATACACCTGAACATTGCAACTTGTAAATGGTTTCAACCCTGATTTTGGTGTTGAGAAAGCCACATGTTTTTCAAGTGGCGGCAAAATGGGGGAACAAATCTTCTAAGGAGCCCTGCCCAACAGCCAAAAATGAACAGTCGAAATGGCCGGTCGCAAGCAAATTGGAGGCTTAACTACCTCCGAGTGGAGATTTTTGCAACGCCAAAAACGCCAAAGACCTGAACTCCGTCGCCTCGGGGTCGTCCACCTTCACCAGCGCGCCGATGACCCCGAGGGACGTGAGCCTCAGGAACTCGATCGGCCTGGCGAGTGCGAGTGCCGGCGGGGAAGGGGGGGGACGGGACGGCGGGGGACGGTACGCCTTTTTCTTGGCGGGGGATTCAAAGGAAAACAACCAAAAGGACAGCCGCTCTGCTGCTTTCTGCTTTTTTGTGGTGCTTTTGTTGGTGAAGGGGGGGCCTGGCGGAGAATGTTCTGCAAAAAGGACACGCACATACGGATTCCGTTCTCTTTGACTCTGTTATCGCGGCTCCGTGGCCTCAAACCATTGCCACATGGCTGCTTTTCCTTTGAGAGACCAGCTATGTGGAGGGGCTGCGGCTCCACCTCTTCCTTTCTCCGGAATCACGAGCTCCGCTGCTCCGGTTTCGGAGGCGGCTTTTTGCAAGTGACTTTCCTTTCGGAAAAAGGACGCCCCTTGGCAAATGTTCGATGCTTGGGGGTTGATCAGATCTTTTCATGAGGCAGGAAAACGAGACTAAACTGAATCCAGCTTCCAAAACAACCAATAGATTCTCCCCTTCCATCCCTTCCCTCGTCCAAAAGAGGAAGCCAAACCCATGTTCTACCCCTCCCTCCCCTTCCATCCCCTTCCCTCCATCGCGGCCGCAAGCGATTCCATCCATCCCCAAAGAAACCAAACCAACCCCACTCGCGACGCGCGACCGCGAGACCCCGCGGGACCGGCGATGCGCCTGTCGTCGGACGAAGCGTTGAGAAAGGGATACAGCAGCAGCGGCAGCTGGGCCTTCAGGAACAGCGGCCGCGTCTCCGCATGGCTCGCCACGCACTGCAGCAGAGCCAAGGAGTTGCCTCGGAAAACTCGAGTCAGTCGCTTGGTGTCCCCCACCCAAGAAGGCCTTTTTTCTATGACTCGCGTTCTCTTTGAACTTGATTATGTCATTGTTTTCTATCTGTTTGCAGAGTTTTCGTATTCAAACCCCTTTGAACTGGAATGCGCAAGTGCCTGTTTGCTTGCATGTCCCTCGTTTCGCGACTCAACTCCTGTGGGTCAATGTTCCTGGCTCCCTTCATAGGAATGCTGCTCTCATGGCTGTCTAAACCCCTAAGAGTTGATGGGTTGATCCTTGCCAAGCTCCAGAAACAGTTTGTGTGCGTCTGTGTTTGGCATGTGTGTTTGGCGTGTGTGTTGACCGTGGCACAAAATATGTGCCTTTTACATATATATATATATATATACATATATATATATATATACATATATATATATACATGTATGGTAGAGGTCTGGCACCCCCCCCCCCCACCCCCCCTTCACCCCCCCCCCCCCGCCATGGTCATGGTCATGGTGGCCTTAAAATAATTTTGAGTCGTTTTTGCATGATGTTCGATGAGCAGAACCAAGGAGCTTTCACGTTTCCTTGTTTCGCCTGATGTGTCTGGGGCCAACAGACAAAGGCGGGCTTATTGTTTGTCTCCCCCGAACCAGGGGACTACAGTAAAATAGCACACTGTGCTTTCCCAGAATTGCAGTGCCTTCTTAACTTGTTCTGTTGTTTTCTATTTGCTTTTCCTTGCTGGTTTTCTCCTTGGGAACTGAACCAAAAGGGTTGCATATTCCGCGCATGGGCCAAAACTGCCAGCAGGCCTAGACCTGAACACTTTGGCAAAGCCTTGGTCACGGTGAAACGGCTCCTCCCGCGGCTTGAGGCATTTGGGACTGCTGCACTGCTCTTAGGTCAGCGTTCAAGTAGCCAAGAGCAACCGAAAGCTTGTGAACTTAGCGCGGCTGGGCCATGGGTTGGGGGTACAAAACCCATCGTGCAAACTCCATGCGGATGGCACAGCTAGCTTGTTTTGCGATCGCAAGCCATTCAACTCGTGCTTGCCACTTGGGGTTCACAGCCTCAACAAAAACCCCCGGGGTTCATCGACAAAGCGGGTGTCCCTTTTCGAGGGACTTCCAAGTTGGGGCACCACACCCGGGGAGAGGGTCAGGTTCTGTGGCCAAGTTGAACTAACACCACGAAACAGTGAGAGGTTTGCTCGTAGCACCGTAAATGAGCGAGCACAAACAAAAAGCAAAGGCCGCGAAGCATGAATGTATAAGACGACGGTGTTTTGCAGAAAGGGGTCATGGTAATTCCCTCCCCAACATGCAGCATTCAAGGAAAAACCATTCAAATGGCCATGAAGACAGAAAGGGGTATATGAAGAGGAATATGTCGGGAAATAGAAAGAGAACATGCGGGCCGGGACATAGAAAGGGACATATGTCAGGAAATACAACGGGGATTTTGAGGAAAGCATGAAGGGACATACAAAGCGGAACATGAAGGGAATAAAAGGGAAATACAAAGCGGGGGCATGTACAGCAACACATGGGCAGCAAAGGGAAATCTCATGGGATCTAGTGAGTCACCGAAGGAAAGGTATCTATAAAAGTTGCTTTGGTACCCAATACTCGATAGGTGGTCTTAAAGGAACAATGGTGATGGTTCCCTTTATAGGAAACATTGTAATGCGTATTCTGGAGTACTGCCAGGTGGATGACCATCCCTGTTGATTCATCCCGAGTACAGGAACCGGTCTTTTCACCACGCCACATATGGTCACAGCTTAGAAAATATGTTTCTTTCCGAGCCAAGGCGTTTTCCAAGCCCCTATTTTTGAGTTGTTTTTTGGGGTGGGGGAGGTGTTTTTTTGTTTAGTCCTTTTTTTTGGGGGGGGGGGGGGGTTGGAGGGGGACGGGTCCAAGCCGCATTTTTTTATTGGGGGAGGGGTCCAAGCCCCGGGTTTTTTGGAGGGGAATCCGTTGTTTTTGTTGGGGAGGGGTCCACCCGGCCGAGTTTGTTGTGAGGGCATCCTGGTTGTATGACGGCACCCATTTTTTCCAAGTGGTTTACAGGTTGTTGAGAGCGTTGATGAATATGTTGAAAGCCAACCGTCGTGTCTGACTCAGGGAAATGGAAAGAGTAAATTCTGAGGGGACATTCTGGAACGCATTCAGCACCATTTCAATAGCCAACCCATGCACTCACCAGACACATAGAAACCAGCGACCTGAATTTTCGAGCTGGAATTGTGACAAAATACCCAAAAGCAAGGATGCCCGGTAGAATTAGCTTCCTGGTTCGCTGGGGTGATAGTCTGGCAAGCGGAATATTGGAAGCTCTAAGAATGGTGCTTGAAAGGAAACCAAGACTCAAGTCAAAGGACCTTTTGGGGCCATCACAAAAACATGGAGCCGCACTTTTCGGCCTCCCTCTACTTGGTGGCTTGGTTTGGTGGTTTGGACATCAAGAGGTACCTTGCCTATTGTGAAAAGATGCTCTGAACTTTTGGATGGGCACCGCTGAACCCTAACACTATTTTTTGTTAACCCTTTTTCCCCTAAACCCCTAAACCCCTAAACCCCTAAACCCCTAACCCGAAACCAAGAACAAGCACAGCCTCCGAAACCCCGGCCCGGCCGGCCCTTTCCGAGTGACAGGCCCGGTTGGAGGCGTTCGCCGCCAGAGTCGGGGGCTGGGCCATCTGGGCGACGCTTTGATTTCATCCCCTCCTTTGGTGGCCTTTGAAAGCAAACCCAAAAGGTCTCACACGCGCGAAACCCCGGCGCCAGAGGGATTGATTTCTCTCTCCCAAATGAAACGCCCGCTGTTCGGTATAGTCTGAAACACAAACTGGTTTCGTTTGGCTTTGTTTTGCCTCCTTTTTGAGTCACAGAAAAAAGAAAAAGAAAAAAGAAGAAAAACAAACAAAAAACGGAACGCGCCATACCCAGAAAACGAGCGGGTAACGGCTCCTGAGCGAACCGTTTTCTTCGCTCCCTGGCCATGGAGCCAAGGGGCGATAAAGACATCATGAGGCCATGGGGGCCGCCATTCAAACCATGGGGGTTCATACTGTGGATGGTTGCGAAATCCATTTCGCACCATCGTTCAGAAACTCTGGTTTCTGCTGATTCAACTGCAAATACCAACCAACAATGGCTTCAACCATGCTTTCAAAGTGGTGCAGGATTTTGTCCACCCACAGTAGAACCACCACCATTGTTGTCCTAACAATTGTCATCCATTTTTTGTCCTTGCCTTCTTCTTTTATTTGAAGTTTAGGGTGACGTCATGCAGGCGGCATTGATTATACTAGCACATTTGAGAAAGACCGATATGATTGCAGAGAGAGAGAGAGAGAGAGAGAGAGCGATAAGCATGAGATCAAGAATGGAAAGGCAAAGGAAGCGAAAGGAGCCCCGGTCGGAAAGGTGATGCGACGTCTCTCCAAGAGTCGGCCTGCGGGTAGATCTGGACGATCTCCTGATTGTGTTGATTTTCATTTCCTCCATGATGGCTATGGTCCTTTTTGGAGAAATAGATGGCCCTGGTAGATGAGGGGGAACCACCAGGTAAACCAGGAATCGCCCTCAATTGTTTCACCAAACCAACCAGAAAGGACACCTTTTTCCATGGGTATTACCCTCTGCCCAAAAAGCGGTGTTTCGTCTGCATGGGAAAATCAAGAGTGTCCGAGCAAGTTAGAGGTTGAAGATCCATTTCAATAGCATCCGTGCACGAGCTATCGAATTGGTTGTCCCTTTAGATCGACTCAAAGAAGGAGACGGGTTGTTTTTTTCAGGATATATAACCCTGCCACCACATGAGTGGTAGGGGCGCTAACACCCGTTGTTCGTCACAAGGGGTTGTTTCGAGAGAAAACAAAAGGACCCAATACCAAATGTCCGCTGTTGTGGCTCAATGGGTTTCAGAGTGCCCTCTGATAAATTGATATTTAAATCCATAGCCCTTGGGTTACGTTCAACCCCTGCGTTTCAAAAAGAACATATATTTGATCCGCCGTCGTGTAAGCCCAATCCATGGAGAGCATATTTGTGTATATATATGTGTACATATATGTATATGTGTCACAATTTGACCCAGTAGGGTGAAGGCGGGTAAAATCGGCTAAATATTCACACCACATCCGCGGCAAGGAATCAAACCCCCACCCCCGACCCTGTTGTTTTTGCTCAAACACCGAGCTCAGTTCTTCAATGGGGGGCGTTCCCATTTGCCAGCACTTGCGCTGACATCCACGGGCTTGCCCAAAGAAACGGAGATATGGTTGTGGGTCAATGGGTAACCCCAAAATGGTAGCCCCCTGGCAAATGGAAGACTAACACCTGCGTTATCCTGGCTCTTTACTTTTGAGCCACACCCATGTTCTCAGCCGTAGGTACCACTTTTTGAGCCACAACCATATGGCTGTGGCTCAAAAAACCGGTACCCCTGCGGTTTGCCCCCCCCTGTCTAATTTTGAGCCACAGCCATATGTCAAGAGAACGGATTTCCATTTTCAGCTCCTGTGAGTCGCAATCAAAACCTGGCACGAAAATGGTCTACCCAGAACCATGTACAGGATTCTGTGAAGGCGGATATCCGCAGCTATTTCTGGTTGGGATCGTCCCTTGCTCACCTTCATCTACCCGAATCGGTTTTGCTTGTGGCTCAGGTGACCTGTGCCCCGAAGGCAAGGAGCCAACTTTTGGAGAAAGGCAACCCAAAACCCATTGGTGGTTGGTAAATACTATGGTAACACTCAACCACCTAAGATGGCCCCCCAAGAAGGGGGGGGGGAATTACTATGGTACCCCAACGATATTTTCCTTCATCCACTCCCTGGCTCCCTGGACGAGCAACACTCAACCCTACCCGAATCGGTTTTGATTGTGGCTCTCCTGGATCAAGGCCACAATGGACCCAAAGGAGTGCCAGAGCACCGGCGCCAGGTCCTGCGCGCGAGCGCTCCCTGCCCGTTGTCTGATCCCCGGCTAAACGTTGGACGAACTTTTGGTGGGTGAAATTCGGAAAAACTGCCACGGAAAACGCTAAAAAGATCTAAAAGGTTAAGGAACCGGATGGCTGGGAGCCACCAAGACATTCAGATCTTGGTGGGAGAACTGGTAGGAGAAAAGTGGGGGGTTGCCAGGGGTGGCCAGTGGCCAGAAATGATTGCCATTGAGAAAGGATGGGTGCCAACTTGATTCAAAAGCTAGGGGAAAGTCGAAACTGAGGTACCAAGGCCCAAGCCCATGGGCAAAATCCAAGCCGCTAAGGGTCCGGGACACGCGTATCTCCAAATGGGTAACTACATTCCCTGCTGTGTTTCCCTTTTCAGATACTCCACCGGGAAAGGACTTGATAAGACAGAATGTAGGGTCTTCGGGGAAAACCGAAAACATCTCTAAGGGGATTGCCGTCAAAGGCCTCCGCCCTCCAAAAAAACAGAAAAACTGCGAAACTGTCCGGCATTTGTTTTCTCCCCGACCCTTTGGCACACACATTTTCCCCTCCCGACAAACTTCCCCCGAAAAGCTCCAGCTCCCCCTTCCCCCAATCCATCCCGCCTGCAACTTCTCCCGCTGTTTGGAGAGCTCCAGCAGCGCGGTCTCCCGCTGGTCGCCCTTCTGGAGATCCTGCACCAAGCCTGCGCATCCATCGATCGATCCGCAGATCGAACCGCGAAAAAAGTCGCTTCGGAGCCGTGGGCACGGCGCCGAACAAGCGAGAAGCCGCGGAAGTCTTCGTCTTTCTTCGATTTTGGGCCGCGCGAGAAAGACGTTCTTCGTGATCTGTGGTTTTTTGCTGGAATCGGGTGCGCCTTGTTCGGAACTCTGTCGAAGATCCCAGATCGAATCAGGAGCGCTTTGGAAAAAGAACGTAAAAAGAGGACCCTAGTGCGCTTGGACTTGGGTTAGACGAACATGGCTTGGAACGGGCGAAGCTTTGCCTGCGACCACCTCTGTCTGTGATTGGGAACATCGATCGCATTTGATTCGATGGAAAATCAAACTCTACAGATCTTTGGCCCCAAAGCATCCATCAAAGGACAGTCATGGGCTCGACTCCCCAAGCAAACGAAACAAACACCGCAAGTCTAACTTTGGTTTCAGGGGCTCGCAAATCATTGTGCCAGATTCAGCCCATGCCGCAGTCTAATGTTGACCCCATATTGAGCAACCCCAGCTTATAAATAAGAGGGTGGGGGCCACTCCAAAAGTGATTCCCAATCAGGGACATCCCCCTACTAATAAACAGGGGTTGATGAATATGGGCCAATGTTACCAACAAGAGAGCTACTTAGATATCATACACATTCAGAGAAGCATCTCCGTTGGCCATGGGCCGCAATTGGAATGCTTCCAAGAAGTCTTACAGTTGGCAACGAACAGTGCTTGACGGGCTTCGGTTTCGAAGGAGGGGTGCCAAGCCTCGGAAGAAAAACAGAAAGGACATTGGGTAGATCGTAGACACGCTCATAGAAAGGAGGCACAAGCACACCTAGGTCCTCCAGTAGAGAGGTTAGAATAAGGGTGCCCTTTTTTCTGTAGTCTATTTTAGTAGGGGAACCCTCCCCCCCAAAAAAAGGTAAAAGGACACTATTGGGGGGACCTAGACACACTCAAATGCATACCAAAAGACTAAGACGCAAAGATGTCAAGCATTCGCGGCTGAGGATCCGCTGTCTGAGATCTCAGTTTAGATGCGCAGCGCTCATATCTAATCCCCGAACTTGGAGACGGATGGTCTTTCGGAAGCGCCTCACAAGGCTTGCGACCATTCAACTTCATTCCTCCCCAAATTTGGGGACGTGATACTTTCAAATCCGGCTCAAAAGAAACACTTCCAAACACTTTAGAATGGTTCTTCTTGTATTTCAAGACTTCTTGTGTGTTCTCCAGGGAGGGGGGGGGAATGTCTGTCTTCTACCCAACAGTGACCCCCCGACTTTCAACCCCTGCTGCCCAAGGGGCTATAGAGATGCTCTGCGGGTTGCCCAATCGTCGCCGCTTGCGCCGCGGCCGCGTGGGCGTTTTGGGCCCCCGGGGCCCCCTGGGCCGGATGGGCGGCGAGGCCCGAGTAGCCCGGGTAGTACTCCATGCCGGCGGTCCAACCGGACCTGGACATCGCCTTGAGCCGCGAACGGCCTGCAGGTTGGCACCGCAGAGTGGGCCCATGTTCGCGCCAATTTTTGGGGGCCGGACCCCAAAAAATACGCGCTGGCAGATGATCGTCACGGGCTCCTTTCAATCGAGAGGTGAGAGGCGCGGAATTTCCCTGAGGAGGAGGGTGCCCAACGCTGATTGGCCAACTTGAATTTTCTTTTGAAAGGAAAGGCGCAGGCACCGGAAGAAAGAGAGGCTGCCAATGTTCAATTACCACGAGGAAGACAAATCACACCGCCCCCAGCCCAGCTCAAAAATCAGTGTCGCGATGCTCCCCTGTTGAAAGCATGGATGAACTTAAGATTTCCCCGCCCCGTAGGTTGACAATGTCACCTAAGAAACTGCATCTTTAGCTTGCAGGGGAAACTTTTTCTTTTTCTGAGGATGCCACCTTCAAACTATGCGGGTGTCGTGGACACCCCGGAACTTTGTCTGAACAACATTCGTCACTGCCCCATCCAAATCAAACGTCACCTCCGGATCAAAACTCGTACGAGATGGCAGCCAGCAACCAAGAAGACCCTCCAAATTAGGGGTCCCACTTCCATGAAAAGGATTCCTCTCAAAAAAAAGATTAAAAAAACAAAACTCGAGAAAACAACAAAAACATGATCACAGAACTCCTCTGAAAACAAAAAACAAAAAAACTCGAGAAAACAACAAAAACATGACCACAGAACTCTTGCAAGCGCTGCCTCACTGCGAACGCACAACGTTTGGCGCAGCAAGTGCTCCCAAACGATACGCGCAAGTGCAGGCAGTCCGCCTACCAGCCTGGTAGTGGGGCAATGGATGGCGAACCGGGGTGAGACGGCGCCCTCCCAGCCAGGAAAATTGGACTCTCAAGAAGCTAAGGAGCACTCCCATCGAACCACCCTTTGGTTCGAGGGACATGTGGCGCCGAAAGGCGCCCATCGAATCGATCACATCATGTCTGACAGCACTGGGCAGAAGCAACATGTCGTGACATGGGTTGGCCGGCGGTCTTCCTGAACGGCTCAGTTGGCTGGGTTTTGCGAAAAAGTTTGGTTCGGTCGGCCGGGGTTCCAGAAAGATACGCGTGGATGGGTGTCCATTTTTTGCACGTTGGGCAGTGGGGCTGGCACTGGCGACGCGTGTGGCGCCGGTGAGTCATGCCACTGCCCATCACATCGCGTTTCAACAGAACGCACACGCAACAAGATTGTGATAGAGGCAGGCATGTGTCACGCAACAGGTATAGCGTACCACGCGCAGAACCAAAACCTCACGCCGACACACACACACACAAGATATAACGACATAACACGTCATTGCGAAATTACTACCTCATTCCATGACATGCCATCCAGTTGTATACATGAGCTCCCCCATGACCTATCTTTGACTTTTTGAAGTGCTTGCCAAAGTGCTTGTTCGTTCACAGTGCACACATGTTCAAAGCCAAACTGCCTGGTGTGTCGCGTTCTGTCAATGAGTTGTTCTGCTCTTGCAAAGTACACTGCTGTTTGTGCTCGTGTCTTGACAAGCGCGGAAATTAAACCAAAGCTAGATTTATGTTGGAGTATGTCAGTTACAATGAGCGTGTACAAATTAAACCAGCCAGAAAAAAACAATTCTTGCCTCTTCCCAGCGCATTTCTGGGGTTAAAACAAAAAAAAGGTCGCAGGGTTGAGGGGGAAAAAAAAACGAGAAAAAAAACACGGGGGCCCATTTCTTCCTCCGCGGTGCCCAAAAGTCTCGGCGGCCCTCGGTGCGGCTCTCGGACCTGGGCCCCGCGGCCCCAAGTTGTGCATCTGCAGGAAGTCCCGAAGTCCCCTCGCGAGGCGTGGCGACCCCGGCGAAGTGCTTGAATGGGCCTTCCACAGTGCGTGCAAATGTGTGTGTGTGTGTAATATATGTATATATGTACCTATATGTACATATATATATATATATGTACATATATATGTATACATATGTGTATACATATGCACATACTGTGTTCATAAATGTGACACACATGTACATGTGTATATCTATGTGTATGTAGACAGATAGCGAGGTAGACCAGAAATCGCACTGAAAGAATTTGTAAATCCCACTCCCCTGGAACGGACGAATTATCCTTGGTCGAGTGATAGGGGATCAGACGCCTATTAACTGGCGCAGGATGTGTCGGTTCCCTTTAAACATCAACCTGACAGGAGATGCCAATGGCAGGGCATGCGATGCGCGTGCCAAATGGCCGCACCCGCCCCAAACAGAAACATGGGACCCGCCTTACACGTGGATTTCCCAAAGAGGGCAACCTCGCAAGACAAACGCATGTGTAAGTCACTTGCCCAAACGAACTGAACCTAAGACGCTCACCTTTGGGCACCCCAACAAAAACTGAACCAACACAGGAAATCCGCTTCAGGTGCGCTAGAAGCTAAGCTGGCAAATCAAAATGGTACAGGGTGATTGAGTAGATGGTACAGTTCCCCTGATACATGGGCCATCTTCACCCAACAAACTGCTCACCAGACCGACCCCGCAAGCGAACTGCCCGTAGTCGTGCCTATCAGACTTCTGGGCTCCTGAGCGAATTTCAGACCTCACAACCCAAGGCGATGAAGAGAAATTTGTGCGTCATGGGTTTGACCTAATTGCATGTTGGGACGTGGGACTTGGGACTTTTGGAGATGCAAAGGATTCATAGAAAACCATGCTACTGGCAACCACAGAAGACATAAAACAAACACACACACACACACAAAAAAAAAACAACACTGACTGAGGTTCTCTTTGTTCACAGACTGCCAGAGGTACGAGTTACGTCGCTGCACGGGAGGCCGATGAGGGCATGAAAGGTCTGCCGGTGAATTGGGGCAAGATGACTCAGTTGCCCGAAGGACCCAATAATCTGGGTGAATCATAATATTTCACCAGCCTGAAACTTGCGGTGGTTGGGGGGGGGGCCATTCCAACCACATAAACCACCATTTGGGGTGAATTCGCTCGTGTGAGGTCGCTATAATTCACCCTAAAATATCTCTCTTTTTGCCTTGCATTCTGGAAAACAAAGGGACCCCCAAAAAGAAAAAACATACAAAAAAGGGGTTCTCCTCCTCCTCCGGCCGCATGGCCGTTCGGCTGCTTGCCCGCCTAGCTCACTGGCTCAAAGCCATGAGTCCGGTCCCCATCTTTGCTGCAAGGACTCCCCGGCAAAAATGAATCACTTTTTGGGGGGTTAGTGGAAAACCCAACTTGATTTAAACCAAAAAGTTGCTGACCCCTCTGCAAAACTGTTTGTAACTGGTTGTGGGTTTAGGGGGAAGACCCAACTTGATGTCAACCAAAAAGTTAATAACGTCTCAAGATCCAACCCAATAGCAGTCAAGCCATGCGAGGTTCTGGTGGAAATTACTTGGTTCCGGAAGAGCACCACGAGTGAAGCTCTTTTTGAGGGCACTTTTATGGGTGGTGTTCAAGGGGAACTGCAACCAAAAAAAAGAGCACCCTTTGGGGGGGTCCACTAAAACAAGACACGCCCACATGGAACACTTGGTGCCCCTGGTTTTTGTGGGAAACAGTTAGGGCTCGTCCCCACGCCCGCGCAACTGGACCATCGACCGCTGCCTCTGATTTCCTCCCAATCAACTTGTGATGTCGGTGGCTCGTGTGGGTGTCAGTGGTCTGGGGGGTGGCTGGTGCTTAGTTGTGCAAATGTTCAAGCAAGCAAGCAAGCAAGCAAGCAAGCAAGCAAGCAAGCAAGCAAGCAAGCAAGCAAGCAAGCAAGCAAGCAAGCAAGCAAGCAAGCAAGCAAGACAAACAAACAAACAAACAAACAAACAAACAAACAAACAAGCACAGAAGCAAATTGAAACACACAATCACACAATCACAAAAACATAGAGCACGGGAAAGGGGGCACGCGCAAACACGCAGAAACACAGAAACACACATACACAGAAACGCACATACACACACAAATACACACAAATACACACACACACACACACACACACACACACACACACACACACACACACACACACTCCTTCTGTGTCCTTTCTGGGGTGATTTAATAATCTCCATTGGCAGCCATTTTGAGATCATGTTCCTCTTTGTGTCTTTTGTTGAGACAAAAGAAAAAATGCCATTCTAGGGGTCCGAATCCTATTCAAAGAAGGGAGCCTCATGGGTGAAATCGCTTGCAAACCAACTCCCTCGGTGAGGTCGGCGTTTTGTCCAAAACTTGATCTCAGAAGAGTGGGTCTTGTTGAGTGCAACTGGCTGGAAGAGAGAGAAGATTGGGTGGAAGGCCGGAAAACCAGAAGTGTTCCTGACAGGGTTTTGATCCTTTCGGCGTCGGTGCTTCTTTTCGTCCTTTGTCAGGGATGTGGGTCTGCTTGGTCCGCTACGTAAGGGCACAGAGTAATCTGAGCGAAGCACCACGATACCACTCACCAGCGAATCAAGCTTGACTCGCAACAGGGCAACCGCCAAGAACGGGTGAAGCAAACCACCGCCCGCATACACAGCCAATTCAGAAAAACCCCAATTGAGGGGCCCTTCATCACGGATCGCTCGTTTTAATCGCTGGCTGGATAAAGTAATGTGAATCAATGTAAAAACCTGCTAGCAAAATAGTCTACCCAAAACCAACTAATGAGTTGAAACAGGCCGTATTCATGTTGGCTTGGGACTGGGCCTAACCTTCATCCCGGCTTTCATCCAGGCTCACTGGGTGGCGTAAACATGAGGCCTGTCAAACCGCAGGTCCCTTCAAGGATACCAGCCAGGTGGAAAGTCACAATAGATCTCGAGGATCCGGATCTGTGTACAGGTCCTTTCGATGCATCTTTCAAGGAATTTTGGTCTGGGTGGTCCCTACGGGGGCATGGTCCATGGGTTCCAAGAAGGGCACCTTGGCTGATTTGTAGCGGTGTACGGATTGCAGACTAGGAGCTTGGGATCCCAACAAAAATCTGACCAGCCTACAGATCGTCAATATGAATTCAGCCACCCCCGCTCCGCACGAGTCGCGTCAATCTACGCCAATCCACACCAAGTCGCATCGGACCGGACGAATATACGTTATGCCGCACCGATCCACACCAATCCAGGGATCCCCCGCTGGCGCTGGCCGGCTTCGAAGAGTCTTTTTCCCGCTTGCGGCTCCGTGCAGAGTTCTTTCAACGGTCGCCCTGGGTCCGAAAAATGTGGCATCCCCGTGTCATTCAGGGACACCAAAAGGCTTTGGGACACCAAAAGGTGCGACGAGCCTGACCGCTCCACCTCGGCGAAGCTTCGACGCGAGCGGTAACCAAACCTCAATCTGAGAGGGCCACGGCCTGGGGATCCCCCGCTGAAAGCTGGACGAACTTTGAGTGGGTGAAAGACGGAAACTCCCACGAAAAACACTAAAAAGCGAAAAGGCTGAAAGGCTAAGGAACCGGATGGCTGGGAGTCCCACCAAGTCTTCAGAGGATCCTTCTCCCCTCGAAACACCGGGGGGGGGGGGGGACGTCAGAGTCCGAAGCTCTGCAAGCTGCAGGCTGAATCTAAACAGACTGACAAACCATCAGCCTCAGATGCTTGGGTCACCTGTACACGTTGGCAATTCCTGGCCACGCCGAGCCCAAAGCAAAATTATGTGCGTGCCAGCCTGTGCTGGCGGGAATGTATTTCACTCCTGGTTTGTCCGTGCGGAGTGCGAACGAGAAAAACAGTGTAGGAAAGGACGGGAAAGATGGCGGAGGCCCAAAAAATGCCAAGGTCAGCTTCAAGTTGATGAGTTCGATTTGTTCGTGACCAAGAAACACGTTTTATTTGCTGACTCTCGGCAGAAGCAGGAGCCCATGCTCGCGGCGCCTCATTTCATGAGGCCCTCCTCTTGCTGGAAGGTCCCTCAATGGCGAGCACGTCCCATGGCGACGAGCACGGCATAGCAAGGGAAGCTGGTTGAAATGGATCCGTTCCCCTTGCCATGCCCTTCACCCCCAAAAATGGAGGATTGGACATTTGGCTGTGGTCAAAACCGTACGGGATCCCATGGTTGGTAGGTGCATTCACCACCGAAATTTTAGGTTACCTAGTTTAGCGGGGATTGGTTGATGTTCACTGGGGGTACGATTTGACCCATGGCCATTTCCGTCCGGACAGCCACTCCCAAACAGATGGTGGAGTCTGCAACCCTCCTAGGCCAGTTGGCCAGTTGGCTCGGTCGGCTCAGTCGGCTCAGTCGGCCACACCGCGCTCTCATAGGTGGCCTTTTGGAAAAATAGATGGCCCTGGTAGCTGGAATTACTTATAATACACTCATCTAAACCAGTGGAACCCCTCAATTCTTTTTCAGCCAACCAACCAAGAAGATCAATGGAATAAACCCCTCTATTTTAAACAAACCTATTTGAACCCCTCTATTTTTCAGCAAACCAGCCAAAAAGAACACCTAATTTTGCGCGCCTCTCTTTCCCTCACGCGTAGAAGACCTCGACTTCCTTCGAGAATGCCACCTTCCGAGTTCGCCGGGTCTCGAGCTCTTGCCTCGGATCGAGTCGCAAGAGACGGGACGGATGGACGGGATCCGAGGGGATCCACGCACCAACTTGGGACGCCTGGCTGTTAGGGATGTTGTAGTGTTTTTGTGTGTTGTTGTTGTGTTGTTCTTTTAATATATCCATAGTTATTATTAGTATTATTATTATTACTATTATTATTATGATCATTATTAGTATTATTGATATTATTACTAGTATTACTAGTGTTGTTATTATTATGTTTATGATTAATTATTTGTTTTTTTATTATTATTATGGGTATTATTTCTTTTATTAGTATTATTATTATGGATATTATTGCTTTTATTATTATTATTATCATTATTATTATTACTATTATTAATATTATTATGTTATTATCATTATTATTAATTATTATATTCAATTATTATTAGTATTATTATTATTATTATTATTATTATTATTATTATTAATATTATTATTATTATTACTATTATTATTATTATTATTATTATTCGTATTACTAGTATTATTATTATTATTAGTATTATTAGTATTCTTATTATTATTATTATTATTATTATTATTATTATTATTATTATTATTATTATTATGATGATTATGATTATGATTATGATTATTATTATTATTATTATTATTATTATTATTTTTATTATTATTATTATTATTATTATTATTATTATTATTATTATTATTATTATTATTATTATTATTACTATTACTATTATTATTATTATTGTTATTATTATTATTATTATGATTATTATTATTATTATTATTATTATTATTATTATTATTATTATTATTATTATTATTATTATTATTATTATTATTATTAATATTATTATTATTATTAGAATTACTATTATTATTATTATTATTATTATTATTATTATTATTATCATTATCATTATTATTATTATTATTCTGGCGGCCTTGATGCATCAAAAAGGGAGCCACAACTTTTGGGAACCCCGAAAGGGCACATACCCGTCTTCATACTAGGGTGAACCTCACCAATTCCAACTCTCAGAGGCTTGGGGCAATTTGTTTTGTGCCGGTCCGGGGACAATCCCATCCAACCGGAACCAAACCAGCAAGAGACCCAGAATCTGAAAGGAAGCACTAGGGTTCAAATACGAGGGTCCTTCAACCATTCTTAGTTGCGGGGTCCTACTTTGGCCTTATCCTTCAATGGGCCTCTTGAAAGACTTATCTGTCCGGAAGACCTTTCTAAACAAACCCCCCCGATTTCTGGGGAGGCCGTACCAAAACCACCAACTTGAAAGGAGTTCAGTACCCCTGCGTCCTTTTGGAATTCCATATGATTGGAACCTAGCGGAAACCCAATGTTTCAACCAGACCCAAACCGACACTCTGGGTTTTCTCAAAGGTTATCCCACCAGCCTGTAAAAGAACTCCTTGGGCCGAGCTTTCCGCAATCAAAGCCAGATCCCCTTAGTGAGAAAAACACCCAGATGTGAGGCAAAAAAAGACCTGGGACTGCGGCGAATCCTGGGCTTGCCTGATCATCTACTACCGGGAGGTTGGAAAACACACACCATGCGTTCATTGGTTTGCTCATCCTAGCCTACCGTGACTGGGCCGACTCCTATTTTTGGTCTTTGGGGGCCCTGGGGATCTGGGGATAAGACTTTTTGCAGAAGGACGGGATGATCCTGAAATGGAGCCCAGAAAACCCGAAAAATTGGACATCATGAGATGTGTCGGTGGGAATTTCCCTCAAACAAGGGGGACATGTGACGTGTCCCGCCAATCTTTGACAACTACTCGCTGGGTAACTTTCCTCAAACAAGCCTCACCTGTTGATACTGATCATTGGAGCTTTCTCTCAGATGGTGACCCTCTGTTGGTTGGTGTAGCGGAACCAAGAGGAAATCAGGTCCACTTTTTTCAGAAACACCTCCTACTGTGCATGGTTGCAAAATCCGCGCCCGTCATCGACTGGGATGGATGAAACCCCACGTTCAACTGCTGCTAATGGGACTTTGTCCATCCGCAGTTCGTAGGGAAACGGACCCGGGTGACGAAACAACGACCTCACTTCCAAGGTTCTTTGCTCGAACCTTGCCCCCCACCCCCACCCCACCCCCACCCCACCCCCACCCCACCCCCACCCCACCCCCACCCCACCCCCACCCCACCCCCACCCCACCCCCACCCCACCCCCCAGCATTTTAACCCCAACCTCTATCGACCCAAAGGTCGCTTTCCATTTACTGGCTCCAAAACCTGAAATAAGAAGTTTCTTGGTCAAGCAATGGACCTACATGGCCATGGGCCAAAAGCCAAATCGTACCCCCAGTGAACATCAACCAATCCAACCACTAAAATAGGCTAACTAAAATTTGGGTGGTGAATTCACCTACCAACCAAAATGGGATACCGTTTAACGGCTTTGACAACCACAGCCACATCATGGTCGCTCAACCTGTACACGTCCAGGGCTCGGCTCCATGTCGTCCGGCACATCCGTCGAGCAATTGGAACCTCAAGTGGCTCATCCGGCGCCCAGCAGAAATTGAGCACATCCAAGCCACAACCCCTGGGTGGATTGAGCTATATTCCCATGATATATATATATATATATATATGTATGTACATATATGTACATATTCATATTTACATATACATACATTTATTAGTCCTACGAAAAACAGAAAGAAAAGAGATTACCTTTTGCGCAAGCACGGGGCATGCTTGCCTCCGCCCAAAATCCGTTGGAGACCCTGGTCTGCGGTTGCTTTCATGGGCCTCCCCTTTATCTCAACCCCCCGCTTCGCGTCCATTCGATCCGCTCTGACATGGGACGGCGGACGGGGTGTCTTTTCTCAAACGTCCCGTCCTTCTGTGTGGTTTGTTTTGCGTCGCTGCCTGGACCCTCAACAACTCGTCCCGTGCTCTTGTGTGTGTTTTTTTCTTCTTCTCTTTTTTTGCGGGGCTGCCAAAGACCCTCAAAGCCTGGCCTCCCACAAATCCCATCGTAACGAGAGGTCCTTTGAGTCGCGCCATGAGGTTTTGGTGAAGATCATTCACCAAGCCCCAGGTGTTTTCTGGGCTTCCGAGCCTAGGAATCTCTCCTTTCGAACAGAGCAATGTGGGGGCCTTTGTTGAAAAGCATTATTTCTTGGAACGACTGGAAAAGGAATTCACCGGTAATCGCGTCAAGGCAAGGGTCTGCAAGTCTGGATTGGGCCCCCCGGAAAATGAGGTAGGTTGTTTTGAGAGTTTGGGGTGGCAAGCACCATGTTTCCAAAAAGTTCAAGGGTTCTTTCGGTCAAACCAAAGAAAAACCAAGGTTTTTAGGAATCAACCACTAAACCCGTACAAAACTCATCATTCACAGAAGGGGTTCGCCTGGTTTTAGGCAGACAGGGGTTTACAGGTAGGTGGTTAGGTGGTTGTGGCCCTGATTCATGATTTGAGGGAGTTGGTCAACATTGTATGGCTTGATTGTGGCAAGCCTGAAACACGATCAACATGTGCGACTCCCGCAACGGACATGGGGCAATTCGTTTTGTCTTTTCTCGGAAAGTGTTGCGAGTCCTCCAATGCCCCATAGTCCAAAACCTGACTAAGAATCGAATCCCCCCACATGGTGCCCTCATCGGTGCGTGTACTTTAATCGCAGACTTCTTCCACCAGGTGTCCCTAGCGAAGCTCGAAAGTCACAACTCCAAAAAATTGCCCGAGCATTGGGCCCTCCAAGACTTGTTTTTGAAGGATCCAGGTCCAAGTTCTCCATAGGGGTGATTTGCGCCTGGGGGGAAAGTCCTGCTGTGCTTGGGTGCTGTCGTGGCAGGTGCTGCCGTGGCAGGTCGATACCCTCCCGAAAACAAGCCTGGAACCTCATCCTCCATTTGCTGAAGTCCCCTGAAAATGATGATAGAAATACCTCCAGTAGTAACATAGTCCCTCTAAAACAGGAGAAAATCACACATACTCTTCAGCAAACGGAACCTCGCGGTGTGTTTTTTGGACTCACTCAATCCGAGGCGCCGATGCTGTCGGACCGGATACACTGCTTGTCCTCCCGACCGAACTCGATTCGACCGTTCTGATGAATGAGCTGGAGGTGACCCTCCCGATTCGGGTTTCGGGTTTCGGGTTTAGCAGGGATCCTTACATTGTACACCTGAACATTGCCTCGCAAATTAAGGTTTCCCTTTATTTTGGTGGAAAAAGCCATGTTTCAAATGGTTGCAAAATGTATCTTTTAAGGAGCCCTGTTTAGGGTTTAGGGTTTCGGGTTCCCATCCACCAACTTGGAACCTGACTGGGTCCTGGAAGACCCTTTGGTCCTGAAAGACGAGGCCCTCTTGGGCTTCATATCAGTCTGAGGAGGTTTAATCACGGATCCGACCCCCCTTCCTCCTGTCTCCTCAAGTTTCCAAAAATACCCTCCAGGTGGACTTCCCATCAGGAAACCGGGCACCGTTTTGTCTCCGGGAAAACTTGGCGTCTCTTGGGGGAAACCATCCAGTGGGTTCCCTTTACTTCGCTAAACCGCCGCACGGCCCCGTCTCCCATCGGAGAATTGGAGGCTCGAGAAAAAAAGAAGAAAAAAAACGCAACACTTCGTCTCCTCCGAGTTGATTCATGTTGGCCCCCAAGAAAGCACACCGGCAAAAAAAAGTCGCACACCCGCTCGGTCATTCGATCAAGGGTTTGATAAACTGAGAGCTTTTGGTGGATCTCCGAATGGGAGTTCTGCCCCATGCAAATTGTTCCAACCAAACACACTCTACACAAGATCAGAAAAGGAACAATCCGGACACGAGCAGTAAAAATAAAACACGTGCTTGGGTGTCATTTTTTACTGGTTACAGTATGTTCAACAAACCTTGAGTGTTATTTTTTACTGGTTACAATCTGTTCAACAACAAAAATCAGCAAGTGGTTTGGTGGTTTGAATATTGGTGGTTCAGGAGCGGTGTCCCATGAACCGAAATACAAGAAACAGAGGGTTAACATCAGAGAAAACCATTTACCGTCCTACAAGAAACAGGGTTAAAATCAGAGAAAGAAACCCACTCCAAAGCACTGATTAAGAGTTACCTGATCTGGGCTGTCCGTTTTCGGATCCGCTAAAGGTGACTAAAACTGTTCGCTGGTTAAATGGACATCCAACCACTAAACGCTAAAAGGCTAAACAGCGAAGGACCCGGATGGCTGGGAGCCCCTGCCTGACGACGGGGCAATTTGCTGAGCGCTGCCGTCAGCTTCGCCTTGCGACTGGCGGATCCACAAGTCCTCCATTGCCACTCCTTTTAAAACCAACAAAGGGAAAATAAAACAAATGTTCGACAGTCAGCTGGGGTTGTCTTTTTGGAGGAAGTGGAGGGGTCGGCTTCCCCAAAAACCATTTGGGGGGCGTTCGCTCCCTTGGTTTTGTGAGTTGGGGAAAACCCGTTGGCGCATCTTGCTACCAGCCCCGACACTTTTATCAGCCCCAATTCAACACAAGACCCCCTCATATGGCTGTGGCTCAAAAAAGTGGTACCAAAATGGAACCTTGGACCAACACCTGCGGTTTGCCCCTCCGATCGTTTCATTTCGAGCCACACCCATATGATCTGCTCAACTAAAATTTCTGTTTTGGCTTTCCGGTTGGCTTTCGGCGGGTGGGGTCGGATTCGTGAACCCCGCATCAGCATCAAGTTGATACGTGGGTTTGGGGGCTGACTAGTGGGGGGGCCTGGGAGGCGAAAACTGGCCCCAAACCGACCCAACTGCAACCCTAAACCACACAGCAGCCTGGAGATCAACCTTTGCCAGGCCAAATGAACCCCAAACAAAACCCGAGACCCGCCTCATTTAGATCCCAAAACTAAACCAGCTGCGCGGTCCCAGCTTCCAATCGTCAAAGGAGCCCTAGACATGGAGCACACATGGGTGGTGTTCCTTTGGTCTCTCTTGCAACCCTCAAAAAGGCGTTGTTCCTGCCAAACGCCAATGTTTCTCGGTTGCTTTCTGCTCCCCTGCTAAAGGTTAACTTTTAGTGGTTCAATAGGGAAAACCCATTAGTTGGCAAAAAGTTAAAGTCCTAACATCCAAGCAAAATGCACCAAAGGTTTCATCAAACCCCTGGCCCCATGGCTCACTTCGCAATCCGTACCGTTGGGCCAAAATTCCCTCAAATGCCGCCCCAAAGCCAATGTGCGCAATGAAGTAGTCCATCTCTCAACCCGCACGCCAAGGTAGCCTTGAGTCCCTCCATGACCTGTAAAGAGGTCATCTTAAGCCAAGGTTCAACCAAAACCGAGGGTTAATGATGTGCGAGGTCCTCGTCCCTTCCAAACACCCACAAAAAGGATACCATCAAAAAAGGACATGCCCGCCGAGCAAAGGGCAAACCACCAGGGTCTGTCTCAAAAACGACACCAGCCCAAAAGAAAGACAAGAAGAGAGCGTGATTTCTCCTTCGCCCCTTCAAAACCGAATGGGTACATGAGCAAAAAAGACGGCGGATATGTCCAACATCAACACTGGCTCCTTACGCTGCTCCCCATGTTTAAGGTGTGGCTTGGCGCCAAAAGGCGTGTCCCCGCGATGTTGCTTTCACTGAAGGTGCCGTGCATTTGGAGCGGCTCTAGCCGAGCACCCAGCACGCGCGTTTGGAAACACATGTCCGTGGGTCAAAAGCCAAATCGTACCCCCAGTGAACATCCCAATCCAACCACTAAAATAGGTTCTAAAATGGGTGGTGCACCTACCATTGGTTTTGACCCACCGCCACATCGGGGAAACTCCATTCACCCGGTCCGAGTCTGCAGAACCTTGTCAAAAACACCGTTGACGCGCGGGTGTTTGAAAAGAACGTCGGTTGAACAGCGGGTTTGGAATCAACCACGCTTAGGCCAGCCCCAAAAATGTTGGGATCAACCGAATAGAAAAACAGCGCCTGCCTTGGCCTGCACCATCTCACTCTTTAGTGCGATGAGCTGATCTGGCGTCATGAGTTCCTTGGCACAAGCATTGTAACTCGCCGAGCAAGACGGCGAAAGCAGACTCGTGCCTCTTCTCTTACTACCCCCACCAGGATTGGCCTAAATTCTGAGTGATTTCGTGCAGATTGACGTGATCCGACCAGAGAATTCCTGACAAGAGACATGGAGCGGACTCAAAATAGAGGAACCCCTCCCCCCGCCCTGACGGCCGCGAACTCCGAAAAATCCGTGGAGCGCCGGCCGAGCCGCGACCAGCTCCGCCGTCGCCGCGCAGGCCACGTGCAGGGCCTGGCCCTGAAACACCTCGTGGCAGCCGCTGGACCCCTTGACCCAGTGTGGCCTCCATCAGCGTTTTCGTCCCCTGGAAAAAATAGCGAAATAGTTCCAGTAGTGAAATCGACGCCTGTGATACCAAAGTGGGCCATGCCTGTGATTGGTTTGTCATTTTAAACGGGCTGCCCCTTCATAGCACGGAAAATTGCCTCAATCCCAGCTTTCCAAGCATGGCTTCTCCCCAAAGAGCGGGACCCAAATGGTTGGGCTTTCCTCTGCCTTCGACTGTATCCAAACGAAACGGATTCAACAACAGGGGAAAATAAAACATATTCTTAACCAAATGGAAGGTGGGTGGCCGCGGGAACCCCAGAAATCCGTCGCTCGCGTTGATTGAAGCTTCAAGGGTCCCTTGACACCAACCTGAAAGGGCACCCTTAAACACAATTAGATGTAAAAACGACATGTGCATTTGCGTATAAACTATACTCGGTGGCTTTCTGCTCCCCTGCGCAAGAAGTGCTTAACTTTTGGTGGTTAATAGGGAAACCCCGTTCGTCCTAACATCCAGGCAAGATGCACCAAAGATTCCGTCTGTCACGTTTTAGGAAGCTTCAAGGTCCCTGACCATACCAACCTCCCAAGACTGAAAAAGCTTTGGCGGCATGAACGAGATTGATTGACAAGCGCATGTTTGAGGACACTTGGCTCAAATAAACGCGGCTAGGATACCAGCTGGGCAGTGAAAACACCCCTACCAGCAATTGGGAGGATCCGAAGCCTAAGCAGGCCTTTGTGGATGTACAGTATCCACCGGAACCCTGGCCAGCCAGCAAATCCGCCAACCAACCAGCCGCAAACTTGTAGGGCCTTGCAACCAACCAACGGGCACGCTTTCCGCCGTTGATTTTGTATGGGGGTCCAAGCAAAGGCCAACCTGCAAGTACCTCCGCGTTCAGACGGTCCACGAGCAGTACAGTTAGACAAAATGCGGGAGCTTAAGAAATGGCCATCTTGCGAATAGATTGGTTACTCGCCCAAGGTGGAGGGTCTTCCAACGTAGGTTCTGGCTGATTCCATGCGCTGTTTGTGCCCGTGCTGCCGTTTTGCGAGAGGTACGAAACCCCGATCGGCGCAGGTTCCCGCAAAGGGAAAAGAAAAACCCTTCCAGCAATGTTCTCCTTCGAAGCCCTTTGTTTGGTTGTCTTTTCAAAGCAGCCGTGACCCTTTGGCGTTTTTATTTTTGCTTCTGCACCCCAAGCCATACGTTTTTGACGTGACCCATGGAACGGGTCCGAGTTAAGGGCTCCAAGGGTTCAGGGACCTTCCAAGTTCGGGGACCCCAAAGTAATCCGGCACTCCGCATCTCTGGGCAGCTACCCCACGTTTTTGGGGGGTGTTCCCTCCAAAAGTGGTCTGAATCCTCCACTAAAAGGGGACACCCCCCAAAAAACCAACCAGGGGTTTATTAATCCTGGGTCAACATTACCTCTCTCAGCACCTACTCAATCAAGGGCCTAAAAGACGCAACCCCGGAATCCCAAGAAAAGGGGGGTTGCTTCCCTGTCCATTCTTTTCAACCATCCTTCTTTTCAAAAACCGGATCTGTTCCCCTGGGTTTTTGGTGGTTTCCTGAAAAGATTCGGATCCCTGGAAAGAATGGACATGGAAGGTACCCCCAGAAGCTACAATAAGGGTACCCTATCTTCTGTAGTCTATTTTAGTAGGGGAACCCTCCCAACCAGAAAAGTTGGTGCGAAAGGGCACCTAGCATGGGGGACCTAGCCAGTTTCAACGGGAAACCACCGCCAGACCTCTAAACCCGTCCCACTATTAGGGGGGAATCCCCCACTAAAAGGGGACAACCCCCAAAAAATCAACCAGGGATTTATTAATCCTGGGTCAACATTACCTCTCTCAGCACCTACTCAATCAAGGGTCTAAAAAACGTAACAACCCCTATTTAACCAAAAAAAGAAGAAAAAACCACAGAAACTCCAGTTCAAAGGGGAGACCACCGAGCCATCCCTCGCACCAGCAACCACTGGCCTCGTTGGCCACGACCACCGCGCCGCTCTCAGCGCTCTCGGCCCCGTCGGAGTAGACGTAGTCGCAGGCACTCAGCAGCCGCGCCGCCGCCGCGTCCGGAACTCCCATGGCGATGCCTACCTCGGCGTCAGGCGAGTCGGGTGAGTCGGGTGAGCTGTGCCCCCGAAGAAGGTATCCAAAGCCAGGCACGTTTTGGAGAAACGCAACCCAAAACCCAGTGGGGATGTCAATGTGTTTTTTGGAGCTACCCTGAGTCACAATCAAAACCGGGTACTAAAATGGTCTACCCAGAAACATGTAAAGAAATCAGAAGGCGGAGATCCGCAGCTATTTCTGGCTGGGATTGTCCCTTACTACCTTCATCTACCCGAATCGGTTTTGATTGTGGCTCAGGTGACCTGTGCCCCGAAGGCATCCAAGGAGGCAACTTTTGGAGAAAGGCAACCCAAAACCCATTGGTGGTTGGTAAATACTATGGTGGTAACACTCAACCACCTAAGATGGCCCCCCAAGGCGGGGGGGGGGGGAATTACTATGGTACCCCAACGATATTTCCCTTCATCCACTCCCTGGCTCCCTGGACGAGCAACCAAATAAAGGCTGGAAAAGGGGGTCCAACCTCGGAGTGCAAGCTGAAACCGAAACCTCTGGCTTTCTTTGGACTCCTTCACATTACTCTCTTGCTCCTCAAACCACAAAGTAAGCCCCAATGATATGCCTTCTTTTGGCTGGTTTGTCTTAAAGTGGTTTGATAGTTGTGGCCTTTCCATAGTCGGATGGTTTGAGGCATCAACTTCTTTGCCACTATCAACGGAGTTTCCCTTGAAAAAGCCGTGTTTTAGCTCGGACATCATGGAATTCAATATGCTTGACCTACCTTTTTTGTGAACTCTTGGCCTGGTATGGCACACGTGCATACAAGCACGCTTCGAATGCGGAGTTGGTGAAGACATCTCAAACACCAGTCTTAGGTCATTGAGGGCTCCTTTGCCAATATGCAAAAGGGTGATGCACAAACTCCGCCAGCGGATCGAGCCTCTTTGCTCTCTTTGGCCCTCTTAGCCCCTTTTTAACCACGTCTTCGCCCCATGCTCGTCGTTTTTCGCCGCAGGTTCGCCCCCAAGAACAACCTTCTTAGGTGAGCACGCTTCACGCTGCCTCTCAGCGCCAGAAGAAACTCCCTCTCTGCCCTCCCAAGAGAAACATCCGGCTGGACCCTCCCACCAACATGGGTTGGTGCTCCAAGCCCCGGGCAATTTTTCCCACCGGACCTTCATGAAATCGGTTCTACCTCTGTTCCTACGGAGCCCTGGAATCCTTCAGGTCGATCTGTTCATGAAAGGTCCCAAAACATGACTGGCGCAAACCCGCTTGCCAAAAGCTGGTGGAACCTTTCAGCTCCTGCAATTAAGATATTGGAAAAAGGAGTGAGCTCCATGTCTCTCCCAAATGTCTTAAAGACAAATCAGATATATTGATCCCTTCTTTCAGAGGTTCCTCCCTTTGAAACCACCCAACCACTATAACCCTCATGAAACCCACATGAGCCACAGACAAAACCCGGTATTAAAATGGTCTATCCAAAGCCATGTAAAGAATTCAGAAGGCGGATATCCGCAGCTATTTATTGTTGGGATCGTCCCTTTCCAACCTTCATCTACCCGGGTTTTGCTTGTGGCTCAGGGAAACCTCGGTTGCTTTCTGCTCCCCTGCCAAGAGTTTAATTTAACTTTTAGTGGTTCAATAGGGAAAACCCATTAGTTGGCAAAAAGTTAAAGTCCTAACATCCCTTGGCAAAATGCACCGAAGAAACCCAGGTGTTAGAAGCAAAGGGACCGGAAAAACGTCGTTAAGCGCAAGCCAAGCGCCACAGGCTGTCGTGTGGTGCGTAGCGCCTCTAAAAGCTCCTCCAGGCTCCCCTGGCGCGCGTTCCGGCTCAATAACCTCCATTTACGTGTTCGTCCCCTGGAAGAAAATGAGTTCTTTTTTCCAGTAGTGAAATCGATTCTGTTTGAAACCAACAGGGGAAAATTAAAAAAATCATAGTCTTGACCAAATGGAAGATAAAGATGTCAATGTGCTTCTTGGAGTTACCCTGCTTGTTGGTTGAAGTGGTAGCCAAAAGGAACACAATATAAAAGGTTCGCTGGCAAATGCTGCGAATGAACGAAAACCACTTCAGTTGGTAGATGTGTTTCTCCCAATACACCAAAACAAAACGAAGCGAGCCATGCGAAAGCAAGGCCAAAATAAACTCCGAACCCAAAGTGAAGACTTCTCAAGCACAAAAAACTGCAACCTCTGCCTAACCAAACATCTGGTCTAAAGCCTGTTGGACACCACGTTCTTCATCTTTGTTTCGGTAAACCACACCTGGCCTCGGTACCTCGTTTGGCTTGGGCAAGCTTGTTGGAAAATAACAAACCCCTGGTCTGCAACGGGAGCCAACATGGCAACCAACCCATGTTCGAGTCGGAAAGCCGCACTCACACTGCAAAAATCACGCAAGGGCCAGGAGTTGGGCAACCCTGCTCCCTGGCATGCAACAGATTGCCAAATCCAGCGGCAGCTTGATTGTAGCACAGTCACAGGCTCAACAAAGACAACACATTCGAGCACCAGAATAAAGCTCAGAGCAAAACAATCTCTCGCAACGCACGTCGGCAACACATCAACTTACAAACCCTGCATAACTTACAAGATGATAGATAGATGATGCTGAGAATGAAATAGCATCCATAATCGCATCACCAGCATCACCAGAATCACCGGCATCACTGGCATCACCGACATCATTAGAATTACCAACATCACTAGCATCACGAGCATTGCTAGCATCACTAGCATCAATAGAATTACCAACATCACTAACATCGCTAGCATCGCTAGCATCGATAGCATCGCCAACATCACCCCCATGCCCGACGCTCCCCGGCACTGCATGCCCACCTCACACTATGCCGAAAAAACCCCTCGAAACCACCCACCCCCCACGAGCCACTTCTGCGCCCACATCTCCTGCAACACCATCATTCCATGAGCCCCAAACCATGGGGAGTCCCCTAACAAGCCATGGACGACCCCAATTTCAACGCTTGGGGCTGGTCTCAGCTTATGAAACTGCCTGCACGTGTTGCAGGCGGCCAACCACCCAAAGGAATAGAGCAGGCGCGGAGTCAGCTGCGTTCAACCTGAGGCGTGCGCCCAACCAGTCCCTTGCACTTGTTCATGAACTCTATGAATCCCAGCACGGCTACGATTCCATGATCGTTTCAGGTGGGGGAGTGGTTGAACATCCCACTTGTTTAGCATTTTTTGGCTGGATTCTTGGTGGTTGAAGGTCAAAGATCCCATCAGTGCAACGACGCGAGTCACCATGCAATGCACAGGCTGCAAGGAACTCAGCGGGCTGAGCGGGATTCAAAGTGGTAACACCTGGCTTCCCTTTGGCTTCCCCTGAAAGGACGCCCAAAAAGGCACCCTCCAAAAATACCCCGGGTGGCCACAAGAGGCCCTTGCAGCTTGGTCGGTCCCTGACACTCCCCGTTGCCAAGGCGCTCGGCGACTTGACCAACGATCTGCTGAAAAGCAAAGCTGTCAGTGGACTTGTCCAGCACGGCGGCGGTCACGGTTCGGCCCATGCTCCGATCTCCTGAACCAGGACTTCAGGAATTTCCCCAGTTCGCGGATCCGCAAGGACAAACCCCCGGTTTGAA
Source organism: Effrenium voratum (assembly GCA_963377175.1). NCBI lineage: Eukaryota > Dinophyceae > Suessiales > Symbiodiniaceae > Effrenium > Effrenium voratum. The sequence goes on along the minus strand of CAUJNA010003749.1, from coordinate 345,556 downwards.
CATTGGTGTGTTGATGACAACGTCCATGGAAAAATCTGCTTGTCAAAGTCTGCCAGTTCCTTTGGGGAGTGGAAAGTCTGCTGGGATTTTTTTGGGAGCGGAGGGAAGCACTTCCAGCCATCCTCCTGGTAGCCGGTGCCAAACTTTGTTTTGCTTCTACTTCACCTCAAAAAAAAAAAAGTGAAGAAATCTTCTTGCAATGGTTGCAATGGTTGCAATACTCAACCTTGCAATGGTGCTCCGATTTACCCAGGTAGAAAGCTGCTACAAAGTTGCTACGGTTGCCAATGTCCAAAAGCCGTCATTGGGGAAAACCGGGTGAAAAAGTTTCCGAGTTTCCGGTACCGTAGAGTTCTGCATTGAGTTCGACACACCCAAAAAAAGGCCAGAGGAAACCGAACAAGAAAAATCCAACCAATGTCTCCTTTCTAGGCCCTTGCTCGGTTTCAAGGAGACCACAAAAAGGGAAACAACTGCTTTTGGCCTTCCCCGGATTTTAACACGACTCTTCAAAGCACCACATTGGTGCTACTGGTACCTTAATCGCGAAACGGTGCATCCTTTACGCCGCATAAGGATTAGTGCCAAAATGGGAGGATTGCCCAGCTCCACTGGGCAGCTCCCCTCAGCAGCTGATGGGAGTAGAATTGATGCCACTCCCACAGCGAGGGAGGAATCCTCCCACCTCACCGGATGCCCTCCCGGCATCATGGGTGAGGAAGGAAAGTAGCGAAGATCAGCTTGATCAATTCGCTTTCGACTGAGGGGAAGACCCGGTTCTCAGTCGGAAATTGCGGGTCCGGATGAGTAAGTTCATCCGCCCATGTGTTAAAGTCGCGCTTCACATGCGACGGTCCTAACATGACCTGGTGGTCATGCAGTGTTAACACAATTTCCATGAGGATGGCCGCATTGGGCATCCTGCGAGTGGAATCGTTAAGCAGGGAGAAAACGTTTCCCTGGTTATCACTAGCAACCAGAATCCTAGTGTGAGAAGCCGAGCCGGCTGCACAAAGCAGAACAGCCCTCACCAAAAGGAGGAGGCCGAAGAGCTCCAAGGCCGCTATCGCCCGCTGCGGGTCCCCAGTAGTGAAGGCCCACGGCTCGCCCTCCGGTGTGATTCTGTGTTGGAACCACTTCACTCGGGACTTGTCGGGGTTGGGCACGTCCGAGCACCAACCACCAACCCATGCATGGTCCGCCTGTTTGCCAGCTCCCGCATCAGATGCCCCCGTCCATGGAAGTGTGGGAGCAAATGGAGATGCCAGTGGGAACCTCTGGTTGAAGAGCTTCCCCAGAAGGATGGCCAGAGCACGAACCAGCTTCGGTGGCCTGCCCGAAGTGGTGCAGGCCTTCTTCCAGCTCCAAAAGGGCTGGAGGAAAGGTTTCGTCAATGGACACGCCGAAGTAGCCCATTGAATCCGGCCCAGGGCTTGTTCCACCTCCTTGCTGGTAAAGATGTCCCCCTGGGCCAGCCGTTTGAGAGTGGCCAGGATTATGACGTGCTTGACTGGAGCCAGCAGCACACAGGGCGTGATTGGGTCCACCACGAATCCCAACCAGGTATTGACCGGGGAGAGCGCCGTCTTCTTCCAAGAAAGCGGGACTCCCAGCGCCAGAAGAGTGGCCAGGATGGCTGTGGCGTCCCAGTCCGCCCTGCTGCATCTGAGGACCCAGCAGTAGTCGTCCACAAAAACTAAGTGCCAGTCCACCTGAGGGAAGATGTAGTACAAGAGTCTGAGCACCAAGGATGCCTTTCTTCCCCAGTACAGTTGTGCCGAGGCCATGCCGTACGTGCCCACTCTATTGACCCACCACCGGTTCTGGATGCAGGCCACCTGGTATTTCCAGTCTTTCTGGAGCACTTTTATGCGCCTGTGGGCCTTGGTGACATCCGCCTTGAGGATGATGAAGGTTTCCCCCTGTGTCGGCGGCTGCCACGTCAGGGGTTCCCCCCTGCTCCCCCCAGGGCGTTCCGTGCCTGGGGGGGTTGGGGGGAATGGGGCCCTCCTATCAGGGCCCTCGGCACCTGAGAGTGTTGACCGCGGAGAGACGTCCAGGCCGCCGAAAATCTCCATCATCCGCCTGCCTTTTTTTTTCGGGGCCCTCGGCACCTGGGGGCAGGCTGGTGTTGTGGGGGTCCCTCTCAGGGCCCTCGGCACCTGGGGACTGCCCCTGCACCGGCTGGTGAACATCCCGAGGTTCCTCATCAGTGCCCGAGGATGGGGCTCGGAGTAGATGAGGATGGTCCGCCGCTGTCCTGAGCCAGTGGATGGCATGGAGGCAGTCTCCAACCATCGGTGCGGTGGTCTTCTCCTCCGTGTGAGCCTGGATGTGTGCGTTTGCTCCCCCTTTTGAGCCATCATAGATCGTCCTGATCTTGTCCGACTCATCAATCCCTGCAAGGGGGCCCGGGCAAAGTTCCTCCGGTTTGCAGCGGCACCTCTCTGCCGCCTCGGAGCGAGTGAAGGGCCCGTCCACCATGTCCAAGGCTCGTTCCTCGTAAAAGGTTGATTCGATTTCCTTGGCAAAGAGTTCAGCCGTTGGGTAGTTATCATGAGCCACTGGCGGGGGGGGATCTTCCCCCAGCCAGGCTTCTCCCTTAAGCTCCTCCTTAGTGGGCCAAACTCCCGGGGAGGTCAAGGTAGGGTCCGAGACTCCCAAGGGGACCCCCTCTTTCAGTGTTAGGGGGAACTCCCAATCAGGGTCACCTGAAAGGGATGCCAAGTGCGACACTAAGTCCAGGAGGAAGGGTTGTCCTGGGCATCGTTCATGGAGGTGCCTCGGTCCTAGGATAGCCCGCAGCTCCTCGTCGGCTTCCTGGAAGGGGTGTGTGGTGGCACCTGATGCCAGGGACATTCGGACCTTGTCAATCCAGGGCCGGGTAAGGGTCATGTGGGGAAGGTTTTCCCCCCCCATCCCTCAGAAGGCGTGAGCGGAAACCCAATTGGACAATCGCCACCCGGTCAGTGAGGTGTGGGACCCTGAAAGCGGGCAGGCATTCGGGGCGGTCCAGGACCTGGTCCCCCTGTCCCTCCTTCCCCAGTTGTTCCGCATCTCCGGCCATCGGGGGCATGGGAGATGGGAAGTCTGGGTTCATTGTTCCACGAGGGCTTACGGTGTCTGCCTCAGGGTGGAACTGCCCGTGCAGGCGGGGCTTCGGGGCGTTCTTGCCTCCGGGCTTTGAGCCCTGGTGTGATGAGGAGGGACCGCCTCCTTGACTGGGCCCCCGTTTTCCCCGGGGGGAATGGCCTTCCGGGGGGTCCGACCCCCGCCCCTTAGGTGGTTCCTTGGGGTTTCCCGGAAATTGTGAGGGGATCCGGATGTGCCCCGGCGCTGCGAGTGACACAGCGATGGCTTTGGCCAGGCCTGCCATCATATCCCAAGGGTATCTGCTAAGAGTCGAGGACTCGTTGGTGCCCACATGTGACTGATGCGTGCACCGCATTTGATCCCAGTCCTGGATCGGGAGATCCGTGGCCAGCGTAGTGGCCTTCTTGACCAGCTGGCCCAGGCGGCACTGGTCGAAGGAGATTGCTGTCAAGGAGTTCTCCTCCATCCAAAGCTGCCCCTCCTCTGTGATCCAGAAGGATGAGCATTCCTTGGCTTTGGGCAGCGAGCTGCTCACCACTGGGTCCTCCGGGTGTTCCAGGAAGGACCTGGGCCCTGGCAGAGAAACCGCCGCTCGTGAGGCCCTTGCCAGGCTGGTGATGTACATCTGTCTCAGAATGAGGATGCTGTCATCATCAAGTTGAGTCTGGGCGGCCTGGTCCAGGTGTGGAAGGCCCCAAAGTGTCTCTGGAGTGCGCCCTCGCACCGGGGTGGGAGCCCCCGGTTTTGGTATGTGGCGCAGGATGGACCATGTCCTGCAGTTGGGTCCTCCTCCAATGAAGACCACTCGGCCCTGCTTTGCTGCCGTGCAAAGAGCTCCATACAGCTCGGGTTGGAGCATATCGTGGTCCCCTTTTGGTCCAGACCGTAGGATGTCTACCGCCACCACCATGCTGGAAAGGTGTGGGTAGTTGGCATGAAGACAGCTGTCCAAGGAAGTTGGGTCTTCCTTGCCTGCATAGAGCAGGACAATGATGGGCCCACTGGGTGGAACTTTGGGCGATGTGCCCTGTGTCCATCTCAGCCGCTGTACCAGACGCTCAGGGATGTTCTCCATCCACGGGAAGATGTCCAATTGGCCCCCTTCATTCAGCCCCACCGAGCTCTTGTGGAAAACCACCGGGTCCTGCTTGATGATGTTGGGCGCCGGGAGTGGGATCGGCTGCTTCCTGGGAGTGTCCCTTGGCGTTGCGGTGTGCTGCCAGTCATCCGGCACGCGGGCCTTCTGGGTGCGGCCCCCCGTGTCAGGGCCCTCGGCACCTGCGGGGAACCGTCCCGTCCCCGCCATATCAGGGCCCTCGGCACCTGTGGCTCGGGACTGAGGCGCCGCCGTTGTGCCGGTTGTGTGGCTGTTCTGATCACGGCGAGGGCGTTGTGCACGCTGGTTCTGCCGTCCCCATCCTTGTTCCGCCGAGGATGGCCGCCACCTGGCCTGTCCCCCCCCTGTGTCAGGGCCCTCGGCACCTGCAGGAGGGGGCTTCTGTGCCTGCTTGGGGCGTTTGCGCCCCTTCTCGCCCCCCCGGGCCTTATCAGGGCCCTCGGCACCTGAGGCCTCCCGGGGGGTAGGGGTCAGCGCCCCTAGTCAACCCGGGCAGTCCTGCGGGAGGTGGTCCCCCAGGCAGATGCGGCCCATTGCCAGGATGAGGTTGCACTTGTGGGTGCGGCCGCAGTTGCCCGGGCAGCGCCCGCGCATCCAGTTGTTACAGAACTGGTTCCCTTTCGGGTCGGTGGCTGCCTGCTTGTTACCGCCCCGGGACGCCTGATTGTTCAGGTGGGGGGTCTTACCCTTCCCTTTGTTCCCAGGCTTGCCCTTGGACTTCCCCTTGCCCTTGGACTTGTTCTTGCCCTTCTGAGGTGGTGCGTAGTCCATGGATGTCCTGGTTGATGGGCGGCCCCTGGAAAAGGTCTTGATCTTCTCATAGACCTCACGTGTCCAGAACAATGTGTCCTGCCTGACCGACAGCATGGCCGCCTTGAGGGTGTTGCCCTCATGCATCTTCTCGTGAATCTTTCGCCATGCGTTGCGTTCGGCAATTGCCAGGACGTGGTCCTCTGGCGGGGGAAAACGGCCCCCGATGTCCTCACCATAGAACCACTCGTACCAGCTCTCCAAGTCCTCCCGGGTGATGTCGAACTGGCCGAACTGCGGGAACGAGAGGACGCACATGAGGAGGGTGTTGCGGAACACCGCGTGCATCCTCTCGAGCTGGTGGCGAGTTTTGGGCTCGCCCCGCTCTTCCACCTCATCCTCCCGGTCCCAGCCATCAACCGTGCTCTTCTTAGTGGTCTTCCATGGCCGTTCTCCTGGCTCCGGGAGTGCGCTTACCAGGTATTTCATGGGGATGAAACCGATCTCGCCTCCTGCGCAGAGCTTGAACTGGCGCTTCACCAGCTGGTCGCTTCCTTGAAGGGCCAGCTTGGGTTTGGTGAGCTTGGTCTTCTCCTCCCAAACCCTCTCCAGCTGTCCCCGTTCGCACGAGACCGTGAGATTCGGGGCGGTGTCCCCGGGCGTGTGTGGCCCGGGTCCCGCTGTTGCATGCGCCCCAACTCCCATGGATCGTTGAGCCGCGTGAACCACCTGGAACATGCGGGCCGCGATCAGCCGGGAGGTCACATCCGTGTAGTGGTGGTTGTTGGGGGCGAAGCCCAACTCCCCCGGCGCCGTCTCCCTTGCACGGTCGGGCGAGTCCCACCGGGTCGCGAGGTCCTCCATCGAGACAAAGCCCTCATCCGACAGTGTCGCCTGGATGAACCACGGGATGCCCTTGAGGACCATGAGGTTCCTGGCGGTCTTGTGGAGCTTAGCCACTGCGTCCGTGTACACTCCAGGAACTTCCTGTGGTGGTGCCACCAACTCATCTGGTGTCACCGCCATGGTGTGGGTGGGCGGGATTTCAAATCACAAGACAAAAGATCAAAAGGTCCACTTGAGCCAAAATGGTGGCCCAAGTGGATACTTATTAAGAGTCAAGACAAGCGACCACCTACGGTTAACGCTTTAGCCCAGACTCTTCAAAGCACCACATTGGTGCTACTGGTACCTTAATCGCGAAACGGTGCATCCTTTACGCCGCATAAGGATTAGTGCCAAAATGGGAGGATTGCCCAGCTCCACTGGGCAGCTCCCCTCAGCAGCTGATGGGAGTAGAATTGATGCCATCCCCAACGGACGGATCGCATCAGCTGCCAATACCAACGGACGAGCTGGTCGTTGGGGAGGTCCTCCCTCCACGTATGCCGTGTGGTCCCGCTGTCGCATTTCAGGGCCCTCGGCACCTGTGCGTCCAGCGGTCCGGCTGCGGTCCACCCGGTGCGGACCCCGTCAATCCGCCGCCTGGGATGCCGGGGACATCTCAGGGCCCTCGGCACCTGTGTCCCCTGGTTCCCGGGGCACTGGCCCCCTGGGATAGGGGTGAGAACATCTCAGGGCCCTCGGCACCTGTGTCTCCCCCCCTCCAGGCCCCTTCGGGGTTGCGTGTCAGGGCCTTCGGCACCCCCGCTGGCCGCGGGGCTGGGAGCCCTCGGCACCTGCGCCCTCTCCCCCTGCCTCCTTGCCTTGAGGCATGGGGGGAAGCGTGTCAGGGCCCTCGGCACCTGCGCTATCCACCCCTCACTCAATTTCCGGGAGGACGACCGCCTCCTTGTCCGACTGAGTGTCCACGCTCTCGTCGGTGTCCGAGGAGAGGGAGATGGAGGCCTCGGAGTCCTGTGCTGCGTAGGGCTCCACGGCCATCCACGTGTTCGGGAAGGTGAAATGCCGGAAACATCTGGTGCATCCCAGGTACACCTCCGGCTCAGCATGGAAGTCCTGCTCCGCCAGCTCCGAAATCTTGAGCGGTCCCGGCCTCCAGCCGCACCCCACTGTGACTCCATCTGTGTCCAGTAGGTGCATGCTGTAAGCTTTGGTGGGACCCTTTCGGGCCGTGGTGGCTACCACCGTCAGTGGACCCCGAGGCGGGGGCACCTCATCCGCAGCCATCTTGGTGATGGCCGGCTTGTTGGCGGGGATCACATCCCAGCTGGCATTCGAGGGCGGTGTGTCCGGGACTTCCTTGAACAAGGCCTTCGGTGAGGCCGGGCACTCCACCTTGTCCTCCCAGTCCTCATGTCCGAGGTCGACTCGGACCGCCCTTCCTGCCTCGAGTTGCATGGACGGGAGCTTCTGGAGGACCTGGTCCCAGATGGAGCACACCACGTGTCGCTTCTCCCGGGTGTAGACATCCGCCGTGGACTCCTTGAACCAGTTTCCCAGGTACTGGCGCTGGTCCCTCGGTATGTGCGCCTGGAATGCCAAATCCGGCATGAAGACCCGGAAGGAGTACCATGAGAGTTCAGCCACGTCCTTGACTGGCGCGCCCTGCTTCCCCAAGGCGTCTTTGAGCCACCTCAGGGACCTGTCTGGGGTTCCTGGGCGGGGGATGAAGCCCGTCCTGTCCTTGTTGATCGTGGGGATCAGGTAGTCCATCTCGCGGAACTCCTCCGAGGCCCTGAATCTCTTCCACCACCGCTCCAAGGGGATCCACCATCTGGCCCCCGAGAAGGAGAACAATGGGGCGATGAGCGGGACCGGGTTCCGTTTGATGGCCACTGCCGACGTGGTCTTCGTTTGCCAGGCCAGCAGCTCCAGGGTGTTGCTCGTGGACTTGACCGTCTGCGGCGAGGTGTGCTGCACGTCGTTGAAGCGCGCACTGCAGGCCAGGTTGAACCTGGCCATCGCCATGATGTACCTGTCCACTGCTTTGGTCAGCTCCGGGACCCGGTTCTCCGGCGGGGCCCCTTCTGCCCCTTGTTCCAGGGCCCAAACAATTGCCCGGGTCGGAACCACCGCCTTGCGCTGTGGCTTGACCTGGGTGTCCACCAGCGTCTCCTGGATGGCTTTCCGCTTCTCCAGGAGTTGTTTGTGTTCGTCAACGTTGAGCATGCCGAGTTTAATGGAGAGCCACTTTAAAGTGCCCCACCACTTCTGGAGCTTCGCCGGGGTGACCTCCAACGTGACCGCCTGGTTCATGAGGTGCCGGACGTCGCCGGCCGTCCAGGGGAGGTTCTGGAAGCCGATCTTGCGCATGCCCTCATAGGCCAAGCAGTGTGCCCGGATGGTACGGAACCGGGCATCACCAAAGAGGTGGCCAAACTCCTCCAGCTCCCTGGCCCCCATCACCTGGTGCATGTAGGGGATCTGGTGCCGGAAGGGGATGAAGTATCCCAGGAGGCGTTCCAACCACCTGGCCCTCAAGTGTTGTTCCAACGCTCTCTGAGATGTCGGCAATTGGGTTTTGATCTTCCCTGGTTTCCAATGCCGCCACTTGTTGGCCACTGCCAGGACATCCGGGGCCTCAATCGATCCGGAAAGGATCCACTCTTCGCGGTCCCGGATGGCCTGTTCCATTTCCAGTGGAGAATAGGTGTGCGATTGCCTGGCGCCTGCCGCACGAAACAGAAGTTGTTGCAGGGTCTTAGTAGCGAGCTCCAAATCCGCCTCCTCCAGCGGTTGTGGTTGGGAGCCGAGTATCCTCGCGAGGATCAAGTTGTAGGTGTCCGAGGCCACCAGGACGTGGTTGCCGTCAGGTGCCAGCCCCACGATCCGTGTCCACGGCCGCGGGTCAAAGACCACCGCATCCGGGTTGGCGACCTTGTCCTTTTTGACCCATTCCAGGCAGCACGCCACGAGGATTTCCCCGTCCGACTGCACTGGTGCAAATCCAAGGTCATGCAAAATCAACTGGAGCGCGGTTGGCGCCCCTAGGAAGGTCGTCCCAAACGGGGAAGGGAGGCGGGGCCTCCACATCATCATGATCCACTCGAGCCGGGGGCCTAGTCCCTAGGTGCAAACCCCAACCAAACAACAGGGGGCCCCCCAAAACCCCGGAAAGTCAACCCCGAAACGGAGGAAACGGGGGAAAAAGGGGGACCCAGGGAGCCGCCCCGAAAAGGGAAAACCAAACAAGAGAGGGGAACCAAGGCGCACCCCGGATCAGCCCAAGCCGCGCCAATTTTCCTCGCCTGGTGCAAGTCTGGGCCTGCGCTGTTCCCTGGGGGGGGATATCAGCGCCTTCGGCAGCTGTCCCCCCCCCGGGGTGCGCTGCGCATCCGTTCCGGATGGCCGCGGTCCTGGATGGTGTGCCGGAAGATGGCGTTGTCCCGCATCATCACGCGGCCCCCTTCGCGATGTCATCGATGCGCTTGAGCGCAGCAGCCTCCGGATTCCGCAGAATCAGCTCCCAGATGGCATTGGAGACGTGGCCTGTCTGGGTGGTCTGGCTGAATCTGAACCTGGGCACCTTCTGGTCCACGATGGAGACGTCCCGCAACGGGGCCGAGGGCTCCACCCGGCGGTAGTACTCCAGCCGCTCCTTCACCCAGCGGTTGTAGAGGCCCTCCGGCGGCTCGTCCAACACCAGCTGCAAGATGGCCTTGCCGGCCCGGATCTGGAGGAGGCGGGTGCCCCCTCCCCCGGCACGCCAGTACCCCTTACAATACTTGCACATGTAGCCCCCCCGGGTCTCCCCTTTTGTCTTCGGGATGAGTTCCCACGGGGTGACGGAGCTCAGGACCAGGCCACACTCCATGTGCGCCCAGAAGACATGCTTCATCTCCACCGGATAGTTCTTCTTCCGGTAGTCCTTACCCACCACGCCGTGGACGTTGTCCGCCGTGATGGGGGGGTAAACGATCCCCTCATCGCCCTCGCCTCCCCTGGGGCGGATGTCAGGGCCATCGGCACCTGTCCGGCACCCAGGGGCGGAGGGGTCCAGGCCCATCAGCTTGATCATGTCGTTGGTGTAGCCGAGCTTGCGGTAGATGGAGGGGGCCACTGAGTCGGGGACTGCGCCGACCCACCACTGCTTCGTGTTGCAGCGCCAGTTGACCTTCACCTCCGCCAGGGCCCCCGGGCCTCCAATGCGGTCCATGAGGGCCTTGTACACCTCTGGGAACTGCTGGAGGCTCTCCACCGGGACCGAGATGCGCTCGTCGCATACCGCCCGCAGGATCATCTGCTCCTTGGAGTCCGCCACGTCCTGGACCGGGAGCTGCATCACCTCCGCCGGGGTGTCCGTGAGGAAGGCCCGGGCCGCGAGGACCTTGCCCATGGCCCGGTAGACCAATCGCCACTCCGGTCCTGTCTGCGGAAACGGAAGGCCCTCCTCCTTCAGGAAGCACCGCGCGTCCTCCTTCAGGGTCTCCCAGCCCTCCAGGCGGGTCTGATTCTGGGCCTTGTTTTTCGGGCCCCGCTGCCTAGGGCCCTGCAGCAGTGGCAGAGACAGACTCCCCAGAGCTGGCGCGGGGTGTAGCTGTGCCCGAACATCCCCAGTAGGCCTGGGAGTGTCCAGGACGAGATCTGGCGCGTCCAGTGGAAGTCCTCATCCGGATCGTGGGGGGCAGCCCAAAAGATGGATCGCAGGTCCCCAGGGTAGGGTCGGTCCCCCGCCTTCGCCTGCTGGTGCAACTCATCAACGGAGTACCTGGCCCAGGGGAGTCCACCCACCTGGTGGTTCCTGGGATGCGTACCCTTCTCCAACGCCTCCGGATTCACCTTGGTGAGGTTTTTCGCCCAATCCGGGACGTGTACCGGGCCCGGTCGTCGGACCCAGCGGCCCGCAAAGATACGGACCTCTCCGACCCGTTTGCTCATCATCCAGCGCAGGACCGAGAGCTGCACCTCCGGGTCCTTGGTGTCCAGGCCCACCGGGGTGGCGGACGGCTTGTCAGGGCCCTCGGCACCTGAGCTCGTCACGCCAGAGCCCGAGGCTGGGGGGATGGTGGGCGGCCTGTCAGGGCCCTCGGCACCTGGGCGCGCCGCACCAGAGCCCCCCGCCTTTGGCATGGGGATCCCTGTCAGGTCCGGCAGATCTGACAGGAGGGCCGCCGGGAAGGGATTCCTACCCAGCGAGATGACCGCCTTGGCCTCAAGGTAGGAGTCCGTGAGGGATGTGAGGTCGTCCATACTGAAGTCCCTCCATGCCGTTGTCGGCTCGAAGACCCCAGTCTCAATGGCGACCCGGACCTCACTAGGCCACGCACTGAAGGGAGGCGCGATGGGCTCGAGCATTCTGGTTTCGAGGGAGCCCTTCGCCTGTCTGGCTTGGTGTTTCGCTTTCGCCTCCTCCGCAGTGGTCTGGGCCTGGAGGAGCTCCGGTGTGGGTCTCCCCCAGTCCGCACCCAGCTTGTCCAGCAGCTTCTCACGGAAGAGGTCCAAGTCCAGGTTCTTCAGGAGCAGGCCTCCATCACCTCCTCCGTCAATGGCCCCCCCTTGAAGTTCGTGGAGGACCGCCGCGGAGCGCTCCACCGCTTCCACCTGGTCCGCCTTCTTGGCCTCCTCCTGGGCGATGGTGGTGGCGTTGAGCCGGGTCTGAATCTTGAAGGCCTTCACCGCAGACGGGTGGAAGGCTCTGCATTCCTGGCCCTCTTCCTTGTCGCCTGGCAATGGGGGCCTCTCCCCCGGTGGGGCCGTCAGAAACTCCTCGTCCAGCTCCATGGGGCAGTTCCTGATCACCGCCCGGACCGAGGAGGGGACGAAGTCCGAGAAGCTGGCCTGGTCCGGGTTCTCGCAGGCCATCGGGTCGGTGGCCAGCTCGCTGACGTCCACCGAGGCACTGAGCTTGAGGTCGCGGGCCCGGTCCGTGTCAGGGCCTTCGGCACCCGCGGACCGGGCCGCCGTCCAGACCGCATTGCCCTGGTCATCCACCGTCAACTGCCAATGCGTGCCCGCCATCTCCAGGGTGGCCGAGTTGGTCGCCGTGTCAATGGGCTCCGTCTTCTTGCCGCACCCCATGCACTTCGTGGCGCCCTTCTTCACCCAGGGCATGGTGCAGCAGGGGCAGATCCAGGATGTGGGCACCTTGCCCAGGGGGCGGTTCTCCAGGCCCCCGTACCCCAAGCCAGCGCGCTTGCCAACCTGCTGTCCCGGGGTGCTGAGCCGGGCCTCATGCTCGTACTTCATCTTGGCGATGTAGAAGGCCTCCACAACGCGCTCCAGGCCCCCCTGCTTGAGTTGGGGGCCCTCAAAGCCTCGCAGGAGCCGCTGGACGTCCTTGGCCTGCAGTCGGCGGAGCCTAGTGGCCGTGGTCGCATCGAAGCAAGGGAAGTCGCCCGCCATCTGGTCGTCGCTGAACTGGTAGAGGCCCTCCGAGACCTTGAGGGCCTTGGTGAACACGCTCCCCCCCGGCGGGGGGGCTGCGGGGTTCTCATCCTCCTCCGAGGACGCCTGCTCCTTGACCTTCGCCATCAGCTCCCGGCGCCTCTGCCACTTGGCGTCTGCCCGGGCATCCAGGCGGGCCTCCTCCAAGCGGGCTGCAGCCGAGGGGGACCTGGGCATCGGCAGCTCCTTCTCGTCCTTCGCCAGGAGCTCCTCCATGGGCACGTCCTCCTCCGGCGGGTTCAGGAGCTCCAGGAACGCCCCTGGGGGGCGTGTCAGGGCCTTCGGCACCTGCGCCACCCCAGGGGCTGCATCTTCCATCGGCTCATCCTCTGCCTTGCGCTTGGCCGGGATAAGGGGGGCCTGCTCCAGCTCATCTGCGCTGGAGAAGAAACGCTCGTCAGGTGCCTGAGGGACCTCAGCAGCCAAAACGGTCCATCCTTCTTCCTCCCTCTTCACGAGGCTCGCCAGGTACTTTGCCATGGAGGCCTTTGCCTTAGCCTTGGCCTCTGCTACCGCGGCACCAGCGTAGGCGGGGGCGTACATGGCTTTGAGAGTAGGGGAAAGAAAGATTTCAAATCACAAGACAAAAGATCAAAAGGTCCACTTGAGCCAAAATGGCTACGGTTGAGGTCATCTTTCGGCGCCTCGCTGGGCAAAAATATGCTCTGCAAAGCACCAGACGTTGACATCCACTCGAAAGGTCCGAGACAGGGTCACCTGGAGTCCCCTCCTGGCAAAAATAAATCTACTTCCAATAGTGAGATACATTCCCTTTAAAGCCAACAGGGGGAAAAAAGCGATTCTGACTCTCGCAGTCTAGCACGGATTACCCTGGTCAAAAATCCACAATACTTGTAGATCTCGCAAATTCTGGAGTCGAGCAATGTGAGTGGTCTTCGTAGGATGTCCCAAAATTCTTCAAAAGTTCGGATTCGGAGGAGCCAGGAATCTCTGACACGCCATGTGAACATTAGACAGTTCCTAAAAAAGGGCTCAAAAAGGGGGTGGGTCTCATGCTGCGTTTTGCTGGACTCTTGTGCAAGCACTTCTTTTCTTTCGACGCCGTTCCTTTTAACCCACCCTCACGAGCAGAGCAGTCCTGTAGTCTTCTGTATCCACAGGCTGTATAGCTGGCAAGCCCAATGACAGCTGCAGAGAAAGGGCTCTTGGTGTTGGTTGCCCTGCTCCCGCCCTACTGGCCCAGTCGCAGTCGCTCGTGCTACTGCGAAGTGCAAAGTCCTAGCTATTTGTCCAGCTACGAAGGTCTTGGGGCTGTCATGACCGACAGTCACTCTTGAAAGAGGTAAACCCACCGGTAGTATTGCAAACGAGCAGCTCTCATCCGGGGTTGCAAACGATTGAAAGGCTGTGTTGATCCCTGCCAACAACCCAATAGCCCAGCAGAGCCAGCCTAACCCAACAACCCAACCCCAACAACCCAACAACCCAAGAACCCAACAACCCAAGAACCCAACAGCCCAAGAACCCAACAGCCCAAGAACCAACAACCCAACAGCCCAACAAAGATCCCCGGCTTGGCCAGAGCCAAGTCAAGCACTTCCCAACAAAAGGATTGCCCCGCCGGCCGGCAGGGTCAACTTCAAGTCTTGGCCAGGAGCAGGTGACTTGGATGGACAACTTGGGATCGGTGCGAGAAGTTGGAAATGAGAAATGGAAGGAACCCAGTGGCTTTGGTCCCCTTAAAGGAAACCACCCCCTAAAGTTGGATGGTTTATAGGGGTCATTCATTCCTCGAGTCCCTAAGCACCAGCAAGACAAAGTCCGCTTTGGAACAGCTTGGATGGATGAAACCCTCTGAATTCTAGGACCAACCACCTACTGATGGATTTGTCCATCCACAGCAGTTCAAATACCCTCCCCCTAATTCCAACAATCGTGGCGGAATTCCGACACCCCACGGGTTCCTTTTGTCACAGTCACAGCATGTTCCCAAAAATGCACTGTCTTTCTCCTGACGTCTCAAGAGAGGGACCCCCTGTTTGAGCTGCTTTTCAAGAAACAAAATGCCTGCTGACCATCTTGCCGGGTTCGGCTGGTTGGTTCCAAGGGCTTGGTGTTTACTAGAGAGTCTCAAAAGTTAATCAATTGCCAATTCCCTATTGGCTTCTTTTTGCAGAAACTTTGGATTTAGGCAATCTCCAGCCTCTAGTAAGCCTGCACAACCATTTCGGTACGAAAGTAAACGGGCGTCCGGCGCTCATGCGACACTTGAGGATGCAGGATATAAAAGTGGAGTTCTGCCACAGTGTCTTGTAGCCAACGAGTTTCTGCTGCCCCATGTTCAAGGGAGATGAGTTGGTCTCATGGGATTGCCCAACAAACACCCCTACCTGAGTCACAATCAAAACCCGGTACACAAATGGTCGACCCAGAACCATGAAAAGAACTAAGAAGGCGGGCGCGGCTATTTATGGCCAAGATCGTCCCTTACTAACCCTCACTTGCCCGGGTTTTGATTGTGGCTCACAGGGGACACACCTGGATCCTCAGAGACTTGCGCCCCTTGGAAAAAATCGCCGCCCGGCCTGCGCGGCACCTTGCCTCAGTGAGAGCCGATCGATCCCTGCCCCTCAGCCTTTTGCCTCCACGTGTATCCAGCCGTTTTCTTGGTTGCTGTAACAACCCCTCTGCAAAACGTGTAGCTCTTTCTGGGTTTACTTCAAAACAACCCAACTTGATTTCAACCCAAAAGTCAAAGTCTACAGATCCAACCCAAGAGCGGTCCAGTTGTGCGCGGCCCTCAGGCTGCAAGGCCTTTCGGCGGGGAAGCGTCGCTTCCCCGCTTGGGTGTTCGGCCAAGCTGGTAAGTGGTCAGCCACTTGGGTTCTAATCCCACGAATCACGAGGTGAAATCCGCTGAACGGGGGGTGGGACTGATAAGTGGGTGATAAGAAAAAACCTGGCAACCACTAGCTGGCCAACCCAGCAAGTTCCCAAGTAAAGACAATAGGGGTAGACAACGATGCCGCAGAGGCCGCAAGGATGTACTTGGACCCCGCACATACCTTCCGAGAGGAACCCTCCCACCCACAAACTTCGCTTAAAAACCAACCCCGAAAGGGGATTTCCAGAAAGTCCCCATGCGCCTCCGAACAACCGGCCGATCCAACCTGAAAGCCTCAGAAGTAATGCTGAAAACCGCCCCGAAAAGGGCGGTTTTACAGTTCATGCCAACCACAAATATTATATCCAAAATAAGCCAACCACCATTAATCCTGGTGACCCTCTGTCTTGCCAACCCTCTGGTTTTAACTTTACATCCTGCAAATATGCCAACCTACACTTAACCACAAAGTTCAGGGGTGAAAAAATCGTGAAAATCGTCTCCCGCGCTTTTGCAAAATTTAGGACATCCACCTCCAAAAAGGGCGGTTTCCTTTGGGCTTCCTTTAAAACCAACAGGAGGCAGGAACGCGGCAACCTGAGATGCAGGTCATCCATCACTAGGGCTGCTCTTGGCTAACATAATCTGAAATCCTGAGGTAGAAAGTTTGCGAGTGGTTTCAATGGGTTTCTCTGTTTCAAAGTTTGGTTGTTAGGAGAATGACCCCAAGAAAAACCATCCCAAATGTGGCTTTCGTTCAGGGAATCCCCCCCCCAAAAGAAAAAGGCCCATTCCCAACACCCCAGACTCGGCAAGGGTCGGCACCCCCCGGTGCTCGATTTGCTTTTCAGGGGATCCCGGCAGCTGCTCGATTTGCTCCAGAAGACTGTCGCAGCCAGGGAGTTCCTTCACCTGTGGCTGGCTTGGGTTGGGGAGGGGGGGTGGGGGGTGGCTTGGGATGGGGGGAGGGGGGTGGTGTGGCTTGGGAAGGGGGAGAGGGGGGAAACTGGGCCATGCAAAACTCCTGGTGTCAAGTCAAAAGAAGCAATCATGATGCCCTCAAACATGGTGGAACTCGCCCCATGATTCTGAGAATCCTGATGTGTGTAAGCTCCGTTGGCTGGACTGCCCTAAGAACGAGAATATGTCTGTAGTTGATTCGATTCCCTCTAACACCAAGAGGGAAACCAAAGCATATTCTATTGCAAATGCAAGATAAGGGAGTTCGAGGAGTCGAAGTCCTCTTGTTGAAAACGAAAGTCCTCTGGGGTGAAAGAGGTCTCGAGGAAACTGGAAGATCCTCCGATCCGTCCTAGCATACCCCTTCCCCACTTCCACAGCACGTGAAATTGGCTGCTCGGCCCACAAAGGGTACGGCCAATTCCCCAGATCTTGGGGAAAAAGACAAAATTACCCCATTGCCGTAAATGGTTTCCCTTTGGGCAATGTAAAACAAAAATAGGATTGTGATCGAACCCAGAAACAATAGGTGGATCACGCGGGAACATCCGAAGGATGCTTTCAGGAAACCTTTGGGATGCTCGTGTGGATTTGTTCTACTGTTTTACTCTTTGACTCACCGGCCCGAAGTGCTTGAAATGAATTAAACAAAATAGTTACCTCCCTCCAACAATCATGAAGGCTGACAGGAGGGTTGTGGAAGATTACTTTGCTTTTGGGGCAGGCCCCTTTATCATGAAAACCATATGGGGTCCTGGATGAATGAGGCAGGCACCTTCTTTCGGGTCTGAAAGGGTTGCCCGGATCTACCGCTCGATTCCCAGGCAGGGTTCCTTGTACGGACCCTCTAAACATGCCAGGACGCTCATGTTGCACTTGGCCTCCCCAAGTCGACATGTAAAGGACCCCTAAAACCACCCCTGGAAGGTTTCTCCATTTTTTCTTCGTTTAGCCCCCTTCTTTCGTTTAAACCCTTAACCCCCTTTTCCTCCATTTGTCTCCTTTGTTTTTCGTTTAACCCGCTGCTTCCACCAGTGTTCCACCGGCTTCTCTGCAAGTCGCCCAATCCGGCGAACCAACTGCGCCAACCACCCGCCTTCCGGCGTGCCAGGGCGATGGTGTCCTGACACTCCCAGACCCAAGTCTCAAGCCTGCCACGATTCAACCAGCTCCACGTGGCTGGTCAGGTCAAAACCAATGCTACCACCCATTTTAGGTTACCTATTTCAGTGGTTGGATTGGGATGTTCACTGGGGGTACGATTTGGATTTTGACCCAGCTCCACGCTCACAGGTTGCGACTGTTTGCGCCCTCAAAGCCGCAAACTGTCCTTTGAAGAATTGGGTTACAACTTGTCCCCATTTTTTGGAAGCGCCTTGGCCGTTCCCCGAGGATACTCCAGGTCACCCCTCAAAGGGGCCGGGAGGCTGAAATTGGGCAAGGCTTCCAGTGGTCCAGGGCCAGGAGCCCGGTTGACCTAAGGAAAATGTGGCGGCTCGTTCTTCTCCCATGGGAACTCCTTCAACCTGAATTTGGCGGCCCAGAAACAAACATCCAAGTTTGGGTTGAACAATCTGCCAAAAACCCAGGGGGGGTTCCTTCGGTATATGGAACTCCAACCTCGAAGGATCGAGCCCAAGTCTGTGGCTGGCAACTGAGAGAGATCGAAAAGGAATCTCCCAGACCCGGAAGTCTGGGGATGGGAGGGAGGGGGGGGGTGCCAAGACTCGAGTGCCATTCTGCCATTCTCTGGGTGGGATCTTTTGAAAGAAATTTCCGCTGGGACACTTATTCCGGGGAGCTTGGGATTTGCATGCGTGAGGCAGGAATCCAGCCTCACTTTGAGGAGACTGTGGAGAAACGGTGTTCCAAGTTGCGGTGCGCGCGCCGACGAGAATGCGAACCTCACCCTTTCTGCCCAAAGGTCCCCCAAAGCTCGCACTCGGCTTACCGCCGAAAAGAAACCTTCTGAGGCTTATCTCGGGGACCAAAGCCAAGTCAGCAGAAGCATTTGGGTGACGGGTGCATATTTTTGGGGGGCACTCTTTTTGGATTGTTCTTAATGTCACACTTGCCCATCAAGGTCAAGTAAAGACCATCCATAGTCGAGCGGCTCCGTTGCCTTCCCATGAGGGCTCTGCGGTGTTTGCCCCAACATGGGGTGGGCACCTTTGCTAGTTGATGTTTCAAGGGGTCCCTACTTGGGATGGTTGCGAAATCCATTGCGCACCACAGTTCAGAAACCCTGGAATGATTCGATTCCCCTGTAAATACCAACAAACAATGGTTTCAACCATGGCCTCAAAGTAGTGCGAGATGGATTTCGTCCATCAACAGTATTTCACACACCGAATCCATTCGGTGTGCCGCGACTTGTTTTTCACGTCTCCTGCATCACAGAAGTGATGGGCTCAAGGCCGTACCTAGCCGAAAGGTCAGCGCGGAACCGCAATGGCGGGACCTGTGCTATATGCGCGGGCTCCTCTGACTTTCAATCTAAGGGCCAACTTGCATGCCCCAAATGGACATAGCCCAGAAATAGTGGTCCTACACGGGTTACACAGGGTACATGCCCAAAAAAGACATCCCTATACAAGGCGTATAGGCGTAGTATGTTCAATTGGCGTATATAGGTTGGTGCTCAGGAAGCTCCCTCACAGAAAGTGGAGGCTGTTGCGCCAAAGCGTCCCAAACATGGCCTCGGCTTGCCGCGAATGGGCAAGGCAGTGATGCATTGCCCGCCCCCCCCCCCCCCCCCCAAACTAGAAGGCCTTGCTGGGTCTGAGTTTGAGGAAACAGGGGAAGGAACCGTTGAAATCCTGCCATGGGCATCTGGGTGTCAAAATAACGATTTCGACCCAAGATGATGGCTTTCCTTTGGTTTCCCTTGACACCAACCTTTAAAAAAACACCCTTAAACACAAACATATGCAAAATCCAAAATGTGTATATACGTATAATATCTACATATAATAACTTGGTTGCTGTCTGCTCCCCTGCTAAAAGTTTAATTTCTAGTGGTTTAGTGGAAAACCCATTAGTTGGCAAAAAGTTAAAGTCCTAACAGCCAAGCAAAATGCACCAAAGTATATATATATATATATCTATCTCACTCCGGCATCGCGCTGCTTGGCGCACTCAGGCAGGATGCTCACGAAGGCAGACCAGACCTGGCGCCGGAAGTTTGGACCCCGAAACTCTGCCCGTTTTCGGTTTTGATCCCCCGCGAAAAGTTGGACGAACTTTTCAGTGGGTTAAATATGGAAAACTACCACTAAACCCCAAAAGGCTAATAGGCTAAGGGGACGGCTGGGAGCCACCGCGTTTGGACCCCCAGCCCGAATTTTGAAGCCCAAAACCAGAACAAATCGGTGAACAAATCGGTGGTGTGATTGGAGAGAACAAAACAAAAACAGGTCTCCCCCCCTTGTGCATTGTACGTATAATATGGAGAGGTGCTCCGTATGATCTTTCGAGCGAAAACTATAGCCGGAATCTGCGCGTCTTGCTTTCGAGGCTTCACTCTAAGGGTTCAATGCTGTTCCATTGCTTTCAACCAGCGTCCTTCCCCGATCAGCTGTTCTCCTGGGTGCCTGTTTCTTCTTTTTTCTGGAAATAAGGTTCCCGGGAAAGAACCCACAAGTGTCTTTGCGGGTGCTTATTGATGGAGCCTTTTCACCTTGCCTTGCAGGGAAACCAAGAGGAACACTACCATTTGGGTCCTATTTTGACACATGCCCGGACCAAATCCGCGCCCAGTTGGGATTGGTAGTTCCCAGTCTTCGAATCGAGCTTCCTCCATACCAACTTGCCACGTGGTGCGAAGTGGATTCTGCCCATCCACAGAACAAGGGGTCCCCAAAGAGTGATCTGGGTTTGAATTTTGATTAGGGATCCTTTGGTGGACATCATTCAGGTGGGGATTTCACTTGTTAGGGGTTCCCCCCATGAAAATTCATAGCCGTCTCCTCTCAACATCGGCATCCCCCCCGCTCAACCAGAGTTAGTTCCTGGGGCAACTTTCTGTTGATCTTTCAGAAACGTCTCGGAGCAACGGGATGGGTCTGATTGTTTGAGGCTCACCTGTTTAGCCTTGTCGCAAAGAGCTAAACCAAAAGAGTGAGCCTTTGCTCCAAATCCAAATCTCTGTGAAATTCCACTGGAAACGCATGCCCATTTCGTTTGAACTTCCAAATCCCTTTGACACACAGGTTGCAATCCCTTGACCTCCAGATGGATCTCGACTCGCGCCCAACCCTGTATCCTATATGGCCAGGCGAGTGGACTCGTGTATCCCAAGTGTCCGGCTTTCTTGCTGGTGCGATAGGTAGGGAGTGAGGGACTGAACCGTTTCGGGATTCCCAAATAAAGGAAACCACAAGGGCTGGTCTATAGGGGTCACTCCCTCATTCCCTGCTGAGCACCAGCAAGCTTTGTCCAATATGTGGCACAACTCTGAAGTGCACCAGACATAGTATAGAAGTGCTCGTCTACCTGACTTGTTCAACATGGAATCCTCCTCCGCAATCCGTAGTGGAAACCATCTCAACAAGGAACACCGCTCATATGGCACATGGATTCAACCTAGAGCGTTGCAAGAGCAAGTGGTACTGAAAGACCACATGCACATCCCTGCTCCTTCAACATCCCTGCCAACTGGTCTTACAGAGCAATGCCTTGTGGGGCTTAAAATGAATTCAAGCTTCTTCTTGAATTGATTGATTGGTTGCTTGGTTGCTTGGTTGCTTGGTTGCTTGGTTGCTTGATTGCTTGATTGCTTGATTGCTTGATTGCTTGATGAATTGCTTGATTGATTGATTGATTGATTGATTGATTGATTGATTGATTGATTGATTGATTGATTAATTGATTGCTTGCTTGCTTGCTTGATTGCTTGATTGCTTGATTCCTTGATTCCTTGCTTGCTTGCTTGCTTGATTGCTTGATTGCTTGATTGCTTGATTGCTTGATTGCTTGCTTGCTTGCTTGCTTGCTTGCTTGCTTGCTTGCTTGCTTGCTTGCTTGCCTGATTGATTGATTGATTGATTGATTGATTGATTGATTGATTGATTGATTGATTGATTGATTGATTGATTGATTGATTGATTGATTGATTGATTACTTGATTGATTAGTTGGTTGATTGATTCGTTTGGTTGCTTGGTGCTTGCTTGCTTGCTTGCTTGCTGCTTGGTTGGATGGATGGTTTATGTGGAGGGACTGGTCCAAAGAGACATCCGCAAACATAGGTGTCCTTTTACGGGAAATAGATGGCCCTGGTAGATGACTAAACCACCAGGTAAACCAGGAATCGCCATCCATTTTTCTAGCAAAACCAACCAAAAAGGACACCTATGTTAGCCTTTCTCCTACCTTCCATGGCAGCTGACAGGGAAACTGCCCCAAGAGGAAGCTGATCTTCCAGGTGCCCGCCCACAGGTGCCATGGAAGTGGGAGGGAGTTTTCAGGGAAACCATCCTTTTCGGGCTTGCCAGGTGGTGCATTGGATGGATTTCGTCCATCCACAGCATGTCCTCAAAAACAACCTCCGCAGAAACTCCCCAGGCGCTGACTGAAGCCCGGCCTCTGGAGCCGCCGCAGAGCCTCGGCCGACGCACCACATCCGGCCGCAAAAAACAGGCGAAGTGTAGATCTCTGGGGATACCAAAAGGAAAACGCCGCCAAACTTTGTTGTGTTTTATTTTTTCTTGGGTGGTTTTCTGTTTATTTGGGGGGGGGGGGTTCTTGGGTGTTTTTCTGTTTGCGTTGTTTTGATTTTTTATTTTTGTTTGTGCTCTCTTTTTTTGGCGGGGGGGGGGGGGGGGGAGACTTTGAACTGTAGATGGACCGAATCTACGCCAGGCACCAGCCAGGATGGATGAAACGCTGGAATGACTGGTTGATCAACCACATAGCACTGGGCTGCCCTCAGATCCCCCGCTAAAAGGGACTAACTTTTTGCGGGTTAAATGGGAAACTGCCACTAAACACTAAGAAGATCTAAAAGGCTAAGGATCCGGATGGCTGGGAGCCACCATGAAGAGTAGTGCCCCTTTGTCTTGGACCCCGGTGATGGGCAGTGCCAGCTTTGAAGGGTCCAAGAAGCACTTGCACGGGCATGATGTCCAGAGATGGCATCGCCATTGGTGAAAGCGCACAGGCTGACCAGAATGCGATGTTACCAGGCGTACTGTTCAAATCCAAGTACACCTTTTGTGTATGTGCTCCACCCCGAAGCGGCAAGGCAGCAGTGCCTTGCTGAAGAAGACGTCTTTGGGATTTGAATGATTTTGGCTCCGACGGGCATCGTAAGGTGTGTACTTGTGTGTGTGTGTGTGTTGTGTGTTGCATTCAAAAAGGGGCTTTCTTTTTGGGCCCTTACGCGAAGGAACAAGGGCTCCCTCAAACTTGTGGGGGAGGTCTTTCTCGTTGACCAAACCTCAGTGGGGAAGGAGCACTTTTGGACTAAAATGTTTCGTGCGCCCAAAACCATCCAAAACCCATTGACTCTCTACCAAAAGGCTGCAAAGATCTAGGTTCATCGCCCCTCACAAAACCGGCTCGAGCCGGTTCTGTAAAACCCAGCAAACCTAGAAACCTGCCATGAGGTTTTAAGGTATCATAGGCAAACACCCCTTCTACACCCAATTTGCCAGTGCACGCACCCACCCTGCCCAGCCCGCTGTGTGTGATGGAAAAATAGGGGGGGAGAGGGGGGCGACTTGTGTGCTTCAACATAAGGCCGAGGCCCGTACTGCTTGCTCTCCTAGGTCCTCCAGTAGAGAGGTTAGAAGAATTTGGCACCAACTTTTTTCGGCTTTGTCTATTTTAGTAAGGGAACCCTCCCAACCAAACAAGTTGGTAAAAGTGCACCTAGCTGGGGGACCTAGTCTCTTTACCATTTTCCCCACTCTTGCGAGCACCTCTATACCTCTGTTTCTGGCACCTGTAAAGGCCCTGCTTCTTCTTCAGCGTCCACAGTCGCAAGATCTCTGCAGAAGAAGTGCATCCGTTGAGGCAGTGCCTTGCTTTGTTGAAGGCTGAGTACTTCCACGTGCATGGCATTGGAACCCAACACTGTCAACAGCATCAAAACTTGTTGAAGACATGCCTGACAGAACTCAGTCCCGGGGCTGGTTTCTGCGGACGTACCGCATTCTGACATGGCCAATGCGGGCTTTGCGCATTTCTCCAATGTTACCCATTTGGCTGTCGGGCAAAAAGTCTGGGCCTTCAAACTATACTCTAAGAATGAGAACTTCACACAAAATCATTAGACATATGCCATTTACAACTCAGAGGGTCCACACTTGTTCCATAAGGCTAAAGGAAACCACCAGTTGGATGGACCCCGGACCTTCCCACTTCCCGGAATCTCACCGAGTAAACTAGGTGCACATCATATAGGGCGATACCCGGTTTGTTGGGCACGTACCTTCCCCCAGACTAACAGCCAGAAGCTCCCGAACGGAGCCCAAAGCTCCCATTTACAGGATCGGCAAATTGGGAGAGCTTCCGGCTGTTAGTCTGAGGGAGTGTAAGTTCCTTCCCGGAATCCCGAGCAAACCAGGTACACATCACACAGGGCAATGTGAGTCATACTCAAAACCCGGTGCTAAAATGATCATAATCCCAGAACCATGCATCAAGAATTCAGAAGGCGGAGATCCGCAGCTCTTCATGGCAAGGGGATTGTCCCTAACCTTCATCTACCCGACTCGGTTTTGATTGTTCCTCACATGGAAAATCTACCAGGGCTACACTTTTTGACTACCCCACAGTAGGCTTAAACCCAGGGGTGGTTCATCTACCCGAATCGGTTTTGATTGTAGCTCATGTCCCTTTGGGAGACCAATCACTTTAAACCCACTGAACTGAGCCCCGTTCCGCCAGGCTTCGACACCTTCAGCTTGGCCTGCCGTTGCTTGCACCGCGGATTTTTTCTCCGCGGCTTTTCCGCGGAGAGAAAAAGAAGACAAAACGGGTCCAGAGGAAACCCACGCCTTTGCACTGGAGCCCCGGATCTTGTAAGGGCGAACAGGACTTGTGAAAGCCGCGGGTCCAGTTCCACCATCAAAATGATCAGTTCCCAGAGGGAAACTGACCTCCCTGGATTTTTTGTGACTGAAGCATAGACAAACCGGGATTTTTGATTGAACCTCACATAGGATTTTATGTCATGGGGATTGTCCACCCACCACTTTTCAGTGGGTTCTCCATCCGGCATAGATGGGAGTGTGTATCCACCTGCCGCTGGTGTTTACTACCTGGTATCCACGTTTTGTTCAGCCGGGTGGTGAGGTGAAACATCCGTCACATTGTCTCGGGACTCCCTACATTTCCCGCCATGAACACACCAATATGGGTAGGACCTTTGTTGATGGTACCCTTTTTGGATTGCTGAAAGGGGAACAAAAAGAAACCACCCATTTGGAGGGCTCTCTGAAACATCCATATATGGGTTTTGGGCCAAACGCGATCCGCACCCCAACCGAGTCCTTCAAAGGACACAAACGGATTGCAGTAAACGGCAATCGGAAGAAGAAAAAAAACTGCCCGTGGAACTTCTTGGAATTTCTTCATGTCCAACACGTTGGACTCGACGCCCGATGCAATCCTTCAAGTCAACCCAGTGGATACCAGAGAAACGTAAACCAAAAGTCTGCACATCTCTAGGGTTTGAATCTCTATTATGTTCAACCATCGTTTTTTTCAAAAACCGGCCGTTTTCCCTGGGCTTAGCGAAGCTTTTGGAAAGAAGGGTCCCTGGAAAGCATGGGGAAGGTACCCCTAGAATCTCGCTTTCAAGAACAAGTGGTCCGCCGAAAATCTGCAAAAACCAACGCGCCAACGGATGGATCCGGTCCGTGAGCCAGACATAGAAAGAAAAGCCTTGAAGGTGTTGTGTTCCTTCCTGCCCGAAAAAAGAAAAAAAAAAAAAAAACTCATCTCCGTCTTTGGGACTCGGACCCAAACACTGTTTGGGCTCCTCCAATCCTTCGAACCAGGGAAGCACTGTGACCCATGGCAAAACTGGGTGTGTTGAAGTGACCTCCTCAAATTTAGCCTTTCAAGAATGGTAGCTCAAAGGAGACACACCAAATAGCGGCACCTCCAACTGGCGGTGTCCTTTCGACTTCCCTTAAATCACCAAAAAAAGACCACTCCAACAAGGGCGCCCCCCAAGAAACACATACACATCCAAACGGT
Organism: Effrenium voratum; assembly: GCA_963377175.1. Lineage (NCBI taxonomy): Eukaryota > Dinophyceae > Suessiales > Symbiodiniaceae > Effrenium > Effrenium voratum. Next base: position 320,295 of record CAUJNA010003749.1, on the reverse strand, counting down.
GAAACCACTGGGAAAATCTTTGCCCAGGCTTGCTGCCTGGATGGCTGGCCGGTCTTTGGCCACCAGAATGTCCTGCAAAGGGCTTCTGCACATCTCCGCACCCACACACCAGGCGCGGACACACACGCACATACACCTACGCATATGCAAACACATATGCGGATACGTGCACACATACACATACACATGTGTATATTAGAGCCAATGAATCCTATCTGAATTCGCACAGCAAAAGCGAGAGCGCACAGGAAAATGCAGGCTGATGCGATCCCGAATTCAATTTTCAGCCTACAACGCAGGCCCCGAAACCCTTCGGCTTTGAAAGGATTCCGGAGGAAGACAGCTCTACAAGCTCCGTGTGATTGAGGGAAGCGACCAGCTGACAACAAACATGATGCG